>CM060088.1:12643297-12920917 GCA_030522485.1 Stenchaetothrips biformis
GGTACCACGGACTCCATGCGCTGCAAACCGCTGTACAGCGGCGCATCCAACAAAGGAACTTGGAGGAAAAAAAAAGAAGAAAAAATGGGGGCCCTTCTCCCACCTCCCCACACAGTAGGGAGGACCGCCTGCAACTTCGGTGGATCGGGGGAACCGGTGCATTCCAGGCGGCGACCCCAGGGGTTCTCATCTGATGTGGGCCGGGTGAAGGGCGGGGGTTGAGAGCCTTTGGTTTTCGCGGGGTGGTCAGTGGTACCCACAGTGGTACCCCCGCTGTCCGGCGCTCTCTACCGAACATGCAGTGTGAAGGGCCAGCTTCAAAGGACTTATCAACTCCGAACCGACGAATCAGAATGGACCCACTCGCGACCAATTGCGAGTGGCTGGAACGACCGGGGATCGAACCAGTGCCGAGGCCAATCCGCCGAAGCGGACTGCTTTTTAGACACCCAAGCATAGTGGACGACAAATGATCCAGACCACTACGCTATCACGACTGCACGTCTGCCGAGTGTCGGACGACGGGTTTGAGTCGCATTGGGATGAGGGAGGCAGTCGTAAAATGTATTGAAATGTTGGGATTCGATCCCCGGACCTTACTGTTCAAGTCCGACGCCTTAGCGATCTCAGCCACCACGGGCTCATGGTAGATGCGGCGTCAGCCGGGCTCTAGACGCGGCAGGGATGGAGCCGCAGTGAGCGGGTCATTCGAAAAATGTTGAGAAAAAGTGGGACTCGATCCGTCGACCACGGTACCGGGAACCGACGCCTATACCACCTCGATCACCACGACTCATGATTGGAGACGGGTAATGTCAACGCCTTTGAACCGCACTCGGAGTGCGGCAGTGCGGACCGCACTCCGTGCGGTTCAAAGGCGTTGACATTACCCGTCCCCAATCATGAGTCGTGGTGATCGAGGTGGTATAGGCGTCGGTTCCCGGTACCGTGGTCGACGGATCGAGTCCCACTTTTTCTCAACATTTTTCGAATGACCCGCTCACTGCGGCTCCATCCCTGCCGCGTCTAGAGCCCGGCTGACGCCGCATCTACCATGAGCCGTGGTGGCTGAGATCGCTAAGGCGTCGGACTTGAACAGTAAGGTCCGGGGATCGAATCCCAACATTTCAATACATTTTACGACTGCCTCCCTCATCCCAATGCGACTCAAACCCGTCGTCCGACACTCGGCAGACGTGCAGTCGTGATAGCGTAGTGGTCTGGATCATTTGTCGTCCACTATGCTTGGGTGTCTAAAAAGCAGTCCGCTTCGGCGGATTGGCCTCGGCACTGGTTCGATCCCCGGTCGTTCCAGCCACTCGCAATTGGTCGCGAGTGGGTCCATTCTGATTCGTCGGTTCGGAGTTGATAAGTCCTTTGAAGCTGGCCACTTCACACTGCATGTTCGGTAGAGAGCGCCGGACAGCGGGGGTACCACTGTGGGTACCACTGACCACCCCGCGAAAACCAAAGGCTCTCAACCCCCGCCCTTCACCCGGCCCACATCAGATGAGAACCCCTGGGGTCGCCGCCTGGAATGCACCGGTTCCCCCGATCCACCGAAGTTGCAGGCGGTCCTCCCTACTGTGTGGGGAGGTGGGAGAAGGGCCCCCATTTTTTTCTTCTTTTTTTTTCCTCCAAGTTCCTTTGTTGGATGCGCCGCTGTACAGCGGTTTGCAGCGCATGGAGTCCGTGGTACCCGTGGTACGTCAAGTACCGTCGGTACTTTCGAAGGTACCTGTAAAGTACCGCGGCACAGAAAATTTCGATAGTACCGGTAAAGTACCGCGGTATCATAGTTTTCGGTAGTACCGGTAAAGTACCGCGGTACCATAGTTTTCGGTAGTACCGGTAAAGTACCAGCGGTACCATAGTTTTCGGTAGTACCGGTAAAGTACCGCGGTACCATAGTTTTCGGTAGTACCGGTAAAGTACCGCGGTACCATAGTTTTCGGTAGTACCGGTAAAGTACCGCGGTACCATAGTTTTCGGTAGTACCGGTAAAGTACCGCGTACCATATTTTTCGGTAGTACCGGTAAAGTACTGCGGTACCGATTGTGGAGTACCGTGCCCATGCATGGCCAGCACCGCCGGCTGGCAAACACTCTCCGGCAACACCGGCAGCAGCGGCGGCAGCCAGTGGCACTCGCCAGGAAACGAGTAGAGCGCTCCTCGCGATATCCAAATAAGACTTGGAGGAGCAACCCCCTTGCTGCACGGCGCCAGCTTGGACGACCGGTGTTGGCCGTTCGTCTCGCAACATGCAACGATGGGTGTCCAACATGGCTGCACGCAACGACGGGGGTTTCTTACTACTTTCGCAGATGACGGAGCGTGGTGTTCAAGTCTTCGCAGGCGGACGGAAGCGGGGCGAGAGAGGCGAGGCCTGCAAGTGCCAGCGCGTTGGTGAGCGTCTCCGCCCGGCTCGCAGGGCTGCGGACCTGCGGACGCCCATGGCGGACGCCGACCCCTTCGCCCGCCAGCCCGCCGCCCCGGGCTGTAAAATGCATGGTTTACAGTCTTGTTTTCGGCGTGAAGCGTGAAACCCGATCGCGCCAAATCGCGCACGGGTCGCGGCGCTCCGCTGCGCGGCGGCGCCTCGGCGATGGCGGCGACGGGCAGCGACCACACCGCGTCGCCGGAGCAGGTCCACGATGGTGGGTCGCACGTCGCGCGTGGTGTAACCGCGGCGTGCCGTCACTGCGAGCCCACGGGCCCCGTCCGGTAGAGAGGGCCGAGCGGGCCCGCCAGGCAAAAATACCCGTCGCTGCCGGGCGCCCGATGAGCTGGCCCGGGAATGGGACCGCGCGAGTTCAAAAATACCAACGGCGAACCGGTGCGACAACCTGTATGACTCTGTGTGTGTGTGTGTGTGTGTGTGTGTGTGTGTGTGAGGGTGTGTGTGTGTGTGTGTGTGTTGTGTTTTCTGGCGCGTCCGTGTGGCTGTGTGAGCGAGAGAGATAGACTGCTGGCTCCGCGCTGGATAACAGATAAGACAAATGGAAGGGAAGAGACGAGAATGACAGAGAAAAAAAAGTTGATGTCACACCTACCACGCTGCGTCGCACGGACTCCGAACACAAACACCGGCACCCTTCTGTCATATCTAAGTTTATTATTAATTAATTAGTAATTCCACCACACAACTAATCGGGATCAATAATTAATACCCCCCCCCCTCCCCCTTCCTCCGCACAGAGTCCGATACTCACATGCATTCTCCCATCTTGCCAAAGTTTCTGCTGCGTCACAGGCAATCAGCGTCCCGGTAAATGGACAGCTGATGACCACGCGGGCCACGATGGACCAATAAGATACAAACGGGCCCTAGTGTGTGTGTGTGTGTGTGTGTGTGTGTGTGTGTGTGTGTGTGTGTGTGTGCGTGTGTGTGTGTGTTTGTGTGAGTGAGCGGCCGCCCGACGCGCAGGCCTGTGTTACGGGATTGCCTACCGTGTCGGTCACAGGCGCTCGGGCCATGCAGTGCTGCTGCTCTGCGACCCGCTCATGCTGCCGAGGGCGTCGGCGCCTCTCTCTCTCTCTCTCTCTCTCGCTCTCTCTCTCTCTCTCTCTCTCTCTCCTCTCTCTCTCTCTCTGTCCTCTCTCTCTCTCCTCTCTCTCCTCTCTCTCTCTCTCTCATCCTCTCTCTCTCCTCTCTCTCTCTCTCTCCTCTCTCTCTCTCTATCTGGCTGTCACCGTCTAACGCCTTCGACAAGGAGCCATCAACGGCAATCAATCAAGACGGAGCGTCAACCGGGCGTCATCCATCAGGGAGGTCCCTGCAGGCTCCGTCGCCCCGTCTCTCCCGCTCTCCATGGGGCGTTCCGTAGCGATGCGAGGGAGACGGAGCGCCTCGGCAGGAAGCAAGTGATGAGTGAAGGCCCGGTAGTCCTTTACCCCAAACTAGTGCGTGCGTGTGTATGTGTTTGTGTGTGGGGGGACAAAGAAAAGCAGCCGCAGCGACTTTGTTTATCTCCCTCCCAAAGTTCAAAATAGCATCAACCCGAGGCCGTGCTTGTGCAACACGCATGCTCGTTTTAATTTCTCATCCTGCTCATCTCCGCCGCTGTGACCCCATCAACTGGGGCTCCATGTTTTGGCGCCTTGTCCGCAACGTGTACTGGAAGTCAAAGCGCCGCGCACAGTGTACAGCACGACGCGACGTAACAAGCCTCGAAGCGTCGGTCCGGAACAAACCCTCTGCGAGCTGCCCCCCGCTCAGCACAGTCAGACAGACTAAAGTCCTCATCACACAGATCCATCAATTTTATTCAACAAAAATCATTCAAATAAAAAAAATAAAAAAACAAAATGGCGGGTGTTTGTTGGTTTGCCCGGCGCCCTGACTTTTAATTGAACGGCGCCCATTATTAGGTGGCTGAGCCAAGCGCGGTGGCGGCGGTGATTACGGGCTGGGCTGGACGCCTGGACGTGACCGATTGAATGTCAAGCCGGCCTCGCCCCCCACACCGGCAGACGGACGGACGGACGGACAGGCGAGCAGACTCACAGTGCGCACTTAGGCCTGTCGGGCCGCCTGCTTTTCGGCTCAAACTGCCCGCCGTACGGTTACTGGCTGCGGTCTGGCGTGACGCACTCGGCTCTCTCGGCCGCGAATCCATTGTTCTGTTTGTTGCCGCTCATTGAGGGCCAAACCGCAGGGCGGTGGCACCGCGCCGTAAAACGAGTGGAGTATGGAAAAGAAGGTTGAGCGGGTTCACGGCCCCAGAGCCCCGTATCACGGCCAGCAGACAACAGGCAAACGGGAAGGATGAAACAAGTGTCGTGAGCATCCGCCAAATGGCCTTGCTGCCCTCCCGATCCCCCCACCAATACTGACTGAAATGAGAGGTCCCAAATGGTCTGTCTGGCGTCCTAATACCTCCGAATGTCGAGATGACGCTGTTGCTGTCCCGCGGCTGTCTAGAAGGGCTCTGCGGGGTGGAGCCACAGCCGCCTTCGCCGTGTTCGCGTAGTCGCCCGCGGGCTGCGGACGCCAATATGCAAATGTCGGCACACGCGCACCGCCAGGCAAACGCCAGGCAACGCCAGGCAACGCCAGGCAATGGCCATAAAGACATCGAGTTAGAAAAGGGTGACTCAGCAGCGGCGCTGCCTCTGTGCATCGTAAAGTAGCGAAATAATGAAATAATGAAAAGCAAGGCGGTGCTGCAGTGCAGCCCCGAGCGTCGCGGTGCCGACGTCTTCATGGCGATTGAGTCTTTTGTCGGGCGTCGCCGCGGCGCCGGCGTCGTGATGGAGGGCAGGCGGCCGGTCGGCACAACCAGAGCCAAAAACAGAAATATTTTTGTTGCGGTGCAAATTTAAAATGTTGTTACTTTTTCCGGTGACTGTGCTCCTGCGCCTGTTGCTTCTGTGTTCGCATAACGGGTGAGTCCACAGTCACAGGACTGACGAGTGAAAGGGCGAGGAGAGTTTGAAGGGCGCGTCTTTGTCTGCCCTTCGCACTGGCATGTCCTCAGCTCCAGTGCCTCCCAAACTTTTCCTACGTGCACAGTGCCTTTATCGCCTCCATCTGGAATTCCTACGGGTGAACGATGGCACGGAACAAAACAACTGGCGCGGGTTCAACTCTCGGCCGGGGCGTTAGCTCTCATTCCGATCCGAAGACGCGGCCCGCGACTTGGTCCCAACCATTGTATGCAAACGCCGCACAATTATGAGGTCGAAAAGCTAGGCATTGTGCATCTCGCACAGCAGCCTTGTGGACGGCAGACTGGGTGGACGAGGCGCGTCGCGGACGTGAGGCGCGAGGCCTCCGCGCCGCGTGCTGCGGGGACAAAGCCGACCTGTGACTTGTGGCAGTAACGCTACACTCGAACGTGAGGGCAGGCACAACAATCATCATATATGCCGAGGCACGGCGCCGCCTATAGCCTTCCAGCCTTGTCCAGCCTATTCCAGCCTACGGCCAGCCCGGCCAGCCCAATGTCGCTGCAGGCTCCGCCTGAGGCCACGGATTTGCCTAATCGGCAACGGGCAGCGCGCCTAAATGACACAGTGGGCCGTGCCCGGCCGTAACTCAGGCCTCGCAGCCCCTCCGTCCCGCGGCCGGTGGGTACGTGCGCTGACTCGGACAAGTGCGACTCAGCGAGGTGCCTGGAGGGGAGCCTCGCCGGCTGTTGCGCTGCTGCGCTCGTAAACCTGATTGAATTAACTGTCTTACTCAAACTGCCACCTTATCCGCACGCGAGGAAAACGACGTCGGGAGGCGTTCGCAGGACGCGACGCCTGGGCAAGTGGGACTCGCATCGGCTGTCCTGTCCTTTCTCGCGCCAGGTGGGGCGCCCTTCGCAGTGCGAGAGAGGCAGACCTTGGCCTGCGTCCTGCCGCCCTATAAGTTCGGCCGTTTCATGGAACCGTTTGATAAGCGGGGACGGCCGACGCTTCATTCAAACGAGTCGGGGCGCCATTCCCTATTCACGGCTCGCCGGCCGCCAGGCTGGGCCCTAGCCGCGTTCCCTCTCACGGAATCAGCCTGCTGGCTGACGTCACGCTGAAATTAGAAACATCGAACGAAGAGGCGACGGACACTCTCCCAGCGGGAACGAACAGTCACTTGACCGGGTCCGCCGCGAGCGCCGCGCTTCGGTTCATTCTGTTGCGTGGCTGGCGGGGCTGGCAGCCCTGCGAACGAGGCTAGGCCCCCCGCTGCCCATTGTCACCCTTGCCGTAGTAAAGCTTGGCTTCATTCACGCCAAGATGCAATCCGGTTCGTGTGGTTTCGCGCGGCGACCAGAGCAGGGGCCCCGGGGAGGGGGACTCTAGAGGGAGTCGTGGGGCCGGCGGCCAGCCCAGCCAGGGCGGCCAGCCAGGTGTGAATGGAGCGTTTCATTCAGGCAACGGCGACCTTTGCACCGGCCGCACCGCGGGGCAGAGCAGGAGGTGGCGGTGCGCGCCCTCGCAGTCACAGCGCGCCGATATGAGAAATTGACCTGCACGAACACGGGCGGCACGGAGTGGCCACGTAGAGGGCGGTATTTTTCGGGTGAAGGGGATGGGTATGTACCAGCGGACGTGCAGTCAGTCGTATCGGACGTGCAGTCGGAATGAAGTCGGCCTCATGACTGATTACTGGCGCGATGCTGGCCGTGCCGCGCGAGGCAGGCCTAAGCCGAGGCCCGAGCATCAAGCTGACTCAAGCCGAGGCTTCATAAATTCACACCCCGCACGTACGGTGCTGGCCGGCCCGGTCTGTGTGCAAAACAAATGAGGCGAAATCATCATAATAATGATAAAGGCGGTGCGTGGACACGGATACCGAAAAGCGATTTATGAAACCGGTTCGGGGCGGCCGGGCGTCGCGGGATGCACGCCCCGGAGGCTCGGGGCCGAGCCGCCCTGAGCATGACCGGTACAGGACTACAGGGCCTCAAGAGGAGCAGCGCTAATTATGGGGATCACAGATTCACTCAATGTTTCGGCATTTTTCGGGCCCCACATATCACGTCGTTCTGGCGGGAGGGCAGGCGGGCTGGCGGCGTCCGCGACGGCGGCCTCCTCGACCTCCTCGGTACTCGGCCGACACGAGGACGCGGCGGAGCGCGCCACGGCCCCGGGCAGTACAGGGCGGCCGAGGGGCGGCCCGCCAACGGCACGGTGTGTTAGTTGTCTCACGCATTAAAGTCTCCGACCGCGGCCAAGAATTTACGCGTGCGGCTCAGAAATAAAGGCGACACCGTAAAGAATTACTCCGCGCTCGTGTGTGTGTGTGTGTGTGTGTGTGTGTGTGTGTGTGTGCGCGTGTTTTGTGTGTGTGCACGTTTGAATCTCGCACCGATTTCGCGAGGTGAGTGTGGTGGGCGTGGCAGTGGGGCTGCAGCTCGGGTTGTCAGCGGGGCCATACAGCCGCAACCATGAATTGGGACCTTTCTTTTGCGAATCGCGCGGTGTGGGTCGTTCCCAACAACAACAACAACGAAAAGAACAACGAGCGGGCATGATGAGAGGGCTGCTCCGGGGCAGGACTTGAATCAGAAGCCGGCGGCCGCTATTTCACGTGTGTTTTCATTATTTTCACACCCCATTGGCCACGGCGCGTATGCGCGGGTATTATGTGTACAGTACAGGTCGGGCCGAAAGTATAGCCCTGGATCTTGGACACTGCCGAAAAAAATGTCATGGTTGGGCTGGGCCGGGAATTTGAACACCGAACTTCTGAGCGGTTTTCAGAGTGCCAACCTCCGCGGCCACGGTGCGGTGAGCCGTTGCGCGTGTGGCAGGCCGGAAGTGAGAACCAGTGTTCGAAGATTAGCGACCGGTCATCGCCCGTGGAGCGGTTTGCTCGCAGACCTAGGGGTACCCGCAGCACGCACCACGCCGTGCTGGGAGCATATTTTTTTCCCGCTCTAGGGCCCGGACGCCATAAAAAAATGAATGTATTCGCTCCTCCAGCTGGTGACAATGTCATCCGGCGGCGTGCTTTTGGAGCGCGCGTGCTCTCACACACATACACACACAGGCACGTACACACACGCGCGGGCGCGCGAAAATATTGCGCACGACCCATTACCGGTGATAGCGTGCAACATTGTCCGTATGCACCTCCGGCACTCGGACCTCTTTGGCCTCGCCCACGATTGCACCCAACTGCACAATACCTGCATGGGCTTTTAGTGCACCTCACACTCACACACACGCGCGCGCGCGCGCGCGTGGTTTGATGTCCAATATCGCGACACGGATTGCAAAGAAGCCGCGCGCCGATTCTGGGGGAGGCCATCGAGGCCCTGGAGGCCCCGGGGGCAACTTGTTGCGCAGAGATGCAATTGCGCGGCAATATACGAATGCGTCGAATCGCAATATCCGGCCGCGGCATCCTCAGGGCGCTTCAATCGCAACGTGAATCGCACTGCGCGGCTCGCAAATTCTTGATTTATCGCAGCGCGCGCGCGCGTGTGTGTGTGCGTGCGTGTGTGTGTGTGTGTGTGGTTTTTTTTTCCGGACACCGCGGCCTGCGCCTTGTTACACTATACTTACAACACTCAAACCACCGTCCCCACTTTTTTTTCGCCTGGCTTTCCTTACTTTAGAGAACGTCTCCAAACTATGCCGTTGACCATAAACGTCCGGCTAGTGCCTCTCTTTTTTAATGTTACGGCTAGCCTGGTAGCGCTTCTCTATACGCACTTTATCAAGAATAGGTCGTAGATCAAATTTTTAACAGGTTCACCAACCTCTTCCCGTCCCGGCACAACAGGGGCTTCCTTTTAGCGGGCGAGTAAAAAGAGGCGAGCGGCTGAGCCCGGTCCGGCCCGCGCATCGGGGGATCCGGCACTATAAACACAATTTTATCGACTCTTCTAATCCGGGAGGAAGGCTGGCATCGAAAGAAGACGGGCCTAGCCGGCCCAAAGTGGGGTGCGGACATGCGACACGGCGCGGAGGGTACTCTCCTTAACGAGTACTAATGCCCGCCGCGGCCGACACGGCTGCGGGGCCCCACTGGGGGTAATTCGTGTGGCGGCCTGAACAATCGGGCGCGCCGTGCTCCGCGCCCCACCGCCACTCCGCCACCGCCCCGGCCCGATCATCCGATCATCGCCGGTGTTGGGTTTCAGCCGATAACAGAAGCGCAAGGTGTTCATCAGGGAGAGATACTGTGAAGCGATAAGCCCAATTTTGTGGGCGCACGGATGGCGTTTTCAATCGGAAGGAGGAAAGAGGGACGGGGGGCGCTGATGCTGCTCTTATTAGAGCTGCTGGAGCTGATAGAGACCGGGACTTAGTATGCGAGCCCAGTGGTGTCGCCCATTATACTCGAACCGAACCGCCCCGTGTCAGAACAATCCAGCAACATTTTTGGGACGCGAGGAGAGGCAAACACACACACGCGCTCTCTCTCTCTGTCTCCCCCCCCCCCTCCCACTGAAACATCACACCGCCGAAATCCCCTGGCTGCGATCATTCTGACCCGGATAATCCCCGCACGATGCAGCATTCGGGACTCGCAAAAGAGAAGAGTCCCGCCCCCTTTTTTCCAAACGCAACTCCTTGCCGGCGAAATTGCTGTATATGAAGACAGAAATGAGGGGTCGGTCCAACTCGGGACCGCCAACATGTTCGGATAGGGGGCTGCGTGCCGTTGGCCATGGATTGTGTCCATTTTGCCAAAGACTCAAAATTTGCAAAACAGAATCAATAACTTGGAGGCAGCTTTGCAGCCTCGCTTGATAGCGAAAGGGAAAATCCGCCTGTCATACTTTCTTCCAAGGGCGACGGTGATGGGCGGTAAACTATTCGTCTTATCGTCGCGGCGCTCAGTGAGTGTGGGACACGGGGCGAGCGTGTGAACCGCCGCCGCGGTGCACCCAGCTCGCCGAGCGTCCCAGAGCTGCACCTGCCGAGACTACCGATGGCCAACAATCAATAAATGAGAACGCTTTGCGATCTACATTGGAATGGCTTCCGACAGCGAGCTGGTGATGAGGGCGGGCCCGACCAGGGCAGCCACGACGACACGCGCACGTCGTGTTCCTGACCATTGATTGATCCCATACCGTTCCACCACTGCGTTCCCATGACATCCAGAGCAACCAAAAGGCCATAATGATGATCCGTGTCCGAGAGGCAAACACACACGAGTATATCAGTGAGAGAGGCAAAAGGAAGGAGGCCAATCCGCAACCTTGGGGCACCAATACTACTCACCGCACTCGGCGTTGGCGCGCCCGGCCCACCCGTTCAGTGCAGCCGGCAATGTGCGTTTTTGACTGTGTAGTGGCTCCGATTTGGCGCCGAGTCGGGCGCGAGGTGGCGCGAGGCGCAGGCTGGTGGCCCCTGCGTGCGCGGCCCTGCGCGGCCCTGCGCCGCCCTGCGCCGCCCCTTCAGCCCCCGAGCTAGTGCGCCCTGCCGTGCCTTGCCTGCGCCTGCGCCTGGTCCTGTTCTGTCCAGGCAAAAGGAGATTGATTGCTGTTGATTAGCGTCGCCGGGAAGACATATGGCCCGTGCACCGGGCAACACGGGCCGCTAAACGCAGCGCCAACCCCGCCACGCCGCCGCCACGCCACACCGTCGCAGACCATTGCTAGTCCGCGCGTGCATGTGTGTATGGTGATGCGGTGTGCGCATTATGTCTGCCCCGACACGACCAACGAGTGTCATGCGAGCTTGCAGAAGAAGTGGGTCAAATCATCATACTGACACGCACCGTGAGAAAAGTACTATCACAGAGAGGAAATCAGTTTGGCGCAGGTGTGGTAGCTGTTCACAGTTTTGGCTCGGAGTTTGCCAGCTTTTGGTCGGGGCACGCCGCCTGAGACGTCACACAGTGTACTCTCCGCTCCACCCCTTTTTTTACGGGAGTAAAAACAGAACAAGGTATATAGTAGACTTTGAAGTTGACAAGCGCGCATCAGGCGGCAGACAGTAGTCGTGCCTTCCACGTCACGTCAGCCACAAATTGGGCCGAGCTGCGCGCCGTAGCGGCCATGGCGCTCGCGCTCCATCGGCGTCGCATCTTTTTTTCCTGCTCGCTGTTTTGGCATTCAAACAGGGCGCCGGCCGGTGGAAGGCTTGGAGGGGGCGCTGAGTCACCGCGAGGACCCAGGGGGGCTCCCCGCATCGCCAATCTTCTCCTCGCATCTTTTTTACAAACATTGTCACACCGTGTATGACATTCGCACGCCGCGGCGGCCCAACTTACAAATCCGCACCTTCTCCCGTGGTTCTTTGTTTTTTCCTTCTTCAAGCAACAGCCTGCTTTCGCCGACTTGATTATTTTCCGTTTTCTTCCTGTTTCCTTTTTCTTTCACCCAGAGGTGGCGCGTCGCGTCGTGGTTCGCCTTCGCGGACTGCGAGTGCACTTCGTTCACACACTCAAGATAGCGGCCGCGTTTGCTTCTCCACTGGCTTATCACCCAAGAAAAAGATACCGCAAAGTGACTCACTCGCGCCGTTTCCCTTTCCAGTTTATTACCCCCACCACCACAAAAATCGGAAAATTCACCGAAAAAGTTTTTTTCCTGGAATTTTTCTTCTAGAAGGCGATTACAACGCAAGCAATTTTCGTTTTCAAACTGCTCCTAAGGGCTGAATTGCGCGGAAGAGAAATTTGGGTCTTTATCATTTGACCTACCTAAAGTAGACTGACAAAAACTAAACCCCACCTATTTTTGACCGACCTGAATAAAAATATTGATATAGGTAGGTCTTGTTTTTGTCGGTCTACTTTAGGTAGGTCAAATGATCTGCTCAGAGAAATTTAAATGAAAATTTTGGTTACGACTTTTTTTTTGTATGGTCAGTTTTCTTAAGTTTCCACTCTGCACGTCTTGTCGAGATGGCGACGCAGCAGCCACGTCGGCGGGGGAGGCGAAAAGTGGAAGGGGGAAAGGGGGGAGTGATGTCAACTCGTGGATGTTAATCACACCGCGGCGCGAGCATGCAGGCTCCGCGTTGGCAGGTGGGCCCGCCGCGGCACTCGCTGCTTGCTTTGTGACTATCTGACGTGGAAAAGAGGTTCAGAGACAATTGACGCGCAAAAGCGCGCATCTCGCCCGTAAATCCCCAGGCCTTAAGTGGATGTTGTTCCCGGTCGTAAAGCATGCCCCCACCCTCCTTCTCCTCCGGCCCCTCCGCCGAAAACTATCAGAGACACGTATTCGATTGGCTGTTGGCCGCCCACCCGTGCCCACACGCGACCTGCCTGGGGAAACAGCTTCAAATAGGCGGCCGGCCGTGCGTCAGGCCGTTGTCTCGGAGTCACGGCCGTGCGGCCGAGATCTCGGGCCGTGATCCATCGAGCCTCTCTCTCTGCGCCTCTACGATGGCGCGTCGCGGGCGCGTCGCGGGCGCGTTGCGTGCGCGCGTCGCGTCCTCAAGACGTCATGCATAACTCGAGTTAGGGTCGTTCGCTGGAGACCCCGGCACCAACGAACCGACGCACGCGCTCTGGGAATGGAAGCAGCCGCAGCGCTGTTTCGAACCCACCAATGAGTCATGCCACTTTCGAATGGCGTCGTAGTCTTTCCAGGTGCAGCAGGTGTCTGTCCGAGCCGAGGCCGGACAGGCCGGACGCCTCCAGGACGTCGTGCAAAGCATGATGCCTGACGGCGCCTGACGGCCGCGGCGCCGCGGTAACTGCCCGGTCGCCACTATGTAATCATATCAACGGCCTAGCCGCGGTGGAGCCAGCCTCCAAGTCTTTTGCTTCTGTGTGCGCGATCGCCCACGCCGTGCCCGCGCGCACGGGGGTCCACACACACACTTACACACACACACACACACACACACACACACACACACACACACACACACACACACACACACACATCGCCCACGGCGGCGCTCTCAGCAAACAACGCCCGGCCGGCCAGTATAGAGCGTGTCATCGGTGATTGCGGCTCCAATGCCCGTCGGCGGCGTCACGGCGTCGCGCGGCACGCGGCACGGCTCGCCAGCCTTGGCATTCAGCTCAGCCCCTGGACGCGGTCCTGTCTGAGTGCGGGGGTGTCCAGGACGGCGAGGACTCCGACTGCCTCCTCCTGGTGACGCCGCCTGATCGCCGACGGGTGCGAGGCATCGGGCCCCGCGGTGAGTCACCCGCCGGCCGTTCCGTCTCTGACACACTTCCAGGTTATTCGTTACACTTTTCTCGCGACGTCACCAACGGCAGGAACTGCCGCCTATCGGAGTGGAGTGTTCGCACGGTCCTGACGGGTGGGCCGGCGTCAAGAAACCCCCGCCCTCTGGTGCGAGGCCCGCTACCCGCTCGAGCTGGACTCCCGGGGCCCTGGCGCGCCGGCCTGGACGAGACCGAGCAGTGCGTCAGCGACGCCCAGAGACACGGTTTTGCTTTTCAGGTCCCCGCGGAAGTCATTCAGGGTCAGGGAATGCAAGTCATTCGTGCGGGAGAACGGTCTTGGCGGGCGCACGCGGCCAGCGGGGTGCCCGATGGGTTGCCTGCCGCGCCGCCACACGATGGGCGGCCTACGCGCACGGCGGTGCGCTGCGCGATCGGCGCGTAGGTTGGGCTGCCTACTCGCGCGGCGCGCCGTGGCACTGGTGCAGCGGTCGCTACTCCGCGTCGCGGCTACGCGGCGATACTCCCGCACACGGCCGCTCTGCGCCGCGCAGCAGGGGCCCGGCCGGGCCGTGGCGCCCCCTGGCGGTCGTGGCGGCTAGCCGCCGGCCGGGCGGCGAACAGCTGATGCCTCCCTGCTGCGTGCTGCGGGGTCCAGTGCGGCGCTCTGCCGGCATCATCGCGGTCCTCGGGCTGCACCACAACGTCGCCCTGCAGTGCCTTCGCGTCTCCGCCTTGCTTTGCCTTGCGTCGCGTTCCCAAGCCAGTTCCCGGCCACGAGTTATTGCCTCTCCGCCGGCGGGGCTGGCGGGGCTGGCAGCCTCCAGAGGTGGCCGACGCATAATTAATTGGCCGTGATCGACGGGCAGATCGGGAGGCGCTGTCGTCGCTGAGCCGCCGCAATCTCTCTGGCAGATCAGCTGGCCGCCAGACTCGCCCGCGGCGCCCGGCGCCGTGGCCGGGCAGCGCCGCGCTGCTGCACTAGGCGCCGAAAGCCCTGACGGCCGACGGGGACGCCGGGGCGTGAGGCCGGGGCGCGTGGCCCCACGTGGGGCTGCAGTCACCGCGGCCACCTTGCGAACGACGCGCGAACTAAACCGGTTTGAAACGGGGACACTGTGGACCGCAAGTGGGACACGCCAAAATGCGAAACCCCAGCAGCGGGCGCTGCAGTCGCTGCAGTCGCTGCATAGCGGAGCACTGAGCGGCCCGGCGGCCAGTGCACCGCTCGCTGCAGAAACACGTCGCGTCGAAACGCCGCAGTCTATAAATATAATCGCTCGCCGCACCCTTACAGGCCTAACACGCCGCCGCGCCGGGGTCTTGTACTGGCGTGAACCTGCAATGCCCGCCCATGCCACCAGACCGGCCGCCAATCACCAGCCAATAAGGTGCTGCACGCCGACTCGACTTGCTCCTTGGGGAAGTCAACGCACGGCGCATGCAGCGCAGCATGCAGCGCGGCAGGAAGAAGACAGGTCGACAGGTCACCCCAGTCCCCTGCCTCCCCAGTGTTCCCGACTTCGCGCGTCGGGAGCAGGGCGTGGCGGAGGGGTTACGGAAAGCAAAAGTACCAAGCCCTCCGGGAGGTTCGTTCAGCCTTCGCTTCCCCGGGGAACACACACGCACACACATTTACCCACAATAACCCCCCTCCCCCTCCCAAACACACCTCACTTCTCAATCTACCCTCAACCTCATCACTTATTTCCAGACCCCTCAAATAACGCGTTGTTGCTGTGCTAAAGACGCAAAGTACGAAAATTTCCTGATGAGACTGTACCTGGGCAGCGCAGCCCTTTCGGCCTCGGTGAGTCCCCACGCTCGAATTTTGATCCCCTCCGCTTTCCCCTCCCCTCCCGCCCCGCCCCGCCCCGCCCCGCCCCGCCCCGCCCCCGAGCCCGCCGCAACCACCGACTCATCATGAAGCTGCAAGTGCACCCCCTCGTCCTCGTGCGAATGCCCACTGTTTTCCTTCTTTTTTTCACGTCTTCGTCTCCGCCGCCGCGTTTTTTAACTTTTTTTTTTCGACAGCGACGAGAAGAAGAAAAACTTTTGCGTCCCCCGGGAGCAGGACATGCATGAGGGAGGAAGGAGTGCAGCAGGGCGGCCACGTCCCCACGGACTGGCCAGGGTAGGGCCACAATACCGACCTTCTCCACACTCCGAGGAATAAAAGTGCCAAAAGGGGGGCCGGGTTGTCCGGCAGGAATGAGACTCATGTCGTGAGTAGCTGCGGTCAGCAACGCAATCAAGGTTGGGTTTAGTACTGGACAGCGGGACGCTGGTGTCTAGTGAACCTATTCCACGACGGCGTGGCGTTCTTCTCGCAGTTTAGTTGAAATTGGTCCTTCCTCGTCATAAATTACAGCGGCGACTGCGGAGTGCCGACTCCAGCCGGGCACAGCCGGGCGACACTGCCGGACTGGTTCCAGCCTGGAGGCGATTGGCACAGGGCGTCCAGGACTGGGATTCGCTGCGATGCCCGCCAGTCCATGGCAGTGCATCGAGCAGGTGGGGCGTCGACTTGGGCGTCGAGGGACCGGCGGGGCGCCGCGGGGAGCGGAGGGAAAAGGGGCTTTAAATTGTCTGGCCGGTCGTCTGGCCAAACCATCGAGCCTTTCGGGACCCCTTTTCGTTTTAGCAACGTGTGTGCTGGTGTGTGAGTAGGAAGACCCACACGAGGGGGCTCAAAGGCTTGCCTAGTAGCGCAACGAGGAGCGATGATCCCCCATGCGCTCAGCACGGACGGACGCCAGGTAGCCCCGGGTGGCCCCTGTCTGCCCCTGTCGTCGGCGCTGAATCGGCAAGCCCGACTTACACTATCAGCAGGCACCATGCCGCTGGAACCTCCTTCAGTAAACAAGAAGCGCTGGCCGTGCCGCAGTGTCGTCGCGTCCACTGCACTGTTACGTAAGCTAGGCCAGCGGGGCCCACGCCCGGCCGGGGCCCATGCCCGGCCGGAACGCGGCGGGGCAGGAAAGACGCTCACAAAAATTCAGAGTGGTCAGTCCGGCGGACAACTCGTCTGTGTAAAGTGCCGGGCTGCCGGGCACTGCCGGCCGGCGTTCCGAGCCGTCTCGAGCTGCTCGAGTCGCGTCGCGGACGTCCATCGCGTGGCCCGAGGTGGGGACTGTCTCTATCTCCGTGGAGGAGGAAGAAGAGGGCTTCTGGCTCTTCCTGATTCGCGGCAACTCCGCAAATCACGACCATTTTCTCCGGGTTGTCAACTCAAGCCTGGAGAGTGCCCTACGCACTCTACCGCACCTATATTTTCCACCGCTCAAACTCTTTCGGGCATGCACAAATCTAAGGTGCCGAAGTAGTGGCTCACTTGCAATAAGATTTCTGTTGCGGGTGTATTCGAAGTCGCTCCTTTCTGTTTGTTCCCCGTGGACTCAAATATTGCGCAGCTACAGTTCTGAGGAATGCTTGAAACATGTTTGAATGTAATTAACCTTGTTACTATCGATCGGATGATTTAAGTTTCTGAATTTCTACGAGCGTTTCTTGAAGTCCATTTTTCCAAAAGAAAAGACCAAAGTAAGCAGCTCAGGTTCGTATTCGTGCGCGGCAGCGTTGTCAAGAAAAGTAAACACTTTTGTGTGTTCCTCGCGTGTATACTAGACTATTGAGCGCATTCCGTACGTACATGCATGAGTGAGAGGCAGAGGCAGGGGAATGGAAGAGAGAGGGACGGGGGGGGGGGGGGGGAGGCCCCTCCCAGCCTGACCGGTCCTTGACCCGCGTCGTACATTCGGTAGTGTCCGAGAGTGGACAGCAACGGACAGCTCGGCTCGGAGGAAGGGAAGCCAGCTGGACTCCACCCAGCACCGCGTCCGCCGCGTCGCAGCAGGCTGTCAGCCCAACGCGCTGCGGGGGCGTGCGGGGCGTGGCGGCGCGGCGCGGTGCGGCGCGGCCAGCTCAAAGACCCTCACTCTTTGGCTCCCATCATGCACCAGGCTTGACACGTGTGCCGCGTGGCCCAGGCGCTTCGTCCCCCGAATACCGCCGTGGCGTGTCCAGCGACACGGCCGCAGCGCGCAGCGGCTGGTGCGGCACACCGCAGGTACAGGATTGGGGCCTTAGACTTGAGCTTCAGTGGCGTTGGAAGATAAAAAGTCTCAGATTCTGGACTGACCACCTTTTCTCAAACAGAGTTTACTGACCATTTAATTGACGTTCATCCTGCTAAACACAGTCCGAATAATGAATGATGCTGTCCCACGAGGAGACGTATGTGGCCAGACACTGCCCTCGCCAGTGCTCTGGTCGTGGACACCGTCGAGCGCGTTTCGTTTGGCGTTGTGGCCCTATGGTCCTGCCAAGGACTGGGTACCGAGGAGCCCTTACCTGCCGGACGCAGGGCTGGCCGAGGGCCCGGCGAGGCCCCAAGGGCGCTAATCGGGCTGGTCCATCTCCCTCGGCCCGATAGCCATCACATATTTCACCGGGCTACTTTCTTCCCTTCCGGGTCGCCAGAAGGGTTCCGGCGGCGCCCCACCTGTGGCCCTCCGGCCCTTCGCCCGCTGCGCCCTGCGCCCTTGGCGCGAAGGGCTGCCACTTCCGGTCGGCAAATCGGCGGGGCAATTGCGGCGCCATTACCTAGCGGTACTCGACGGGGCGCCCGACGGGCCTTGTTCTCGCCCGATCCGCTTCCGTAAGTGAATGAATGGCAGTGAAGCACCGGTAGCAGCAGCAGCAGCAGCCCGGCGGCGGGAGTCGAACCCTCGTCATGCCGGGAATGAGGAAGCGAGGCGGTAATGACGTAGGCCAGGCAGGGCCAGGCCCCACGAGCACGGCACCAGCGCCAAACCGATGCGGCGAAAAGGGGAAGAAAGGGGGAATTTATTCGTAAAACCAACAACTATAAACACGACGGACGATGAATTAAACATGAAATAGAAAGTCGCACATTTGGGAGGTGCGTGTGTTGATTGGTTTTCACGACAGCTGCAGAGGTGGCGAGCCCCTCTATTCGCTCGCGCGGCCCCACAAAGCCCATCATCTGCCATCCCCAAATAAAAAGATGTGCGGCAGCGCGGCTCCGCACACGGCGTGGTGGGGGCGGCGGGGGCCCCCATCAGTCCTTTTCTCAACCCTTTTGCGCCGTCGGATTCCGGAAAATTAAAAATAAAGAAAATAAATAAAAGAGGCACGACGTAACCCTATTCGCGCTAGGGCAGGCAGGCAGGCAGGCAGGCAGGCGGCGCGGCGCGGCGGGCATTGTACGGTGTCCACCTGGCATCGGCCCCGCAAACACGCAGCCCGTCATATCAAACACATCGCAGAAAAAAGGACAGGTTTTTTTTCCTTCTTCTTTTTGATGCGCGAAGTGAAGGGTTGTAATCGACTGTGTAAATTGGCCGCGCCTGGAGAAGGTTTCTTCCGGGAGCAGCGAGGTGGCAACCCTACACGCCTCGTCTAGCGGGGGGAGACCCGCGCGAACCTAGGCCCCACGGCCACCGCCCCGCCCCCGCCGCCCCGCCAGACGGCCCCGCCCCCGGGATAAAGGGTTGCGGGTCTGCCGTCCCAGGCCAGCCAGGCCCCCGAGTACACCGCCAAAGAGGCGAGGCGTGCGATCGGCCCGACAAGTTTCAAACCGCCAGCGAAACGAAGCCGCGGGCCGCCGCGAGAAGAGGGTGCTGCGGCAGGCACAACAACTATGTCAACCTATATCAACTGCGATGGCTGGGATCTAGATTATTCATTTTGTACTTATTGAGTAAATACAGAACTTTGGGTGAAAAAAGTAATAATTAGAAACAGCGGGTGTTGAACCCTAATACTCCGGTATCAGAATGCAACCTCTGTACGCTCTCGGCCACCGGGCTCACTTTGGTTGAGGCGACTACAAAGTCCTACATGTGATGTTCGAATTCCGCCACAAGCACTCTGTTCGGATCCAGCCTTTCAAAGGCACCGCTTCACCGAAGATATCCCATGTGGCACGGTGGCCGAGACCGAAGAGGCGCTGAATCCAGAGTCCGGGGGACCTGGGTTCGACACCCGGTGCGGATGTCATTTTCGTCTGCGACAGCACTAACCCAGTCCGGTTCGGGGATCGGCCTTGCACCAAATAGCCTTTCTCTTGCAAAAATTTACGTCATTATTTTTGAATTGAAGTAACCTTATAATCTTGTCTCCGGACGGTGTTTTCAATTTGGGGTCTGGTGACCCTAGGCGACCCCAAGGACCAAGCCGCGACCACAAAATATTTTTGCGCGACCCAAACGATTGTCCGACGACAAAATGACCGAATAATTTTCGGACGAATTATCGTCGGTCAAACGACTGTAACTCCCGTGCATCATCCAGGTGGAATTACCTATTCTCAAGGTGGAATGTCTACTTTCTAGGTGGAATATGCCCATTTCCACGTCGACTTGTGAGTGGATTTTTAAGCTGGGAGGTGGGCGAAGCCCTTCCGGCCTGCCTGGAGCGGCGGCAGGTGGCGACACGGGGCGCAGCGCGCAGGGAGGTTTGGCGAGCAGGGCTATTATCGCTTTCCATTGCACCGGCCGTGTTGGGGCTGATCGTGGTCGTTAGTGCACTGCAAAAAGGGAGGCTCCAAATCAATTCCGGTTCCGCGTCGGGCCGAGGCGGACGACGCGACACGGGGTTCTCGTTTGCGCAGGATTCCTGGAGAGGAAGTGCACCGTGTCCGAGGGGGCGGCTCAAAGGGTTGCGCGCCGAGGCGTCGTTAGACGTGAAGTTGGTCCATGGGCAGCGCCGGCCGGCGGTGCGGTCCCCGCGGGGACACCTTCACACCTCTCCTCCCGCCCGGCGGCTCGTGGGAACCTCGTAACTCGCGCCAGCTGGCACCGCGTCCGAGGCAGTTACGCTCCTGTGCGGTCTTCCTTCGGTTTGTCTGGCTCCGGACGCCGCCCGGCCGCCTCAATGCAACTGCTTGTCACTGCGACTCCTGCTGCGGCCTGGCTGCAGTGGCTGCAGTGGGTGTCGACGGCGCGGTGATGCATGGACGGCTTCCCCCTCAATGGACCGCTCGCTGGGGTCGCACCTCCACCCTCCGCCAATTACAGAATATTTGCCGTCATTTTTATCCAGAAAGGGAACACGGAAGGCTTCAAACTCACTGAAGGACGATACGTGTCTGCAAGTGGAGTCCTTAGCACACGGCGCTCTCTCTCACACACGCACGGACTCACACGCAGACGAGCACGATTTGTCTCTTTTCCCTTCCTCGTGTCATGTGGCAGTGCAATAATTGTTAGCCTTCTGTGTGTGTGTGTGCCTCTGTGTGTGTGTGTCCATCGTTGCGGTGTGTCTAATGATGCTCGTCATTGAGCCCTTTGACGGAGACACCCTCTCCCCCCTTCCGCAGGGACGACAGAATTTGCCGGGGCAGGTGCAGCACACCACGCCGGCAAGGAAAAAAAAAATTGACCATCAGTTTCTGAAATTATTACTACTGTTTCATATTGTTTGATCGAAGTGAACCGGTTTACTGTGAGACCGTGTGCAGATTGAGTGTTTTTGTGTGTGTTTCCGTTCAAACCCGGTGACCCAACACGCGGCCGCGCCGCTCTGACACGGCACCTGTACAGTGCAACCTCCTCATCAGCCTGGTTCCTAACAGCGCGTGCTTTCGTCGCTCTGCCTCTCTCGCGCTCACTGGACGCTTCGTAGGGCGAGAGAGAGAGAGAGAGAGAGAGAGAGAGAGAGAGAGAGAGAGAGAGAGAGAGAGAGAGAGAGAGAGAGAGAGAGAGAGAGAGAGAGAGAGAGAGAGAGACGGCGCGATCCAGCGCTGCAAGCAGCCTCCTCGTAGCGATCGATTGCAAACCGATTGGTCCGCGCACAATCGCAGTGCGTGGACAAAGCGGCCATATCGGATGTCGCGTCTGACCGCCGCGGGGGAGGGAGGGAGGGGGGGAGGGGCAGCAGCGCCTCGCGGATTTTTCGTATTTGTAAAAAACGGGGCACACAAAAGCTCGAGAAGAGTAGCTTGGCGTGGATAGGACGCAACTCGCAGCGGAACTGTCGAAATAACGCGTCGAAACAGCAGTAGCCGCCGCGCGGCACCACACGGCAGCCGAGCCGCTTGCTTCCACAACATTTGACGTGAAGTGCGGGCCGAATCTCTCTAACCTTCCGGGGCGCGCAGAGCGCAGCCAGCTGCTCGTTCGATTTTCGATTACTGGCGATCGGCGCAGCGGGAGGGTGGCGTGCCGGCCCCGCCGGGCTAGGACCGTGGGGCACCCGTGGGGCGCCCGAGGGGGCTTGTGTCTACAGCGACGCCACCTACTTCCTGGTTCCATGCACCGCTCTCAAATATTAGCACGGGGCGGTAGCAGCGGCCGCGTTGACTCGAACCGCTTGCTACGGTGTTGGATTACGACGGCAGACAGCTATACGAGACGTGTGTGTGTGAGTGCGTGAGAGAGAGAGAGAGAGAGAGAGAGAGAGAGAGAGAGAGAGAGAGAGAGAGAGAGAGAGAGAGAGAAGAGAGAGAGAGCGAACATCGTCCGGATAAAGACATCGCGATGATCTTGCAGTTGGACGCGTCGACTCGAGTACGCTTCGAGGGAAGGACGGGTTCGATAAACTTTACATTCCCCGCATAATGTGAAGGGAAAGGTAAGGATAGATGATTCCTTACATGGGGGAAGCTGACCTCCCAGTTAGTTGTTGATGGACGGCCCCTCGCCGGCGACCGCCATGGGTTCGGCCATTTGCACCGGTTCGCCGCTGCATCCGCAATGCAAAACTCGTCTGTTTGTTTGAACTGGCGCCACCAGGGAGTACACACCGCCACGTGTGCGGGGGCGGCTGTTAGGTCATCGAACTGGGCCCGCCTCTCCCGGCTCTCCCCGCCCAGGTAGTTCTTCCTTGATCCCGATTTTTTTTATTCAACGCTCCCCAGCCTTTTTTTTTGGTATAAATAATCTTAATTTGGACGATCATTTTTTTTCTTTCCTTTTGCCGAGAGCGGAGCTGGGTGCGGACGGCGGTCATACTCGGTGAGCTACACGAGCACTGCGCCCCACGCCCAGGTGTGCTGAGAGGGACAGGGGCGGCGGGGGAGGGGGAAAGGGAGGGGGGGGGAGGGAGAAAGGGCGGAGGACGACGAGGCGTCCAACGTGTCTGATGGGTAGACTGCGTCCAGGTTAGTTTTCGTTCTCAATCGAACATCAAGCTCAAAGTTTGGCATAAATACATTTTTGATCAGTCGCAGTTCTGCTGCTGTACAGAAAACACGCAAAATCGCTCACATGATCTTTTGTTTGTTGTTTTTAATCGTCGGTGGATCGGCCGCCGCATTCACATGTGCGGTGGAGAACCATTCATCATCGGCATTTCATTAGTCTGAAGACGCCGACCCGGAAGTCTTTCTCCCGCGCAGCCTCGCAGTGGGGGATGTGGTCCAGGCGGCCCTCGTCCGGCAGAGCCCGGCCCACTATTCCAACTCACCCTCACCTATCGGCCTTTTTTTTTCCGCCTCTGCCCGAAAACGCCTGTCTTTCCAGGTTGATTACGCTGCGAAGGCACGCCGGCCGGGTCGGCGAGGAGCCCCCCAGGGGGAGGGGCCGTTAAAGCCCGCATTTTCACACAGGGTGGCTCGGGCCAAGGCTGAGGCAGGAAGGGTCGATATCGATGGCAAGCGGTGAGCCAATACTCCAATACTTCTCTGCGTTTCCATATTTTCAAGTGCCACCTCAAGTGCCACACATTTGTTCCGAACGTGTAAATAGTCGCTAGTCGACATGGCCCTCTACCTGGCGACCTGGCGGCGCTCTAGGCCGGCCTCTTGGACATCTTTGAGTGCGGCGCAGTGCCGCCTCCTGCACGCCTCACACCTTGCCCCGCCTTCTTCGAAATATTGTGGGGAGGTGGGCGAGAAGTGCGTGTTTTTGCCCCCCACATTATTATTGCGACTGAATGGAAGAGTCCGGTATGCGACTTTCATCTGACGGGCTGCGTCGCCGTGAACCTGGCGGGGACCAGCAGCCGCCGGGGACCAGCGGGGACCTTTCCCAATTTCCAAGTCATCCGAGTCCTGCGCCCGGAAGCCGGGGTCTGCAGCGCGCCTTCTCTCTCGCACTCGCATGGGGCGTGGCGCGACGCGGCGACTCGGCAGCACCCTGATAACACGGCCGTGAACTTTGCTTCGCATTGCGTGCGTCAGCCTTGTCACCGGCCGCCACCTTGTTATTCATCTCGGCCTTGTTTGGTCGTTTTACGATAGGATCCCGCCGGGCCGGGCACTGGCCGGGCCGCTGGGCCGGGCCGCGGAAAAGCAAGGCGAAATTAGACGAAAGAGGACGATACAGCTTAATCCGGCCTCAGAATCAATTCCCCGTGACCCGATAAGGTCGCCGGGTCGAAAAACGAGACACCTTTCAACTTTTATTTTTTTACTCGCGTCATTTCTTTCTATTTTTTTTTTTTTTAATTTCGCGTGTGAATTTTAAAATCTCTGTGGGATACTTTTTCTCGATTTTTTCACGAAATTTTGATTCTCTAGCAACTCCTATTTGATCTTAATGTGGTTGTCGGGTCCTCGCCTAAGTGCCCCGCCTTGCTCCACCCCGTCGCTTTTGGCGCAACAGGTTCTGCGCCGCACGCGCTCCGCGCACGCCAAGCCGGAAGGTCACGAGATCGAATAGTTTCTTCTGCCACTTCTTTTTTTCCTGCGATAGGGATACACGCCGGTGAGGAATCCAGCGTGGACGGATTCTTTTGCAATGTGTGTGTGTGTGTGTGTGTGTGTGTGTGTGTGTGTGTGTGTGTGTGTGTGTGTGTGATGCTGGCTGTTGGCTCATCCTGCCGGTCGCGCGGTTAATTAGTCCAGTGTTGCTCCGAGAGGGCAGACTCGCGGCCCACCTCGCGGCGTCGGCACTCGGCGGTTTGATTTGATGGTGGCGGATTAGACTAGACATTGTCACCACAAGGCCGCGAGCCAAACTGGCTCCGCGGTGTCTCCGCGGTGTCTCCCGGCCATCGCAAAAACGAAGACGGCCTCAATGGGCAGATGGTAAAAAACAAAAATGGCCCGACAGTATTTAGGCTCGAGTGATTTACTCCCCGAATGTAGATATGCCCATTTTTTTCCCGCGCTTGATTTCATTTTGGCGCTGCCTCCGACCGGTCTCGCCATTCTTCCTTTCCTTCATTTTTTTTTTACAATCAAAGTGTGCTGGAGGTTTTTGATGTGTCTGGTGGACTAACGCCTGAGAAGGACACTGATAACCGCGACACGATCAACGACTTGCAGCCGTTCTGGAGGCCGAGGGGGAGCAGGGTTGCCGAAAAACGAGTCCCCCCGAAGGCACTCGGTGGCATTCTCGTTTGTGGCGGCGACGATCATCAAGACCGCAGAGGCGGGAGCTGCCGGCAGCTGGCGGCACCTGGCGCCGCGTCGTCCCCGGCGCCTCGCTGCAGTCCGCCGTCGCGGCCGCGTTGGGGCTGCTGGGCGCGGCGGGGCGTGGCGGTGCGGGGGAGGCCCAGCAGCTTCCCCATTGCCTTTTTTATCATCGCACGGTGGCGTGCCAAGGTACGAAGGTTGCCATAAAATGTTGGTGTCTTTATGCCTTCCGCCTGAGAGCCGAGTCCTGCTATGCTGCCTACTGCTTGCGTGGAGGCCAGCCCGCAGCAGCCCGCCGGCTGGAAAGGTGATGCGCCACGGCGGCCACGGCGGCCACGGCCCGGCGCCCTGCCTTGCGCGCGACACCGGCGGCGCAATCGTGTGACGCAGTGACGTCGTAGTTGTCGATGGGCTGCCCATTCGTTTGACCCAATCTGGAACGTCTCAGCTGTCCCCTGTGAGTCATTCCTGTGACCACCAAAATCAAATTCATTTCCTGGCGTTTTCCTTGGGGGAATGTAATGGATTCAGCCATTTCAATTTACTGTGCAACGGTGTCCAACTGTGGCGTAGGTCCTCCGAGTGCAGTAGGGTCCGGCTGCGCTGGTCCCGCTCCAGGCCTGTTCGGCAAACAGCCTCCCCATGAATGAGAGGAGCATGCCGCCAGGACCACCAGGTAACGGCACTTTTCCCTTGTTTCTTTTTTGTGCAAAGTGTTTTTTTCTTCGCCACTGCATTCTTTTTTCTAGTCCTTTAAAGTGACCGCGCAGGGTTGCGAAGTCAATCTCGTCCTTGGGGTGATTGGCGCGAAGGCCGTCCAGGACGAAAGGGCTCCGTGACTCACGCCATTGTGGCCCTGCAGGAGTATACGGGACCGGAGCCCTACGTGCGCCTCGCAGAAATGGCGCGCAAAGCAGCGCGTTTCTCGCAAAAACAAGGGCCGTCAGATTGACAGGCGGATTGGCCACGGCCACGCGGGGGCGGCTGCTCGCCGCTGCTCGCCGCTGCAGCGTGCAGCCCGGCTACCCCTTGCAGCACGGCGCGGCACGCGACTCGCCGCCAGCGCCGCCCCCTCCTACTGCACACGGACGGACTCTGGAACGGATGTGCCGTGAGGATTCCAGGAACAGCAGCACGCAGACGGGGCCTTCGGTTGCGCGACCGCTCCGCCCACTCGGACGCGGCGACGCGGCGACGCGGCAACGAAAGGCTTTATGACCCACGGCTGGCGTGGATCGGTCCTGGCGTGGCCTGGTGACGGCAGGGCGACGGCGCGGGGGCCTACCCCACCCCGTCGTCACCCCCTTGAGTCGATGAAGCCTGCCACCTTCTTCTCATGTTCCAGCTTGTCCAGCAGTTGTTTACGTATTTTCGGCCCCCGCCTTCGTCAAGGCTCTACCCTCCTCGCGGAAAGGAAAGAAAGAGGGACAAGTAGCAGAAAGCCTCATCCTTTGGCCTTGACCCTCTATCAGGGAATAAAACACGGCGGACAACGACTACCGAGAAGGCCCAGCCGCCGGAGGGTTGACTTGCTGACTGATTCCGGACGGCGAAAGCACGGCTCGTGCAATAACAAAGTCAACGAGACAATCCGTCAGGTGCCGTTAGTTTTGGCGAAACCGAGCCGCACTGCCGGACTGTGGCGCTGTCCTTGTCACTCCGCAGGACCGAGAGAAGGACAGAGAGACGACGTCGACGACGTCGAGGCGCGCGTGCACTCCTCGCAAACACGGCGCGGCGGGCCAGTGGGGGTGCGGGGCGGCGGCGGGGGGGCCGGGGTGGGGGCAGTTTTGGTGAGTGGCGGACAGTGAGACGTCAGCGCGCGTGGCCTCCCCCCTCCCCCGTCCCGCCTCCGCCAATCCTTTTGGCCAGTGTCCCCCGTGTCCCCGTTGACGTTGATGCAGGTCAACCAGGCCACTAACCAGGCCGCCCTGCCCCGCATTATGGCAGGCTGGAGGTCTGGAGGTAATAGCCTATAATAGCCCCTTTGGAGGCTTTGAGGCGCTTTGAGGCATAAAGGGCTGGTCTGCTTCGCGGAAAGCGCATCGCCGCTTCGCACGGACAAGAATGCAATGCAAATACTGCCGCGCCTGGACGAGACAGTTCTGGAAATCCCGCCCTGCCCCGGCCCGGCGCTGCGTTCGGAGGGGTGGGACCTGCGGAGACCTCAACGCGGGCGGCGGGGGCGGTCCGCATTCGTTTTCGAGTTGGCACCGGCGAGGCGTTGCAGTTCGCGCAGCCGTCCCAGGGCTCCCGTCGCCTCGCGGCCTCGCGGATACCGGCCCGCCGGACGCGCGCGCACCGCGGGCTGCCCGCCGGCAGGGCGGCGGCCGAAAGGCGGACCAGCCGGACGCGGCGCCGCGGGGGTCGGGCCGTCGGCAGGCCGTCTGCAGGCCGTAAGCAGGCTGTCGCACGCGGCAGCGTTCTTCCTCGTCCCCCGCCCTGCGTCGCGCCCAAGGGGTCCCCCATCCTCCAGATGGAAAAGTGTTGGACTGCCCCGATGAGGCGCGGACGGGCAGGTGCTCCCCCGAGGCCACGACCCACGACTGCGGCGCGCGGCCGGCAAATAGCCGCGGTTGTTATGGGTTCCCCATAAAGTGGCGACTTTGTTTGTCCCCACATTTCAGAGCTGATCACGTGAATAATCAGCCGGTGGGCCACCTTTATGCTGTAGGTAGGTAGGATCCCACGTCACGCAGCCGCCACGCACGGTGGGTCAGAAGACCTTTCAGGCGGCCAAAATCCCGGACGCGATTTTAGCTCCAGAGTCGCTTAGTGGTACTCGAATCGAATGTGTGACCCCACCAATGGATTCCTGGTTTGGAGAGCAATCCATTGGTGGGGTCACACGTTCGGTGCGAGTCCCGTTTAGCGATTCTGGAGCTCATAACGCGTCCGGAATTTTGGCCGCCTCAGCGGTCTTCTGACCCACTGTGCTACGCCGAGGAGCTAGCCCATTCTAATGGCTCGGCGGTGCGACATCTGTCTGCCCCGCGAAACGGCGCCATAAACCGGGAGCCTGGATGAGCTTCCCGTCGCAAACCGCGTAAGTGCCACAATGTTACCGGCCTGTGCAGTGCAGTGTGCAGCTCGACTAGACTTGGACGAGTCTGTCGCGCCCACCAGGCGGCGCTGCCATCGACTAGAGAGCTCTGCCCACCACTTCCGGCGGGACTGCTTGACGCACTCCGCCTCACCGGCTGGCGCTTTGCCGCCTCGTGTCAAACAGTGTTTCAATAGTTGTCGTTCAAAAAAAAAAAATTTCTCTGTTTTTCCTTGGTTTGTTTCAAATGTGTTCGTGAAGGGAGGGGTTGGAGTAACCTCAAGTAAAATCAGCTTCATAAAAAATGAATCATTTAATTTGTTTTGATTGTACAAAAATTTTACATGATATAAATTAAGAAAGCCCCATCGCAGGGGAGAACTTAAAGCGCTTGCTCTCATAATAGAAAATATGGCTTTCGTCATTCGTGGCAGAGTTAACTAGAGGCAATGTGAACAACAGGATTGTTTACTTGCATTCGCTTAAATTAAGTGTCGACAATGCTTTAAGATAAGGAGTCGTCTGGACAAACCTAGATGACAAAGGGTGGCCTACATTCCGATATGAGTACAGAGCGCGACTAGGAATTCCATTTTCAACAAATTCCACGTCATGTCGATATGAAACGATTCTTATCTCCAATGGGACGATATCACAGAAGCCTATGCATGTCGACAAAACAATGCAGGTCTAAGTTGACATATTTTTCATAGCCATACAATCAGCTGTAAGCCGTAAGGGTAGAGAGTGTTTGCTTGAGACAGCCCAGCACCTTTGAATTGTTGTTAAAATCACCAGCTTGAGCGTTACAAACCAACGTGTACGAACTACAATCACTGCCTCAGAAGTGAAAATAACCAGAATAATTAACTAAAATAGCACATAGAATTAATTAATTTCAAATGCCAGTTCAAACTACACTGACAAAGACAAAATACTTTGAAACGAAGAAATAAATAAGTTAACAAAAATATACAACAATGTTTACCAAAATCCTTTGGGGTAAATGTTTTACACCATTAACATAAAAAGATTTACGGTGTACCAGTCTTACGCGATGAACAATGCAGACACCACATGAAGACCTCATGCCCTTTTAAGTACATCATGAAGCTCGAAGTTTCGAGTGGCCAACGAGTGGCAGTGAAGTCACACAGTCCTAGTCATGAGACAGTGCACAGTGTGCTCTGCATGTCTAGTGCGTCTGTCAGGAAGTCTCTCACTGGGTTATGTTGCAAAGCAAAGCGCCCCAAAAACAAAAACAAAAAATAAAAATAAACGAATTTGGAGCACCGATCAAGGTGACCTAATAAATGGTGCGCAAGGTTGGCAGCGTCTCCCTCGCTCGGCTTGGCGCTGCCGATGGCTGCCGATGGCCGCGACCAACGGGACGGCGCTGCCAACCTTGGGGCGCCACGATCGGCACTTGCGCTGGCTCGCTGGGATTTAACCAGGAAACGTCAAATCGAGTGGAGGCAGCCGAGGCACAGAGGCTGCTGCCCTGCCTCCGCGACGCGCCACCGCGACTCGGAGTGCAAGTCGCTGGAGACGCGGTGCCCCGTCGCGGTGCCCGGCGTGCCGCCCTGCTCTGATGTCGCCTGTAAGTCACCCCTCCCCCTCCCCTCCCCTCCCTCTCTCCCTTCGCTGACGTCACTATCGCCGTATATTTCGGCAGGTTGGCCAACTGGCCCGTCCACAAGGACAGTGGGTGCCGCGCGCAGTCCACGGCGGCGACCTCGGCTTGACTGGGCGCGACGGTCATCTCTGTGTCTGACGGTGGTGGTGGTGGTGGTGGTGGTGGTGGTGGTGAAGATGACGATGATGATGAAGATGTTGGCGATGAATAGAACACCACCACGGAACGTGGATGGTCGGAGACTACTTTCTTCTAACAATATATACTTTTAGTTAGGATTTTCTTTTTGGTTCTTGAAGAGAAATACTTTAAAAACAAACAAACAACATGTTGCGGTCCCCGCAAACGGCGACTAATGATGAAGATGGGGGGTGATCTGCCATCTCGAACTCCACCCGAGACTCCGTCCGCCCAGGCCATCTGCAACGCGAGGGAAGGCGTTAGGTCCAGCAAGCATCACTTTGGCGGCGGGGCCGGCGGGGCCGGCGGACCGGCGAGGAGACACTTACAGCTCCGGTGGAGAGGCGGCGAGTGCAGGAGGTGCCTCAGGTCGGGGGATGGTCGCCTCCACAGGGCCAGGCGGCTGGGCCGCGGACAGGGGCGGCTGCCGGGGACGGCGTCGTCCTCGTCGGGCGGCGGAGTCCTGCAAGCACAAAGCGAAACGAGGTTCGTTAGCACTGCCACACTGGGAGTCGTTTTCAAAATCGCTCGCGCCAAATAATTAGCATAGGAATTTGGCGCGCGGTTGCATAAGGTGGCGGGGCGGGGCAAGGCCGCGCGAGCAAGGTGTCGGGTTCACGTCACGTGATATTTTGTAATAACGGCCATTTCATCTCCCCTCCAGTTACATATCGGCGGCCGCGAGCTCGGCACGGCGCGCGGCACGGCGAGTGCCTGGCGCGTATTCGTCTACGCCGACCTTGATGATCTTGCGAATTCATTTGCGAAAGAGCCGTGGAAAAAGTAGCAGCCGCGGGGCGTGGCGGGCGCTCTCCCCCGCCGAGCCGCGATTCTCTCGTCTTCTTTTTGCCGCCGTCTAGTGTTGCTGAAAGGACAGGCCGGACGGCAGGCGCGCGCGGCGCAGCCACACAAGGCGGGCCGCTTCAGCTTTTCTACAGAAATGAACGACAAAGCGCGGACCAAGATAAAAGAAAGGGCTTTAAACGGCGCGCTACGATGCGTACTCGGCCACCACCATGCGGGGGCCCACCTGCTCACGCTACTGCCCCGAAGTGCCTGCTCCTCGCTAACCGCCGAGACCGCAGGCGGTGGCGTCACCGCGGCGCGTCAGAGGGCGCCACGCCAGTGCAGGGCTCACCGCGGCCCGCGAGGCCTTGAGCCAAAAGTGAGTGACGCTGCGCGGAGTGCAGTGCGGTGCAGTGCGCTGCAGTGCGGGGCATCGGGTTCCGGGTGCCGCGCACTTGGAGCCGCGCTTGGCGCCTCGGCCATCAGGCTGCTGCTTTTCGTGCTGTCCACGAGAGCTTGACGATCATTACCAACGCGGAAGGGGAAGCTTGTTGGCTTGACTCGATAACGCCCTGGCCGGCCTGCTGCCTGGGGCCTGCTGCCTCAGCCCCGGCTTGGCTTACGCGCCTTCAACAATGCGACGAGCACGTTACCTCGCGCCCATCTGTCCGATCGAACCATAAAACGCACGCACAAGGCGTTGCAGGCCGGCTGTGAGGCGGCCAGCCCGGGCCGAGCCCCGCTGTGGTCCTCGCCGTGGACTCCAGCAGCCAGCCTGCCGTGTGTGCGAGTGCGGCGTGGCTAAAGGCAGATGGGCCGGCGGTACCGCAAATTGCGTTCATCCACCAATGTCTTACGTAAGAGTGGCGGCGTCTGTCTGTGCCGTGTGTGCGCGCTGCCCGCCCCGCCCCCGCACGCAATGACGCGAGATAGAGCGAGACTAATGCCTAATGGCCCCGCAGGCCTCGCAATGGCACGGCCACCAGAGTCCGAACACTCCGTCTCCCTCACACCCTTGCAGAGCCAGCCCCCCCCCCCCTCCCTCCCCCGGGTCCTCCTCACATTTGGCCGGCACTGCGGCGGTGAAAGGCCGCGCTCTTTCAAGGGCGCAGGTGTGCCGAAGGGAGAGAGAGGGTCATGGGGGCGCATTCAGGCGTCCTGCCCGGAGACTTGGGGGCCCTAGGGCGTTGACCCCCATTGTCCGCCGGATGGCCCACTGGCCCTTACGCAACAGGGCGCGACCCAAAAAAATGCATTACCGATACTGCACGCAGCGGAGCGACACAATGCAGCAGGTAAGGGTGGCATGGCATGTGGCGTGGCACGGTGGCATGGGCCGCCCTAACGGGACCGGACTACTAGCCTTGGCCGCCCCAAGGCCCAGCGGGGCTGCCGACGGGATGCGGCTGGCCCTCTGTGCCCGCCCCGCCCGCCCTGGTACCCGTTACACGCTACAGGGACACTCTGGGTCGTCGACCACGCCACCCACCGCGTGGCCTACAAAGCGGGCAGTGGGTCGGCCGGTGGGCAGACCGACACCCCCAGCCCACCAGCAAGGCCGCGCTGGCACCGGGCGGCGCCACACACCCGCAGGACCGGATGTAGCGCGGCCACCAGGACCAGCCAGGACCAGCCTCAGCGAGCGGGGTGTTCCGTCGACCCACGTCGACCTGTCTATCGCACCCCTGCGGACGCCGCGTGAGTACACGAGGGAGGCAGAGCGACTGTTGGGTCTGCAGCGGACAGGAGAAAGCCTGGGCAGCCGACTCCTACCCACTCACTCCCCCAGGCTGAGCGCCGATTGTGCAAAAAGCGGCAAAAAGCGCACAAGAGGAAAAAGACGCAACAACGCAAGCTCGCTGAGCTCGCTGCCGTTCTGCCGTTTGAGGATGAATACACAAGAAGGTGCGGGACGAATAGCGCGCTGCTGCGCCGCTGACCGGCACGGTTTCCTCATCTCATTTACTGCCTCATTCTAAAGATGTCGCGTTGTGTGTTGGTGTGTGTGTTTTTTTTTTTTTTTTTCGCTACCTTTCCTTTCGCAAACTTTTTTCTTTCACGAAACGCGGTAGGGTCTACGTCCCCCGCTCCCCACTCCCTGCCCCTGCCCACCCGCATGCAAACCTCGGCACCTTTTTTTTAAGGTATTCCACGCAGCGCAACAAAAAAAATCAAGTACCAAAAAAAAATAAATTTAAAAAAAATTGCACGCCAAAAAAAATGTTATAAGACAACGCAGTCGGCCAGGCGAGCTCCTCATAAAAAAGGCAACATTGACGAAACAAAACGCGGGGGGTCAAGTAGCAAACGCAAAGCTACGCAAAGCCCGGCCCGGAACCAATAAAACCTTAAAAAGGCCAGAAAGCCAAGTCGCTTTGAGCGGGCGGGCCGCAGCTCGCGGCAAGCAGGCCGTAAACCAGTCACGCGTTGCGACTTCGCGGACTTCGCATTGATTCGCAAAAAGGAAATGAGGAGCTAAAAAAAACGATTAGGTTAGGTTGTCTGCTTGCTTCTGCCGCCCATTTCTTGACATACTTTCTCCACGCAAAAAGGACGCGGCCAACATTTTCTAGACGAGAACAATGGCCATGAATGAGACGCGTCCGGCACTCGCTTTTTTATTCCTCTTTTTTTATTTTTTTTTTTATTTTGCCTCTTCCCTTTGCAAAGAGAAACCGACACGCTGGGGTACGCGGCGAATTTCATTCCATTGCCGAGAACAGCAGCGCCTCTGTCTCCCACACTTATGGCACGTCCCATAGGTGCGAGAGAGACGAGGCGATAGCGAGCCCCGCGGCGAGGGGCACTGGGCACACTCCTGCACGCTCCGGCAGCCTCCCAGCGGGTCAGGCTGGAGCGAGGCTAGCGAGGCTGGGGCCGCAGCGACGCAGCGGGCATGTTCGTCGGCTGCCGCCACCGCCGCTGCTGACGAAACTACTGCTCCATTCCACTCATTTGGGGCCCAAGTAGGTCGCGTAACGGGCACAGCATACGGCCCATACGGCGCCGCGCGGCCAGACAGGCCTCAGACGGCTAGCGCGGCGGCGCGGCGGGGCGGTGGCCTGCGTCCAGAGCGCGCCACCGTCGCCACCACGTGTGTGCGGGGGCGTCGCCGCGGTCATGACGGAGGTCGCCGCGGTGGCCCGGTTTGCGTGCTGCTGGCGTCGATCGCCATGGCCGGGGGCGCCGCGGTCCACGCGTAGGCCTGCAGGGCGTGCAGCATGTGATATGCATGCAGCCTTGAGAGCAATTGCCCGCACCGGACCGCCACCTCGCCGCCGCGGCCTCGGCCAGGCCAAGCAGGCCGTCGGCTGCCCGCATGACTTGTAGATGGTAAGGACGTCCTGGACGCCGCGCGGAGCATTAGACGACGGAAAGCGTTCCATTGTAGATACACGGACCGCGGCCGGCCGGGGTCCGCGTCGACGCCGTTGCCGTGCGGGCCGGGAGGCCGAGCGCCGAAGTCCCCCAGCAGTCACGGCAAACACGCTCCCGAGTGGCCAAACAACAACAAGCACATCGAAGCACAGTCCGAATGCAGCAAGAAAACGAAGAAAACAAATAAATTGTGCAAAATATCCTCGGAAAATTTTCAAATTTTTTCGGAACCTTGCTTTGTTTGTTATAACGAATAATTTGGCAACAACCGTGTTTTTTTTCGAATACGATCAAGAAATAAACAAAGAGAAAGCGGAGCCGCCGAAAATAATTGGTGTGGTGGTGGGAACCCCTAAGAAATAGCGACCGAAGCGTTGGCCATCACTCGGCAGACTAGAGCCCCTCAGTGTCGCGCGTTTCCTCATGGAAAAATGCACTGGCCGGTCAGGCAGCAGGCCAGCCCGCGGCAAGGTCGAGAACGCCTCGCCCCGCGCCGCGCCGCCCCATCCTACCCCGCCCCGCCCCGGTTAATTATGCCGGCGACACTGCAGCGGCGCAGAGAGCAAATGCAAAACGACAAAGTGGTCCGCGGCGCCGGGATCCGAACCCGAGGCACTGCGGTGCTACCGCGTGTCAGTCAAGCCAACGCGGAACCGGCTGGGTGTGCCGGCAGCAGGCTGCAGCCCGTGATGTAACCGACGCTGTCATTGGCCACTACTACCGCGCGGTACGGCGCCCGCCAAGCACTGACCTAGCCTACCGAACCTGACCTTAGCAACCCGCCACCGCACAGGGCGGACCTTAGGGGACCGCGATGACGCCATCCCCAGGCGGATATCCGCATCAGCCGAAAGCGTGCCGGGCTCGTGCGCGGGCTCGCGGTGCCGGCCGATAGCGCCACGGTGCCATTGGCGGCGATAGGGGATCGCCCTGGGCAGCGGCGCTGACCGCGGCAGCTTGACGCAGCTCGGCCGCGCGGGGACGAGGACGGGGTGCCAGGAGGCGCCCCTGCGACAAGAAACCGCGGATCGAGAAACGTCCGGTGGCGCGTGTGGCGGCCAGCCGGTCAAGCGAGCCGCAGATGGCCGCCGATGGCGTCCGGTGTCTTGCCGATAGGAGCACCGAGCGGGCAAGGGCCGCGATGACGGCACCACGCCGGCCACGCCGCCACGCTGCCGCCAAGTCACGGCTCGAGGCGCGGCGGGGAGGGGCGGGGCGGGGCGGGGAGCGCTCGGTCCTGGGCCAACATTCTCATAGATAGCCCCAAAAGTCGGGCCACGGCCGCGGCGCGGTGTGGCGGCGCGGGGCGCGGCGCGGGGCCCACCGGACAGGCCGCGCTGGGCTGGGCCGGCTGGGCGGTTGCGAGTAGAGCCGAGCCGGGCCGGGGGTCAGTGACCGCACCACCACCGCGACGACGCCCTGCGCTGCGCGGGGCCACGCGGCTGCCTTTGCATCCGGCGCATCCCGGTAGTGTGTAGTCCGGCAGGCCGTGGAGTGGGGCCCCCACAGTGTGGCCCCCACAGTGTGGCCCCCACACCGTCACACCATTCAGGCCGCCTCGCGTTATCGAAGCTGCCGACCGGCGACGCGGGTGAGGGTCCTGGCCAGCCGTCCTGGCCGTCGACACACACGGCGTGTTGGTAAACAAACATGCCGGCCAGTCGCTGACCAGTCCGAGCGAAGCGCGCGGCCGCGGTGTGGCAGTGCAGCAACATTACCCCCACTGTGCGCTCTACGTGCCTCGCTGACGCGGCTGACGCGCTGCCTCGCTGACGGACAGGTTCAGGTCACAGCCTTCCAACACCTCCGCCCCACTCTCTCTCTCTCTCTTTCGCCATTCCGTGGCGCGCGCTCCGCATTCCAGTGCTGCCCGCCTCTGCCCGCCGCGCGCAGCACTTGGACGATTCATTTGAATTATCCCGCGGCTTTCTGCCTCTCTCGAACTCATGGAGTGTCAAGACAAAGCGGCGGCCGGGCGTGTGGCCAAGTCTGCCCCGCCCCGCCGCGTCCCTCGGCCCGGTGGGCCTGGTCCTGGTCCTGGCCGGCGCATGGCCCCGGATTTTAGCGAGTCCTCACTGTCCTCTCCTTCTCTGCTTCGCCCCGCCCCACCAAATGGCCAGAGAAAGGGACAGAAGAAGAGGAGAAAGAGAGAAAGAGTGAGAGGCCATCGCCCTCATATAACGCTGCGAAGCAACGTAACAACGGGCAGTACTCCAGGGCAATGCAACTCCGGCCCGGGCCACGTCAACCAAACACGGTGGCCCGCGGTGGCCGCGGAGGGCTCCCATCACGACGCCATGACGCTGTCACTCGCGACACCGACATACTCTCTCTCCTCGCCATCCTGGCCGTGCACAGGCGCTGCTGCCACACCCTGTGCTGCCACCTGCAGTTTGCGTCGGTGATTATTATCATTATTTGGGGCTTCGGGGGCCTCGGGGGCGCAGCGCGGCGCAGCGTCCTGGCTGTGTGTTCAAGTCTTGTTCCGGCCGCCGCGCCCGCCCCGTCTCGTCCCCGCCACGGCCCGGCCGAGTCGTTTGTTCGTTGAGCCCCGGCCAGCCGAGGCGAGGCCAAGCAGCGCGAGGAGAACTCGACGCCCGAATTCCTGAGCCCCTCGCCGCACACAACAGCGCAGCGCACGCCGTGAACCCGACGTATCAAGCCGGCCGACCCGGGAGCAGCGGTGGGGGCCGCGGCGGCCCCCGCGCCGACCTGCACGACGCGGTGCTCGTGGGCGGCGAAGTGGGTGCGGCTTTGGTTTTCGCCGGCGCGGTGCTGCCAGGACCAGGACCCCGGCAGTGCATTGACAGCCAACTGACAAGGCAGTCGCCGGCAGGAAGTTGCAGCGTTTTCGGTTATCGGGCGGCCGCGCTGCCGGCAGCCTGCCGCCCTGCGTTCACACACGTGCGCCTGCCTGCCGCTGCCGCGCTGCCGTCCGGGCTGCGTCCGCGGCGCCTTGATTGCCCCTCATTGGAGTAATGAGGGGGCAGCGCGGCGCCGCCGGCCGCCCGGACGCAGCCCGGACGGACGCAGCGCCGCGGGGCCGCAGCGTCGACGTCCGAATTATCTGTTTCACGAATTAGGTTGATGAACTTTGGCGGCGTTAACCTCGTTCAGTCTTTCCCCGCCCAGTTTTCTTCCCATTGTCTCGGCGTGGGAAGCACGGCAGTGATGACACGTAACGAGGCAATCATTCCATTCGGACGCGTGCTGCCACGGCCGCGCGCGTCACGCGTCACGCACGGCCAGCACGGCCAGGCCAAGCTACGCGTAGCTACGCCACCGGACGGGGCCTCGGCAAGGCAGTGCGCTGACCCCGCGGCGCACCCCGCCCCGCCCCGCCCCGCCCGAGAAAAACACGGACTTGTTGCGTCTAGCTTGGTCTAGCTGCTGCCATACTGCACACGCTGCGCGCCTTTCTGGTCGCGGTGCGCTGCCACTCCGACAAGAGCATCGGCCTGCCCGCCTGGAGAAAGTGCAGGACCCGGAAGTGGCCCGGAAAGATTCCCGGACGCGCTTTGACGTGGCGCCCGGAAAAGCACGAGGGATAAGTCGTGTGGAAGAGCAACCAGCACATACGGCGGGCGCGCGAATGCTGGCCATGCTGGCGCGCGCAGAAACAATAACAGCGAGGCGCGTCGCGCTGCAGGCGATCGAGTGCATCATCGGGTCGCCTCACCGCGACGCCGCAAAGCGAAGCAAAGCGACGCGCCGGCCGGCCCGGCATCCGCCTGCACCGCCACGCCCTGCCACGCCCCGCCACGCCCCGCCACGCCCCGCCCCGCCACGCCGCGCGCCGAACAGCTGATTGGGGTGGAGGAGGGGGGACGGGCCGCGTGGGCCGCCCGCCGAGGAGGACGCACGCCTCCCAGGCAGTGTCCTGGACGCGAGGAAAAGCGCATCCTTCTCCGGCGAAGCAGGCGAAGCCTGACTCCATTCGAACAGCCGGTGAGCCGCGTGCACTGCGGCCAGCGAGCCGCACGGCCTGCTTGCCCGGCGGCGGGAAACAGCCCACACGGCGAGACTGCACGCGGCGCACAGTGAGCTGACCGCGGCGATGACCGCGACACTCTGTCACACTCGGAAGGGGAAGGGAGAAAGGAGGGAGCGCGGCGAGGGGCCCCGCACGTCGTGTGCTGGCGGCGGAGGACACTGAACCATGCGGGGGCCCCGCCCCGCCGCCCCACCGCGGCCCGAGCAGCTGATCCGGGGGCCGGGCCAGCGCGCTTTGTCCTGCGATGCGAGATTCGAGGATTCGGTCCTCGGAAATGCCCCTCGTCGAGGCCGTGTTGTCGGCGAGCTTACCTGTGGTGTTCGGACTCCTCCGCGGTGAGCAGTGATGCGAGCAGGCAGGACATGATGGTCCGGCTGGTGGTCGCGGGGCTTCGGCGGCGAGGGCCGTGGGGGTCTCGGCGGGCGGGCCGGTGCGTCGACAGGGGCGTCCAACTTCAGTACAGCCCGGTGGGGTCCAGCTGCGCGGGCGCCATGGTGACAAGGGAGGTGGCTGTCGGCGGCACGGAGGACGACGGCGGCGATGGGTCCAGAGAGTCCTGGCAGCGTCCTGGCGGGGACACTACTGCTTGTACAGGCCGGTGGGGTCCAGGGTCTGGGGAGTCATCTTGAGCACTGAACACAGGACGTGGACGAGGAAAGAGAGAGAGAGAGCCCGGAGAGCTGCTGTCAAGTTTTCTAGGGGCGGCTGGGTGCTGCCGAAGACTGCTGGGGGCGTTGGCCGGTGGAGCAGTGGAGACGATCGTATCGAACACGAAGTGCAGGGTCTGAGGAGGAGAAGGTGCGCGGGAGGTTCGACTGGTTCCTCGGACGGCTGTGTGCCGAGTGACTGAGGTGAGCGCCGCGCCGACACACAACACCAGCCTGTCTGTCTGCCTGGCACGCCTGCCCGTCCGCCAGCCCACCGCCCCCCACTCCGCGGTGCCTGCCATGGGCATGGGCTGGCTGTAGCTGGCTGGCATGGGCTGCCGCCTCAGTGCCGCCTCGCAGCCGCCCCCCACCCCCAGCGCCGCAAGTGCCGAAAGACCTGTCGCCCCGAGATGAGCGGCGCGCGCATGCGCCGAGCAGACGACGTGCAGACGACGCCGGCTGCGCTCACAGCGGCGCGGCACCCCAGGGAAAAAGGGGGGGGGGGCTAGGGGAGCCCTCTGCGTGGTGGGGGGTGGGGATGGCGCAGAAGAGTTGTGAAGAGACAGCCCTGCTCCGCCTCCCTCCCCACGCGGCTATCTGGAGGAGAATCTGCCTAATGTGCTTAACACGGACTAACGTGTGTGCCGTGAACCTAATTGCGGGTTGTCACCACCATCTCAACATTCCTGGACGCACAGGAGTTCTTTGGCGCTGCTGTGAACAAGATTGCCTCATTTTCTATTGCGTAGCGAGCGATGTTGTATCAAACTGGAGACGGTATGATGATTGGCTTTACAGTTGCAAGTGCCTTTACAGTTGAACACACTCCACATTGTTGGCTACTGTGGACAATGTATGATGCAAACTTGTGAACATGCACGTACTGTTGCTGTTCCGACGCGAGTAATATCCGCGTTTTAATTGCTGTGGCTCATTATTTTTAGCTCAGCCACTTCTTTTTTTTTTTCTCGCAAGAATGTTGTCGAGTAGTGCTGAATGAACGAAAACGAGACGAGCGCGCAATGTTTCCACTTGGTTCATGGCAGTCGCCATTACGAGGTACGTGATGGCGCGCCAGACGAGAACCCCTACAAGTCGGGGGTGCGCGCCACCCCACCCCGCCTCACCCCACCCAACCAAGCCCCGCCCACTCGTATACTATTTTCCTGGTACATACCGGTTCATCAAAACTCTTCAACGTTGGTACATAAACATATCCACCAGACAAATTCATTTGACGAATTCGAAACGATTGTTGCAGTTTGCTTCGGACGGTTTTTGTCAAATCAGGGATGTTTCGCAAAATTTCGCTCCAAAAAACCTCATGAAGAAAGCGAGAGCCAACAGAGAAATCAGATGGGCCAACTTTAATTATTTTACTCTCGTCTAGTGTACTCCGTGCAGCTCGACGACCCCTGCCCTGAACTCTGTCGGACGCCGTGAGGATCTCGGCCCCTCTCGGGTCTCGGGTCGAGTCAAAAGTGAGTCTTTGAATCGGATTTTCCGGTGACTGTGCTCCGCGTCGTGCGTCGCTGGCGGGGTCATGGTCCTGTGAGATGGAAAATTAAAGGCTTAAGACTCATTAAGTGGGCCCTCCTCCTCCTTCTCCTCCTCCTCCTCCTCCTCCTCCTCCTCCTCCTCTTCTTCTTCCTCCTCCCCCCCCCCCTCGTCCCGCGTCTCGTCGCGTCGGTGCCAAAAGTTTTCTACGAAGCGTAGTTTCTAATTGTCGCGCATTGGAACGAGCCGCCAGCCGCCGGCAACGCGACACTTGCGCAACCCGCTCGAATTCGCGACGGGAAAACTAGATTTCAGCGCGACTCAAATGACTGAAATATGCAAAAGAATTGACTTGTGACGCGCGGCGACACTTTTTCGGTCCTTCCCGTATGAAACACGATCGCAGGTTGCTGTCTGAAAAGTGTCATAATGGCACTACCCCAGGAAGACGCCAGTATGACCTCAGTCCGACGCCTCTCGCACGCCAGAGTGGCGATCGGACTTACTTTTCGTGCTCAGAGCCGGGTCCGTTTAGCGTCATGCTGGCGTCGTGCTGGCCTCAGCTTTGGGTCGTAAAAAAGGTCGTTTTTAAGACGCTACTCGGACTCCAGTATGCCATCGAACAGCAAGGCGGCTACCCGGCCCAGACCAGCCGCGGCGATACCCCACGCCCCGTCAGGTATGAGAAATTCACAGGGACAGTGCTTCTCCCCCGCCCCCTCCTCCTTTTTCCCCCGTGGGTACCTCCCCGAGGATTCTTTAGTTTCAACCATGGGTAACAGGATCTGGGATGCGTGTAAAGGAGAAGATTAAAACTAAAAGATGCAGGTAATTGTTTTCCATTTTATTTGAGCAGCAGAAAAATTACGGCCTATTCTAGCTCGAAATTATTTATAGGATCAATGAGATAGTTCTTGCTATTCGAAGTTATACAGAATGTCACACCACACAATTGCTGAACAGGAATTAGAAAAATTTCTCCTGGGTGAAATAGTACATAACCCTTGACATCAGATGGCTGATCTACTGAGCAGAAAACTAGGGCAAAATACTGGCATTTTATTTGAGCAGCAGAAAAATGACGGCATGCCTAATTAGTCAGGTGTTTGACAGTAAAAAAAAATATATCAATACCAACAAATATAAAATTTGAAGTGGTCACAACAAATAAAAATAAACTATATTGAAAAAAATAAAATTGAAAAGAAAAATAGTTTGGAATCAGGTGCCACTGCCCTGACCTAATTCATCAAGGTTTCATTAGCACTTCTTAAATAAGAAAATGTCTCAGACACTGGAGACTCCGCAGACTCTGCAGCAGACCCATCACCTCTTAGATATGAAAATGTCCCACGCACCACAGGTGCTGCAGCAGGCCCCTGTGGGCCGATAGCAGTTGGAGCAGTGAAAGTAAATGAGGTTGAAGAAGAAGATTGAGTGGAATAGGTAGACCGTTGACCACCTGAAGAGGATGCTGACACATGCTCTGTTGGTTGCCTCTCCATTGACTGCTGATTTGGTGGGTGCTGAGGGCGCTGACTGTAAGTCAGCACACTGCCAATTATTCGAGCAGTATCAATTGGTTTTTTCAATTTAAAAAAACATTGCACCATGCCTAAAAGTGCAAAAACACACTGTCAAAACAAGCAAATATTTTATAATCAAAAATACTAACAGAATGGCAATTTTACCTCTAGCAGCAGCTACAATTTCTATCGGCACTCCAACTGACTTCCCATTGCCGCCAGAGTAGGTAAGAGCCCGGTTTGCTCTTATGTGCTTTGGAATCACTGCCTTTATGATGGCCCCAAGCATGCGAGAGGGGCTATCCACATGTCCGTCAGTTAATAGGCACAACTTTGATCCATTGTAGTAAACTTTCGTGCCTGGACTTATTTCAACCTAAAATAAATATTAAAAAAAATCATACACAAACAACCCTTAGGTTATATTTTTGTTATTTTATTTTAAACTTACATCACCAGGCACCTCTGTCCAGCATGCTAAGGTCGACAACTGCTGTTTGAGCTCATCTAGCACCTCTTGTGAGTGGACCAATGCTTTTCTTGCATTTCGTTGAGGTGGCGAAGTCAAGACTAAATAATCAATAAATAATTAAACTTTTGATTAAGACAAAAATAAATAATTAATGAATAAATCAACAGAAAATGTCAAACTTAATACCTGAATTACTATCCGTCAGATAGATAGCCATTGCGTCCAAGTTGTCTTGCCTTGCCCGGACAGCTTGTTGCTTTTGTTTTAATTGCTCCGAGTAGCGTGAACCAACAAAACAAATTTCTGTCTCACCTGACTCAATGGTGTCTCCAGGATCATCTGGCGTATCATTGGGCACATGAATTGTGCCATTAGGTTTGACCTTTATTTTTTGAAGTTTACTTTTGGGTCCTAAAAATTTAAACAAACAAAATAATTGTGGCAAGAGTAAAGAGTCTTAGTAAGTCACAACAAAACAGTATGACAAATATTAATAAATCAGTTACCTATTTCTAATATGACGCAGTCCTGAGGGCATTTCCAGGACTTCTGCTTTGCACGCCTACGTGCACCCACCTCAAATGCACCATCTTCGTCCAAAAACTGGTCTTGCCTGAATATCTCCACACTTGGTGGATTTTTGACAAACACCAACGCGTGCGGCATGCGCCGCACTACACGTGTCGGTGGCATTTCACCTTAGAACCACTAAAACGAACCGAGAACCGAGAACGAACAAAATTTACACGGCTCTGTCACCACACCGTCTGCTTGACTGATGTTTTGAATGTTTTGACTATTCGGACGTCATCATGCATGACCAACTGTTAGCAGTTAAAAATAATAGCCATACACACATTAAACTGAGTACAGGAGGCTGATTTCTTACCTCTTTGATCTCGGATAATAAGTTTTGAAAGGGTCTGTGGCGAGACGAGCGCGGAGAGCGTGCAGGCGCGGGTATTGTTGACATTGGCTTGACTGTTAGGTTGGTATTATTGTCGCTGTGAGCTGCGAGCAGGCTGTGGACTAACCGGACAAGGTGGTGGTGGTGGTTGGTGAGTGGGTGTGTCTGGGCGCAACTCGTGCATGTAGAGTGACGGAAAACAAGCCTTCATATTAGTTTTCATTGCGAAAACTGATGCAATTTCAACTACAATGTCCGACGACAAGTTGCTGCCAAAGAAGAAAGCTAAATTACTGCTGAAAAACATTTCCAGAGGTGATCCACCTCCACCGGACCGGTAAGCCGCACATTATGAGAGCAACATAACCAATAAGAACGTGTGAATCCTTCTCCCACTATTTGTATTGTGTGTTGTGTTGCAGTTCGCCGTCGTCATGCGCTCCGCCAGCGAGTGTTCTATCTGTGCCAATGGTCGCCACAATGTCTGCGATAGAAGAGTTTGGACCACTCTATAGTACTGATGTTGTCACACCTGAAGTAACACCTTTTCAAAGTAAGTTTTGGCAAATCAATGGCTACACCAGTATTTATTATTGCTCCCTGCTTAAATTTAACTTTTTACTTTTCAGGTTATTTTCTAAATCAAACTGAGTCCAATCATCCTATTCCCACTGAAGCCATGAGTTTGCAAACCACCACTGGTTCTCAAGGTATTTGCAGGCGTTTCTTCGCTCTTACTTTATTTTGAAGTTTTTATTTACTGGTTACCAGCATTTTTCTTACCCTCGTTGTGATTACAGAAGTACCATCCACTTCTGAGTCTGATAAAACAGTTCGCAGTCATTTGAATATTGACAATGCACAACTTCAATCTACGATGGAAGGTGGGTGCATTTTCTGGTTTGTTGTGTTGTCTCTAGCTTCTACTGTTTCTTACTCACTTTTCTCTTTTTTTCCAGTTCCATCATTTCAGTCAAAGATGATTTCAAGCAACAACCTAGTGTTTTCAGGGTTTCAGCAAGGTACATCTTATAAGAAATTGTTCTGTAATAGGACCAGTATGCTTCGTTAGTGAACTCCATTAACTATTATTTTTTATTTTCAGTGGATATAGATTGGAGTCACTTTTTGCACGTTCCTGCTTTACTGGAGTCTGACAGTACTTTAACAGGTGATATTCCTGCTGGTATCTCATTTCCAGCACTTCCACATCAAGAGTGGCCCTCAGAAGATACTTCACCTGAACCAGTAAATATTTTGGGAAATGACCAAAAGATTTTAGGTTGTGAACTACCTTTCCATGACACTCTAGTTTGTATACTCGCATTTGCTCAATCAGTAAAAATGAGTGGAGCTGATTTATGTAAGCTTTTAGATCTGCTACATGTAATTTTCCCAGAAAGCAGTAAAGCACTGCCCAGCAGCAAGCATACGTTTTTTAGCTCTTTAAAGACAGAGCAAACTCCAGTGGAAATTTCATTCTATTGCAATGTGTGTTGGAAACGACAAGAGAATTCTAAAGATGTGTGTAGCTGCAAAAATAGCAAGATAAAATATTTTATTACTTGTTCCATCCAGTCTCAGCTCGAAAGAATTTTCAAAAGAGAAGGTATTAGAGAGGAACTTAACCACAGGTTTTCAAGAACAAAGGTGCATCCAGAGAACATTGAGGATATATACGATAGCTCTGTATATAAAACAGCTGAAGAGACTTTTTTAAATGGTACGCAAAATATTTCTTTAACTTGGTACACAGATGGGATTTCTATTTATGAATGTAGTACTTATTCTTTGTGGCCCTTTGTGTTTGTCATAAATGAGCTCCCACTTCATTCTCGTTTCAAAGAAGAAAATTTAATACTTGGTGGTTTATGGGGAGATTGTGAAAAGCCACATCCAAATATTTTTCTTTTGCCTATGTATAGAGAACTATCCAAATTGTACACAGAGGGTTTTAAAGTGGACAATGCAGTTGTAAAGGTCTGTCTCTTGGCTGGCACTTGTGATATTCCAGCCAAAAGTACCTTCATGAATATGAAAGGCCATGCAGGCTATGATTCATGTCCTAAGTGTTTCATTGTAGGGGAGAAGAGTGAGAGAACAAGCATGGTCACTGTGTTTCCTCATGCTGATGAATTGATTTTGAGAAATGCTGATAATTACAAACAATGTGTGCAGACCAGTGTTCAAACAAAAACGGATTCAAAAGGAGTGTACGGGCCAACTATTTTGTCATATATGACTTGTTCTGATTTTATTGATTCCGTTGCTGTAGACAGCATGCATTGTGTATTCATGGGAGTTTGTAAACAATTACTGAATTTGTGGTTTAACCCTAAATTTGCATCAAAACCTTTCTCTATTGCTGACAGAACTGCTGAAGTAAATATTGCGCTCCAAAGTTTAAAATTACCCCATTTTGTTCAACGTTTGCCTGAAGATGTTACAAAGCTAGGTTATTGGAAGGCTTCACTGTGCCGAAACTTTCTGTTGTATTTTGCTTTGCCAATCATGAATGGTATTATGAAGCCAGAGTATTTTAGTAATCTGTCCATGCTTGTTGAAGGCCTGTCTCTTTTAAATAAGCAAAGTATTGCTCCTGATAACTTTATAACAGCAGACAACTTACTGAAAAGTTTCTGTTCAGATTTCCAGGATCTTTATGGTATTCGGAACATGTCAATGAACATTCACCTTCTGCGGCACTTATCTAAATCTGTGGCAGATACTGGAAATTTATTTATTACTAGTTGTTACCGGCTTGAGGATTTCAATGGTAAAGTGTCTGCTCTGGCTCATGGCACAAGGCATGCTATTCAGCAAATTGTTACTAATTTTTCTTACTTGACAGCATTGCCTGAGCTCATCTCTAAAATGAGCTCTAGTGAAGCAAAACAATTTTGTAATAATATTTTAAAGAAGGGCATAAATTTTGTCCTGAATGAGAAAATTTGTGCCAACACCTATGTAGTAGGCGAAATGGACTCAAACTTGAAATATCGTGAGTGCCTCTCTACTTTTTCTATGCCCAATGGTACCCAAACATTCTCACGGCTGTATATGAATAAACTGCTTTATGTCAGCTTGTCATATATGCGGGGTTCAAGGGTATCCTCTTACTGTTCCTATTCTGACTTAAATGTAATGTATCATGGACAGATTTTGACTTTTGTTAAAACTACTTGGAACAATGTTTGCCAGTACTTTGCCCTAGTTCTCTGCTCAGTAGATCAGCCATCTGATGTCAAGGGTTATGTACTATTTCACCCAGGAGAAATTTTTCTAATTCCTGTTCAGCAATTGTGTGGTGTGACATTCTGTATAACTTCGAATAGCAAGAACTATCTCATTGATCCTATAAATAATTTCGAGCTAGAATAGGCCGTAATTTTTCTGCTGCTCAAATAAAATGGAAAACAATTACCTGCATCTTTTAGTTTTAATCTTCTCCTTTACACGCATCCCAGATCCTGTTACTCATGGTTGAAACTAAAGAATCCTCGGGGAGGTACCCACGGGGGAAAAAGGAGGAGGGGGCGGGGGAGAAGCACTGTCCCTGTGAATTTCTCATACCTGACGGGGCGTGGGGTATCGCCGCGGCTGGTCTGGGCCGGGTAGCCGCCTTGCTGTTCGATGGCATACTGGAGTCCGAGTAGCGTCTTAAAAACGACCTTTTTTACGACCCAAAGCTGAGGCCAGCACGACGCCAGCATGACGCTAAACGGACCCGGCTCTGAGCACGAAAAGTAAGTCCGATCGCCACTCTGGCGTGCGAGAGGCGTCGGACTGAGGTCATACTGGCGTCTTCCTGGGGTAGTGCCATTATGACACTTTTCAGACAGCAACCTGCGATCGTGTTTCATACGGGTTCGGGCGGCGCGGCGCGTGCCAACAGGTTTCCGCGCCTTTCCCGCGGGGGAATCGGCATGTTATCCCATCCGCAGCAAGTCCGCGGTCAACAAAAATTTCCGCAGCTTGCAGCAGTTCTAACGTCTACGTACACGTCCGCGAGCAGTTGGCGCCGGGTTCGAGTCTTATGCGAGTGCGTCAGGCGCCGCGCTGACATCACCTGGAGTCCCTGGAGCCCAGCCGCTTGCAGGCGGCCACGCCTTGGCCACGCCCGCACCAACGAGCAACGCACGACCGAATTTGATTTACGGACTGGAAGAACGTCGCGGACCCTCAGTGCTCTCGTCGCTCTGTCACGCTCGCACTCCTGCGGCCGATCGTAGGGGTGCGAGAGAGACAGGGCGACGTGCCTCGACGCGTGGCCCCTGTCCGGCCGCGGCCCGCGCACAGCAGGACTCACTCAAGTCTGCGTATCGACTCGCGCAAAGCGGCGATATGGCGCTGGCATTCCCGCCAAGAATCAGTTTGTTTTAATGCTGTTTGTGGCGACCGCGGTAAACAGACAGTCACTATGCAGAGCAGCTCAAATTTGGAGTGATTTTCCTGCGACTCTCCGCGGAGTGTCACTCTACGCACGTCCACCGCGTCCACTGACTTTGTCCGTTTTGTGTTTTTGTGTTTTGCCTGGACACGTGTCATGTCGCCGTAAATTCGCTCCTCATCAGCAAGACGCGGTGCGCCGAGCTGCGTCCGAGCGCGCCAGCAGGCCGGGCCGCACCGCACCGCGCCGTACCGCGTTGCACGGTGAGGGGAGCGCCCCGGACGCGGCCGCCCGGCTGGAAGCATGTTGGTGTCGTCCGGCTCGCCCTGCTTGTCCAGCTCACCCAGGTGGCGGCTAATCCACCTGCCGCCGCCAACCCTCCGCAACCCTTACCGCGTCAACGACCTGCGCTGCTGCTGCACCAGGCCCCCGTCCTGGCCGAAGGAGCGCAGCGTGTACCAGGAAGGGCAGCCACGCCTCGGCCAGGGCCAGCCAGGGCGCCCTGCCCCGCCCGTCGCCGCGTCGGAGACCCCACTGGCCGCGCCACACAGTGCACAGCTTTGTCAAGCTATTATAATTAGCTGTCTTTTTGTAAATAATTTTTGAAGGCTGCAGTTGGCGCTACACTCCTGACAGCTGAAAGTCAACGTTAGACGTGCCCCACTTTTGAAACGTGAGACACAACGTAATACTCCGACGCATTGGTGGCTTCTGCTGTCATCTAGCCCTGGAGACGATAATGGGTCGGCAATTTTGATTGCATTAAAAAAAAAATTGCCACTTCTGCTCAAATTTTAATTCATTCAAAAACAACTTCAAAAAACTATTATCTTATTTTTTTCAGCAAGACACTTTGAAGAGGTGGTTATTTTTGGCCACTCTGCACTGCCCCGCGATCTGCTCCCACTTCTTCACCCTCACCACCCACCCCCTTGAACTGCAAAAGTATTTCTGGGAATGTTTCCAGCGATTCCAGGTATCAGCAGACGACGTGAGTATGCTGTACCCCCCATGCCTGCCCACACCACACCATAGGCGCCCCCGGGGTCTCCTCCAGTAGGCGTGCACGTCTAGGTCACCAAATCTAAATTTCAATTTACCGACAACAACATCAACTATTCCATTTTCTACTTTTTTAAAAAATTGATGGCATCCTGCTGCGTGGACCGCGAATCAGAACACATGTGTGTTACGGTAGCAATATCATGTAGATAACTGATGACAAATTTTCAAATGCCAATTTTTAAAATATTTTAAATAGAAGATACAGACAAATTAGCGCATTTTGGTGGGTTTATTGTCTGCGATGTCGATGCGAGATAACGCTGCGGGAACGATGCGCACCCCGAGGCCGCGGGGAGAAGGGGGGGGGGGGCACGAGAGGTGCGCAACACAATCGGAATCCATTAACAGATTGCGAATTGAACCTCAAAAAAAAAATACTCGTCGGCCCCACCCACATCTCTGGGGCACGCACACACAAACACTGGCGAGCGGCAAAATAGCAAGCGGCGATGCGTAAGTGTGCCGACAACGAAGTCTCGGCTGTCCGGGCCCAAGGCGGCCCAAGGCGGCCCAAGGCGGCCCAAGGCGGCCCAAGGCGGCCCAAGGCGGCCCAAGGCGGCCCAAGGCGGCCCAAGGCGGCCCAAGGCGGCCCAAGGCGGCCCAAGGCGGCCCAAGGCGGTCCAAGGCGGCCCAAGGCGGCCCAAGGCGGCCCAAGGCGGCCCAAGGCGGCCCAAGGCGGCCCAGGGCGGCCCAAGGCGGCCCAAGGCGGCCCGAGGCGGCCCGAGGCGGCCCAAGGCGGCCCAAGGCGGCCCAAGGCGGCCCAAGGCGGCCCAAGGCGGCCCAAGGCGGCCCAAGGCGGCCCAAGGCGGCCCAAGGCGGCCCAAGGCGGCCCAAGGCGGCCCAAGGCGGCCCAAGGCGGCCCAAGGCGGCCCAAGGCGGCCCAAGGCGGCCCAAGGCGGCCCAAGGCGGCCCAAGGCGGCCCAAGGCGGCCCAAGGCGGCCCAAGGCGGCCCGAGGCGGCCCAGGGCCATTGGCACTCCGGGAGTGACAACATCAACATAAGTCGGGGTGGTATAGCGGCGCCTCCTCTGCTTTCCTTACATGTCGTCCTCCGCGGCTTGGCGCCCGCGGGGGCAACGCACTGACGCGGTCGTCCTGGACGTCGCCAAGCAGAGCCACTGGCCGCGGCCCAGCCGCCACGCGCAGCCTCCAGGTCGCCGCCCTGCGTTCGACGGGCACGTCTGGAGGTTCGCGTCGGCCGGGCGCCGTGCACCTGCGCGGCCCTGCCTCCCCTCTGTAGACACGGCGAACGCGGCGTGGGGGTGTCCGTGTCACAGTGTTGGCCCACAGCCCCGTCCCGCCCCGCCGCCGCCGCCGCCCCGTCGCGGATTACACGAGGGTTTTCCGTGGCCGCGACGCCGCACGGCCGTATGACCCAACAGCACCGTTAATCCGACGCGATAGGCCGTCCTCTCCCTCCCCGTCTCTCTCGCACTTATTGAAGGGACGCGCGGGGGCGTCAAGGAAGGGGGCCGAGGGGCTCTCGGTGACTTTAGCAGGGACGCACGAGAATGGCGACGCTGAGGTCCTTTTAATCTCTATCGAGATGTGCTGCCCACCATTTGCGCGGCCCCACAGCCAAACATTCGCGACCCCACACCACCTCCCCCCGCAAAAAAAGATGGTTCATTTGGTACTTATTGAGTAAATACAGTAGCTTTGGTTGGGCAAGTGCTTGAGCTTAGCTCGCCGGCGGTTACGATCTGAGGCAGAACTGCGACAGCACTAACCCAGTCCGGTTCGGAGATCGGCCTTGCACCAAATAGCCCTTCTCTTGCAAAAATTTACGCCATTATTTTTGAATTGAAGTAACCTTATAATCTTGTCTCCGGACGGTGTTTTTAATTTGGGGTCTGGCGACCCTGGGCGACCAGATACCATTTCTGCCTCTTGGGGGTCGCGCCGCCGTGACACACACGCACTTCCCAAGAAAAGAGGTCGTCGACCTGGACGTCCTGGACCTGGGGGGCGTGAGTGATGCCGTTGCAATAAACGGCCGTGTGTGCGCCGTGTCTGCTTGCAGAGTGCAGTACTGTGCTGCGGGAGGCGAGGCGGCGGCACTGCCGTCTGAGGCTTTGACTCCATCACCCAAAAGTCAGCCCACCCGTCATACCGTGTCTCTGTCTCTCATTAGTGTACCTGTCTCCTTGTTACACAGAGCTTACACACCGCCGACATCGCGCAGGTAAGGGCAGGGCGGCAGAAAAAAAAATCGGAGAAAGAGAAAAAGAGTGCACAAAGACGGGGATAATAAACCGAGGGTGCACCTACCGCCTACCGAAATGCAATGCAATAATGCTGCAGTTGATGTTCACCGCGAAGCAGCCGTGACCAAGTTATTTATTGGGCTGGCTTGCATTCGCTTGCATTTGATTAAAGGACACTTTGCGCGCGCTTTTTCGCTGCAGCCCGCCGCGCGGGAGGCTGCTGCCATGCTGCTGCCTGGCACTGCATTGCGTCAGGGCCACGGGGACTGTGACGGCGTGCGAAGCTGCCGAGTGAGGATGAATTGCGAAAAGAAAGTCGAGTGACTGCGCCGCCGATCCCGCGGGACCCGCCGTTTCTTTCCAAAACAAATCGGACAAAAAATCCCCAAGAAAGGGATTGCATTTACCAGCACCCCGTGCCTACAACAATTAGCACACCGAGTGCATTTTACTGGGAAGGGGAGTTTGCAGTGCATTTCTGATAGGTGACGTGGTGCAGCAGGTCATGACATGACCGCCGGCACCAAGTCAAACCCCACGGCCGGCCGCCCCGCCCCGCCCCGCCCCGCACGCCTTTACAAGGGTTGATTTACCACAGGCCGTTGTAGGTCAGCGGGGCAAGGTTTCCGATTTGTTTCAGGTGGGAGTGCAGCGCATAGTGCAGCCCACTGCGGGTCGTGCCCCTTTGACGCCTTGCCTCGATTCTGGGAACGGGGCGAGTCACGAAGTCACGCAGCGCTCTAGCGGTCATCTCTTTATGGTGTGACAGCAATGCATAGCAAAGCTGTTGACCAAAAGGTAGAGCCGCCTCGCTTCCGTGAAGCGGTTACAAATAAGATGCATGCTGCTGGTGCAAGGCAGAATGCAAAAGAACGAAAGCTTTTTTTGCTGACAATGTTACTTGTAGACTACATCAACAATTTGGATGTATCCTTGCAATCATCGAGTTCACACTCACGGTCACGGTCCTCAATCATGGGGTAGCCGGAAAACATCTAAAGGTCGTGGCCTGGTGGTTGGGGGCGCTAAATTTTGTGTGTGGGGTCGCGATAATTTTCAGCTGCCCTTTTTGGGTCGCGAGCCGGAAGAGGTAGGAGCATCCCGGTCTAAAGGGTTGTTGGAATGATTGCCTATCTCCGCCTGCCTGGCGTAGCGTCTCCTATTCCCCATTCCAATAGCAATCTGGCGGCGCGGCTGTGAATGGAGTGCTGTTTCAGATTGGTTTTGATTACACACCAGGCCATGATAACGCGCCGCTCCGCCGCTCGGCCGTCCCTGCGCTGCGCTGCCATGGTCCATGGCCCTGCCGCACCACAGAGTCCGTTAGCATCGAGAGGCGGCGGGGCGGGGCGGGGCGGGGCGGGGCGGGGCGGGGCCTGGTAGGGTACTCATGGGCACCACACCGCACCGCGCAGGGACTCCGTTAGGTGGCCGGCGATACGAGGTCCTGGCCGTGCATCACAAGGGCTTAACGGCGGCAACGGAACCGAACGGCCCACGCGGAGCACGCAGAGCACGGGGGGCACGGGGGGCAACGGGGTAAATGGACCTGGAGCTGGTGGCTGACGGTGTTCGAATCCCCACCCAGCGGGCCGAACGCGACTTGATTGCGCCCGTCCGCGGCAGGAGCAGTGCTTCTCGACCAGGTTCGATGGTTTCGCTCTTCGCGTCGCGCGGGGAGGACTTTCCGATTTGGCGATCGGTTTATTTGCAGGATGCGCGTGACCCAATTTTTCCGACGCTCCCAGGGGTGCTGTGTTTTGCCGCGGCGGCCATCGGCTCGTGTTCACCGGATAGAGTGTAGGACCCGGAGAGCCTGGAGGTATGGGGCTCTAAAAGGAATCTTGAACAGATAAAAGTGACTCGTCGTAAGGACGGCTTGCGGCGGCGGGGCAAGGTGGGTGCGGTGAAGGGGGAGGACGAAGGATAGGACAAAGAAAGAGGGAGCGAGAGAGGAGAGGGCCTCTCACGGCAGGGCGCGTTGATGTAGGCCGGTCACTGGCCCCACCAGCTCGTCATCAACAATCTCGGCTCTGATTGGTCGAGCGGACTGGCCTGGGGAGGGGAGAGGGGGGGGGGATCCAGGCCGGGGGGGTGGGGGGTAGGGTGCGGGAGGGACACCGGCCTGGAGCCGCCTGGAGCAGCGCATGAAAGCCCAACCGGCCGGACGACGCGCCTTCCGCGTCTGGCCGTGGCGGCGTGGCGCGGCCCGTCCAAAGGACAGGTTAGGCGCTGCGCTGGGAAATGGCGCGGCGCCGAGAGTTCAGCGACCGCGAGGCCCCGGCCGCCCTGGGCCGCCCTGGGCTTCCTGCAGCTGGGCGCGGCAGCCGCGGGGTGGGGGGCCGAGGGGGCCGAGGTGCGAGAGGCAACTAGGTCAAAGTCACGGCCAGGCCTGCGTCGCTTGGCACGCACGTGACACGGCACACGCGGCGCCCGGTGCGGCGCTGGCCGCGCCATCGGAGCGTCCTCCGGGATCCCCTCTTCCGACGACGACGACGACGGCGACGGCCCCCAGCAGGCCAGCGATGCGGCGGGCGGGCCGTGACGGGGCCACCAAAGTCTGACCCAGAGTTCCCGCGGGATAGCGGTGGGCGGGCGGGGCGTCGGCCCGAGGACCCGGCAGGGCAGGACCAAGGCAGGACGGGGCGAAAGGAAGGAGAGAGGCCTGACGGAGCGAGGCAGTGCGAGAGGTCGACGACCCGGCGCGACGAGGCGGCCGCCTCTCTTTCTCCTCGGCCCCGGGGCCCGCCGGGGGCCTCGGCGGCCTCCAAGCGAGCCGCGGGGGCGGCCGGGAAGGAGCGCTGTCAAGGGCAAGGGCAGGGACACTGTCAAGGGCAAGAAGCTCGCTGTCAAGAAGAAAGCTCGCTGTCACGTGAAGGAATGCTTGAGGGGAAGCCTTGCTGTCAATGGCGTGCTTGCCGCGTCGAGAAAGCTTGCTGTCCGTGGCTGTGCGCTTGGCGCGGCGACGCGAGGCTGCAAGGGCAAGGACAACGCGTGTCAAGGGTAAGGACCGCGTTGGTGGACAAGGCAGGCGCGGTGCAGCTGGCCTGGCCGCATTGCACCGGCACGTCCCTGTCACGCAATGCTCAGCAACGCGCAGCATCGCGCCCATTGAGCCAGGCAGGGACCCTAAAGGGCGGCTTGCCTTGCATAAACATGAGGCGTTCGGACAGGGGTTGGGCGCCCCGCCCCTCCCCGCCCCACCTCAACACGCCCGGCCCGGGCCCTTGGACTGTTTTTATCCCCGAAACTCCCGTTAGGCTTTTGAAATAAAACAAAGGAGCAGCCCGAGCAGCACACCGGTTGAAGTCCCCTGGTCTCCCTCATGGAGTCCTGGAGTCCTGAGTCCGAGTCCTGGAGTCCTCGGGGACCGTGTCAAAGCAAAGAAAGCGCGCGGAAGTGACGTCATAATTGGAATGCGGGAAGAGCCGCAGTGGGTCGAAGCGGCTATGCGGAATCCTCACAGCACCACCGCTTTTTTGCACACTTGACTCGACGAACCACCCCGTCCTCTGAGCTCATGAATGATCGACACTGACATACTTACTGGTAAAGTAATGCCTCTAAACTACAAGGAAAGTTTTCGACACTGTACAGTTCAGGCCAAAATTAAAGGCCTTCCGCCCCCTCCCGCAGGGGCATGCCGGCGCGGTGCCGCTGGCGGGCTTCTGATTGGCTGTGTCACCGAGTCGTGTCGCGCGGACGCCGAAGTGCGGCCGAGGGGACAGGCCACTGCGGGTCTTCCCTTGGCTCGGGCCGACGGCGCCGACGGCAGGCAGCCTACGGGCCTATTAGAAGTCGCGTTGAAAGCGATACGGTACAAGGGGCGGCGCCGAGCGGGCCGGGGGCGAGGCGTTGTATCGGGATGTCCGCCGGCGTGTTCGAGGCTTTGCTGGACACGACCGAGTAAAGCACCCGGCAAGATCACCTTCAATCGACCCCAAAAAAAAGATTGAAAAAATTAAAAACTTTGAGGTGGCGTTATTGTTTTTACCAAAGAAGCATCTACGTACTAAAGAGGCAGCGGTGTACCAGTAGCTGAGTGGTTAGAGGGTTGGCGTGGGACGCTGCGGGTTTCGGGTTCTGGACCGCGTATCATACAATTTTTTCGGCAACCTATTTCTCGAGGACGCAGCTCAAGAGCAGTTTCAACATGACCGCTAGCAAAGTAGCTGACAAGGCACTCCGGTGGCTGAGTGGTTAGAGACGTGGGCTGGGAAGCAGCGGGTTCCGCAAAAAATGCAATTTTTTCGGCAACTTATTTCTCGAGGAGTTTCAAGATGATCGTTGGCAAAGCGGGCGGCACCGTGTCCCGGTGGCTCAGTGGTTAAGAGCTACAACTGGGGAGTGAGAGATCCCGGGTTCGGGACCGCAAAGTTTACCATTTTTTCGGCAACCTACTCGAGGAGGCAGATCAAGAGAAGTTTCAAGATGACCGCTGGCATGACGAGCGGCTCAGTGGTTAAGTGGTAGACGTTTTTCTGGTAGACACAATGAGCCACCCTAGAGGCCTTTTTCAAGGTGGTGATGGGTAAAATACGAAGGCAAGGTCCTTCCCATCTTGGCCAAAACGTCGCAGCGCATCGGCCTCGAGGCGCGTCAGGGCGAACAGGGCAGGCAGGGCAGGCAGGGCAGGCAGGGAAGCCCTACCGAAACGATGGCGATAAATAATCGCTTTGATGCGGGCTGCCCACCAGGCTGATGCTGCTGCCCTTTGAGAGAGAGAGAGAGAGAGAGAGAGAGAGAGAGAGAGAGAGAGAGAGAGAGAGAGAGAGAGAGAGAGAGAGAGGGAGCAAGGCGTGAGGAGGCACTGGATCGTGTTGCAGCCCGCTCGCTTGCCCGCAGAACGGCAAAACGGCTCTGCAGGAGCACCGTGGGAACGACACGATACGCCCACGAACAGCGTGGAGAGGGAAGGGCCTGAGGACCCCTCCTTAAATTAAAAAGGACCATAATATATAAATTGATCGCCGACCACGACTACCTTGGTAGCGGTCGGGATCGAACCCGCACTGCACGTGTCCATTTTGGTGCCGCTGAAGCCGTACGCACGCCGACCTGCAGCTGGACTCGCTGGTCACTCCGCGGCCGGGCGCGACGCGACACGCACCGAGCCGGCAGGGCGTGCGTGCCATCGGTGTGCGTGCAGGTCCAGCTGCATCGGACGCATCGCGACAGATTCAGTTTCCTCAGTAGTATCCCCTTCCCACGCCCTGCGTGTGCGTGCGTGTCCTCTCCGTGTGGTCCGGGCCCTTGACGGCGTCCTGGTCGGCCCTTCGCTGCCGTTTCCGGTCAGCGGTGGCGGTCATCTGCCGTCCGAGGCGTCCAGGCCGGGCGGGGCGTCAGGTGCGCGGCGTGCGCGTGGCCGGCCACTGGACACGCGTCACGCGGCCGGGCGGCTGACCCTCGGCTGCTCGGTTGCACGCACGCGAGCGGCACTTCCCGATCAATATCCCGATAGCGCAGATAATCATCGCGCTGTAACGACAACGACAACGCCGTTGCGCAAGGAGCAAGTAGCAGCAGCAGGGCGGCCCACCAATCAAACAGTTTTACAATCATTTTACAATCAGTTTGTATTAGATTGACTTCTTATTTTTCTCTCTCCCTCGCTCGCTCGATTTCCTTCTTTTTTCCCAAAGGGGTTACTGGTGCGCACGCGTCGGGCTTCGCGCTGTCTTGTGTGTACAGGACTAATAATCCTTCTGACTCGACTGACCAGTCAGTAAAACAAGTGGGATGAGCCAATAAAATGAAACATCGCGCAACAGCTCGTGAAATTCTCAAGTCGCCAGTCAGCGTACTTTTCCGGCAACTATTTCTTTTTTTAGATGGATTTTATTTTGTATTATGTCACGGCGACGGAGGTCTCCAATGACTTATATGCACGAAATATCGTGAATTTCCGTTCCATGAAACTTAGGTGAAGGACAATAAAAATTTCCGTGTCGATCGTACATCAAATTTTTAGACGTATCCACTGTATTCACTGAACGCGCTGACCTCAGTAAATGATGTCGTCCCTGCGCCCTGCATGCGTGCGTGTGCGTGCGGCGTGCGGCGTGCGAGGCTGCGGCCGCAGGGCGGAGGAGCAGCCCGCCGGGTACTTGATGGGTTCTGACGGGTAGCAGATCCCTGGACACGGCGGTGCGCGGCCGGCCGGCCTGCGCGCCTGCCTGCCTGCGCGGCCTACCTGCCCTGCCTGCCCTGCCGCAGCGCGCCGGGTTAACAACCGCGCCAGCACCGTTACCAGGCTTAACCCAGTAACCCACTTTAAGCCGTCGTTAGCGTCGCTCCTACTCAGGTACCCGGCGCAGTACCCGAGGGTAGTGCCCCCTGCGCGTCGGTGTGAGTGCGAGCGCGCGCGGTTGTGTGGTGTATGCGTGTGTGTGTGTGTGTGTGTGTGTGTGTGTGTGTGTGTGTGTGTGTGTGTGAGTGAGTGAGTAAGTGAGAGAGTATGAGTGAGTGTGAGTGAGTGTGTGTGAGTGTACAGTAAGTTCGCACGGGGGTAACGCCCGAGTGCCATATCGGCCGGCCGCCGCGGGAGGTAGCGGCGGCAACTGCAAGAGGGCATCTTTTCAAAGACCGCCGCGTACAAAGAAGACCATAGCGGTGCCGGCGCGTCATGCACGTCGTGCGCGTCATGCGTTTGACGGCCAGGGGCATGGCGGCGCCAGCCCCGGGGCTGCTCGTCGCCGGCCTCCAAGGCGCGCGGGGGCCCCGCAGCGGCGGCGATTTGATTGACGCAGCAGATCGGCAACAGGATCCGGCCGCTGCAGCTCGAGAAGAAGGTCAGGTTCAGCGATGATGTGTCAGAGCGAGCGAATGCCGTTGTGCGCGAGCAGGCAGCAGGCGACGGAGTGGGGGGCCTTACCCCGTTACCGAACCGCCCGTAAGACTCGCCCGACCTGCCGCCTGAGTGAACTCCTTCGAGGACCACGTCGTGGGGCCGGGCGTTCCTCGGCGTTCCTTGGGGGTCGCCGTTTGGCCTGCCGGCTGCAGGGGGCGGGAGAAAGGCCTCGCGGTGACTCAGAGGTACCTGCCGGCTACTCGCCGATTTCTGGTTACTTCGGCCCCAGTGTGACTCACGCCCTCACAGCGCCGCACTGCTGCGAGACACTGCGTCTGTCTCGAATTCTGAAAACAAAGTTTAATCGTCTTTCTCACAATAAAGCACTCCCGCGGCGAGGAGAAAGAAGAAAGACGCGTTAGGTCTGCTTATCTCCCTCGTACTATCATTATTAGACGCGAGATCCAGCGCCTTGTTGTAACGGCGGCTGCGAGGCGTATGGCCGGCCCCAGCACAATGGGTATTGCAAGCAAGCGGCAGGCCCTAGCAGGCCCTGCACACTGATTCCGAGGCGCCCCTCTCTCGCTCTCATGGGACACCCCGTATGGGTGCGAGAGAGACAGAGCGACGCTGGGGGCTGCAGTACCCTCTGGTACCCGTTCACGAACCCGTTATAGCGGGGCTGCTCCGTGGCGATGCCTTGGCGGTGTCCCCCCCCCCTTTTCCACGCCCTGCGGATAGCGGGATGGCATGCATTGTGTTAGAAGCGCCACCGATGCCATCGAGAAGGAGGGAGGAAGTGTGAGTGTGTGAGTGTGAGTGAGTGGGCGAGTGCCAAGTAGTATTGTAGAACAGCGCCTATCCATTCCCGCCGGGCAGGGTGCCGCCGGGCGGCCTAACCTCCGGGCGGGCAGCGCCGACGTCTTTCCGACCGGAGCGTGCACCACCACCCTTCCTTCCCGCTCGACCACAGGCAGGTCGGGGCGCAGCTGCACAACGGGTACCGCGGCTATCGCACCGATACTGCCCGATACCCGCTCAGTTCAATTGTTGCGCTGCCTTACGGCACACCGGCCGGCCGGGGAGCGGCGGGGGCCGTGGGGTGGGGGGGGGGGGCGTAGCGTCGGAGCGATGAACCCTTCCAGGCGGCGCAAGGCAGTGGGTCGTTGTTCCGTTAGCCGCTGGACTACTTTTCGAAAGCCAGAGAACGGAATGGCGAAGCCCCGCCTCGGCCCGGCCCCTGTCCTGCGCCTTGGCCCTACCTTGTCTCTGGCCGCGCCCCGCCCCCTAAGGCGGCAAAAAGAAGAAGACCCGGCGGAGGACCGCAGCGGTAGTGTGTGTGTGTGTGAGAGAGAGAGAGAGAGAGAGAGAGAGAGAGAGAGAGAGAGAGAGAGAGAGAGAGAGAGAGAGAGAGAGAGAGAGAGAGAGAGAGAGAGCGCAGAGGGAAGCGGGATTCTGTAACCAGAAGCGTAACGCATTACCTCAATGTGTTACGAGGGGAAACGGCATTTTCCGCTGCTTACTCGAAGATGACACAGTGGCCTATTCAGAGAGGGGGCAGCAGGGAAGTCCACGCGAGCGGGCCGGGGGGGACGATCGGCACTATCTGTGGGGGAAGATTAAGTTATCCAGGCCCCCGCGGGGAGTCGTCGAACAGAGAACGACAGATTGGTCCTCCATGACGACGACGACGACGACGGCAGGAGGCTGCAGCGGCTGCAGCAACAACAACCTCCCGATGAGTCCGCGCGGAGGAATGCCAAAAAGAAGACGGCGCTCTCGGCCGGGCGAGGCTGGCGAGGCTGGCGAGGCCGGCGAGGCCGGCGAGGCAGATCAGCTGCAGGACTAGCGGGACGGGGCGCGGCGTGCAGCCCGTGCATGTCCAGCGGGACTACTGACACGGATTCGGAGCCCCACGGCCGCACGGCGCCGCACGGCCCCACGCAGACCGCCCATTCACTGGGCCCGGCCGGCGTCATTCAGCCCATTCCACGCTTCGTTGTCGCGGCGGCGCAAAAAGAAAAGGTTTCCATTTCGAACGGGGCTGTTGACGGGGGAGACGGGGCGCGAGTTCCCAGAAGCGCCTGAGACATCGCCACTGGGGTGCAGGGCATTGGCGGTGGCGAGGATCGAGAGGATGCGGCCCACTTCCCACACGCAGGGCCGCCAACTTGACCGCCTGGCTGTCATTTGGGCAGCCGCGCCGGCATTCCGCCTGCCGCCGCCAAATTGGCGGGAAAGGGGTCGAGGTGCGCGCGACCCGGCCGCCGCCTGCTCTAGCCTGCGCTAGCCTGGCGCTAGCCTGGCGCTAGCCCACTTGACAAAGCAGCGACCCAGTTAGTTCCTGCCCCGCCTGCCTCGCCTTTCACCGGCCGTGATATTGGCCCTGCCTGCGGTTGCCTACCCCACGGCGGGGGGCTTTGGCCGTGGCGTAACAAACCCCCTCCAGGACTCCTTAGGAAACGCGGCTCGTGGAGGTGGGGTCTACATGATCTGTCCTACCCAAAGTAGACCGACAACAACAATTAGATCGACCTATTTTTGACCAACCATAATAGAAATATAGAGGAAAAAAATTAAATAAAAATATTCGCATTTTTGACCGACCTAAACTGGGAGCGAGTCATTGTGGAGTTAAAAAAAAAATCAACGCCAAAAAGGATTGAATACGATGGGCATTGGGAGTCCCCGACCAGCTTTGGTGAACGGGGGAACCGGCCTTCATTCGGAGATCCCTGCCGCTGATCGCTGCCACCCGACACAGTGAAAAAGCAGGAGGCTGCGCGGCGTCATTTCCGCGCAGCTTGTTTTCGAGTGGTTGCAGCACACACTGTGCTCCGGACAGCACCCGATTTAGCAGAGGAATGCCTCGCTGGATCGCTGGACTGGCCGCAGTCCGCTCTTTTTCTCTCTCACGGGGCGTACCGGCGTGGCTGCGAGTGTGACGGAGACAGCAGCGCGGCCCGGGGCGGCTCGCTGGGCTGCGTTGGCGGAGCGATCGCACGCGGCCGATTGGCTAGGCTAAGCTAATCAAGCACCTCGGCCAGCGCGATGCCTGCAGCGCCCCCGCGCGCCCCCGAGCGCCCCCGCGCGCCCCCGAGCGCCACGGCCAGGCTGGCGGACGTGCTGACATGAATGGGAGGACGGCGTCACGGCCGCACGGCTACACAGTGCGCCCCCGGCGCCTCCGTGCACGCCGCGCTGAAAGCTAAACGCCGCATTCATCGGCAAGTTTCCATACGCGATCCGCAGTGGCGCGAGCAGCCCGCCCGGCCCTCTGTGCACGACCCCACCGGGGACACCCTCCTGGCACCCTACAGGGCGGCGTTGGCTTGCGTCATCACCGGCACGCGCGGCAGTGTCGTCTCGGCCTTGACCAGAGCGACAACCGGGCGCCCTCCACGGATGTGTGTGCGGTGCAGGGCGGGCGGGGGCGGGCGAGGCGTGGGGCGGGGTGACTGCCTTTCCGAGGCCCGCAGACCCGCGGCACTTGTTTTAGTGTTTTCGGTATTTCGGTAGTTCTGGCGGCCCCCGCCCATCGCCTTGAGCCAATGCACACGAGCTCACTCAATGGAATACAACCGGGCCGAGCCAGCCGAGCTAATCGGGCCTGCACTGGAAGTAGAGGCGGAAGGTCTGCAGTGGCAAGATTGCGAATGAAGAAAGAATGTCCCGACCTGTTTGTGTGCGGGTCGGAGGAGTTGGTTGGTGGTGGCGGTCAACACGTTCAACGTCATTTGGGGTGCGGAACGGGGATGGGTCATTGCCTCGCCCGAAATTCCCTCTCACCAACTCCGCTTCAAAATTACCCACGTCATGTCAAGTAGTACATAGAGGAAATTCCAGTGGAGGCCATGAGGGCCAACACAATGCCCTAACCAGCGCCCCCGCCTGCGACCTGCGTTTGGGTCTCCGCCGAGGCCAACCCCGTGCAGCGGCCGCAGAGCGCGTTCGGGAGGACTCCAGAACGATGCTCATTCTCATTCTAGGCCATCGGTTCCCATGCAACCTGCCTCTGCTCGTGACCCAAAAATGGCAGCCAAACATTTTTTCAGCCCCACAGCCCAACATTCGCGAACCCCAAATTTTTGAGCCGTTGTAGGCCTTTCTGCGCCTCCCACCTTTGGCCACAACCGCCTCATTGGACCTTCCCCGGACCCCCGCGACCCCTTCCCTCTCCCCTCCACCTCGTGGCCGCGGCTCCGCCAATGGAACGCCACCCTTGCGGTCACCGATGGAATGTCGCGCAAGATTAGTTTTTAATTTGGTCCGAGCAAATCCGCTGTGTTCGCTGCCAGCAGTGTGGGGGGAGGAGGGGGAGGGGTGATTATCCGCGGTGATCATCGAACAGGTGGCTCGGAGAGGGGAGGGGAGGTACATGACCAAGAAGAATTTTACACTCACAAAAACCACACCATCAGCCATTAAAAGTTTCAAGCTGTCGTCTGCAATCGCTATGCACGCCTTGCACACAATAACGCGCGATGAGCGGAAAGGTCTGCCGCGGTTGGGCAGCGCGAAAGTGGAGCGGACTCGGACGCATCGCGTGGCGGCCGACGGCACGCCGACGGCACGCCGACGCCGGGGGCCGCTCGTCGGAATTACCCACGGCATACTTATCACCACCGTGGGTGTGTTCTACCACACCGGCCTGGTCGCCAGGAAGGAAAGACCAGACGGTCAAAAAAAAAAAAAATCGCGCCCGGCCCGCCATTGCTGCTGTATGGACGTCAGCACGCTAAGGGAGCGATCGCGTCAGCCCGCACACGGAAACTTTGACCACATCGGACCAGACGAGGTGTCGCGGCGCACGGCCGCCATGACCACCAGCTGGACGTGCGCATGCACGCACTCGCACGCACGACGTGTTCGTCGTCGTCTCCCTCCGGCCCGGGAATCTTTGTGACACATGTCCACACACTTGCCGACTGACCGCACGGTGACCACAGATGCTCGCCTATGTAGCAGGCGCCGGCAGCGGCAGCCTGTTTCGGTGTGGGTTTCACCGTCAAGGCGAGGTCAGTCCACGCGCTGACTCAGCAAGAACGCCGTGGGGTTGGCCCGGGTTGGCCGGGTTGGCCCCGACTGCACCAAATGCCGGCCGAGCCCCCGACCGAGGCGAACCACGAGCTAACCACAACCAGGGAACCAGGGGCGTTGCTTTATCTGCACGTCGTTTGCCTGACAGCTCGTCATGCTGACCCGAAAGGGCTGCTGGTGCGCTCGATAAGGGCAACTCACCCCCGGAGCCCCCCCCCCCCCCCCCCCCGGAGGCCCCGGAGCTGGGCGGTCCGCGCCGCCTCGAGTCGGCCCGATGTCCGCCACGATAAGATTGTTTGGTCTCGTTTTACGCCTGCAAAGTGTGGCGGCTATCGCGGCAGGACATCTCGGCAGGACGGAGACGCACAACTTTCTTTTTACGGCCCCCATTTGCATATATCGGTTGCATTGCCGCCACTGGCGAGGATCTGCGACAGTGCGGAGCGGCAGGCCAGCCCATTCAGGCCGCCATTGTGAGAGCGCCGCCCGGGCGCCGCCGGCAGCTCCTAGTGTGTTGACACTTGGACCGACACGCACGCACACGCACACAAACACACTGGGCAGTGAGAGACGGCCGGTAGATGCTTTGCTATGCTTCTGGTTCGCGGAAATACAAGCAGCCCTCCTGTCGGCACCCAGGCTCCCTCACACAGCGCTGCTAAATCCTTCCTCCGCCAAAGACCCTCATAATTGTCGCTCAGTGACACACTTCGCCTCGTAATCCTTCGACTCGCTTCCTTCTTTAGGCGCAGTATATATATATATTGTGTGTGCGGTAGTGTGGGTGTGGTGACTGCGTGCGTGCATGTGTGCGCGCGCAAGAGGGCCACCCGGCTCCCAGCCCGTACGCGGAATGAGTGTGTTAGTGTGTTGTGGCAGCCCTGGCAATGCCACAGTCCTTGCGGCCGTGGCGGCACCACTGTCGTGCGACTGCCACTTGAGCGTTTCAGCCGTGTTCGGGGAATCCCTTGCGTGAACTCGTTTCGCAAAAGGGATCACGGCGGGGAGCCTCTCTGCAAGCCTTCTACCCGAAAAGACATCCCAATGACATCCCAATGAATCGGAGCGCGGGGTGAGCAGGTGGCGGCGGGGGGGAGGGCACCAGGCGAGACTCCGGGAAACAACATGTCGAACTACGTCAGCGAGTATCGGATGAAGACGGAGATAAACGACTCGTGATTTTTAGATTTGCCTTGAAAGTTTTGAGCGCGGCTTCCAACAGGGCGACCAGGGAGGCATACCAAGCAAACCGCGCGTTTCGTCGCTGTGTCCGGCTCCGTCTCTCTCGCAACCCCTATAAGCCCCATGAGTCGTCGTGGAGACGGAGCGACAGGCTGCCAAAGGGCAGCAGCACAGCGCGTCCTCCGGCCGGCCAGCCAATCGGCGAGGCGAGCCTTAGAAGTGCGCGGTGGGGTGGGGGCGGGTTCCGGCGTGTTTAGTGTTTCGCTTCCCCACTCACGACACTGCGTGCTGCGTGCGTGCGGTGGACTTGCCACAAGACAGCAAAGCCAGCCTGCGTCCTAGGGGTCCACGGCTGCACGCCGCGTGCGCTGTCTGACGGCCACCATTGAGATATAGATGCGATGCATCCGGCTGCGTCGGCCTGGCCCGAGTGCCGGAGTACCACACTGGCCGGCCGGCAGGTGCCTCCAGGTACCTCCAGGTACGGCAAGGCCGCTGGAACTGCCGGGGCGCAAATGTTCAAAAGAGAAAAATTCTATCGGAGAAAACCCACTTTGCGTGCATCCGTTGGGTTACGCGGCCACCGCGTCCGTGGCCGCGGGCCTGGAGCCTGGCGCCTGAAGGGACGCGCGGTGAGGCCGCGATCGAACTGCGAGTATCTTTCCGCGGGCCGCCGTGCCGTGCTCCGCCATGGGGAGCCATTTCTGTGCAGACAGCCATTTCCTATTTGTACGGCTTCGGGCATGATGCGGGCACGCACACACGCGCGAGCTTCGCACCCTCCCCCTGGTGGAGTATTAGTGTTGCGACAAGTTTTGTCGCGCTCGTCCGGGAGGCGAAATCGCGTCAGCAGCTGAGCGATTTCGAACCGTAGCGCCTCTCCGATAAGGCTGCAAGCACGACAAGTGAGACGCACAGTGAGGGGATGCACTCCGCCGGCCACAGTGGACGACGACGGCACGCGCTGCCTCAGTTTTTAGCCCGCTTTTTTTTCTTTCTTGTCGCGATGGATGAGATGACGGCCATCCGCCACACCTTGGCAACGTCGGCCACGTGCGTTTCCGCCACCGCGTTCGCCACCCAAGTCCCCAAGGGGCCGCCCACCACCGTCCCAGAGGCCGCCACTTTACGCGCCTCATTTGTATTTTTATGGAGGTGCAACATTGGCGACTGAATTAAAAATTTAAGGGAAAAAAATCATAAGCGCGCGTGTTGCAGGTATTTCAATGAATGTTTTCCTTCTTTCGCGCCAATCCAAATCCAGACGCGAGTGGGGGGTTCCTAATCCCCTCACATCTGCACGGCGAGTCGCATTCGGCACGCGAGTGCCCCGCCCCGCCTCGCCCCGCCCCGCCCCGCCCCGCCCCGCCCCGCCAGGAAGGGTTGCCGGGAAAGGGGCAAAAACAGCGCAAACGAGGGAGACGAGGGGCGGGGAGAAAAAACGTCCACACGGCAGATTGCATCGCGTTACAGTGTAGTCAACTCGCTCGCCTCATTCCCGGAAATCGCACGTGCCTCCCAGCAGGGAAGGGTTGGCGGGGCGCCGCATCCCTCGGGAGCCCCGCCAGCTTGCCGCATGTCGGGGTCCCGTTAGGAGGCGGCTAGCGACCGGCAGCCCTGCAGTCTGCCCACTGTGCCTATGCCCGGGGTCCGGGGTGGGCCGATGGTGTGATGTAATGTATTTGTGGGCGCGTGCGGCTAGGCCTACAGCAGATGGCGCCAACAACGTCGGCCAATCACGTGCACTCGGACCATCCCCTCTGCCGTCTCACTCGCGGCTCGGCTCGGCCCGTGTGAGTGTGACGGAAGCCCTGTTCGGATTGAACTGCTGGCGGACGCGGGCGCCCCCGACTCATCGGCGTCCTGGGAGGTGCTCCTCCGCCTCCGGCTGGAGCGCGCCAACGAGGACGGCGACGACGCCCTCGCAACAATGGCACGCGGCGGCGGCGGCAGCTGCGGCGGCGCGGCGTCGCGGTGCTCGCGCCAAACCTCCCGGATGTGCAGCGAGGGTGCAAGGGTTGAGGCCAAAGGGTTGGGCACGTGCTGCAGCGTGCGCGCGGGATGCGCAAGGGTTGCAGACGGCTTTCTTTTTGTAAACTTTTTTTTTTGTCCTTTCCTCTCCATTTTGCGAGGGCCGCGCAGGGCCGCGAGGGAAGCGGGGGCGTAGGTCATTGTAGTGAGGAGGGTGCCGCGCCGCCGCGCCCTCCACACCTGGGGCCGAGCCAGCTCACGAGCAGCGCATATGCCGTCTGCCGGCAGTGACGCCAGCGCAACGTGGACGCGGGCGGCGTGCGCGCGGAGCAGTGTCAATAAACGGAGCCCCGCCACCGCGCGCCTAAACCCGAGCCAAAACCGCAGGGAATGGATAAGGCGAGGGATGAGTGCAACGAACGCAAACAGATCTGCCTCACTGTAAACGTGACTACGTACCGCTGACACGAAACCCCTTGTGACTTGGCCATGTCCCCTGGCGATGTCCAGTCGGGCAGCACAGGGCCGGGTTCGGGCGATCCAAGTGTCTCCCAGCCTGTGTGCCGCGAGTTTGACATCAGCGTCCGACTACCTCAGATTTTTTCCTCGTCGTGTTTCCGGCCTCTTACAATGAGCGCTTTGCTTTCGCTTGTAATGCCCCGCTTCCGCAAAAAAAAAAGTAAAAAGTTTTTTGTTTTTTTTTTTATTTGCAAAATCTTGCGCTCTATCTTCCGCGCACTGCACCTTACATCGGTGCTCTTCCTCCCGACGCGACAACAAGGAAAAGTGTGTGCACGTCGACATCCCCTTTGCTCCATACCGGTGGGGGAGGCCGCGATGGTCGCGATGCTCCCTCTGGACTCGCAATCGCAACACGAGTTTATGAGTCGGTCTTTATTTTAACACCTCATGAAATCTCCAACGTGATTTTTACGTGGCATTTTTTCGAAATGACCAGGTACGCGGGGTCGGGCGGGGCCTGCCCTACACTTGCGTTCAGGTCTGGTCGCCCTGGCTGCGCTATCGGCCCGCTTATCGGCCGATCGTTGCCTAGCCGCCCACACGACCGCCACGATTACGGGCCCCTCGCTGCTTTCCGGAAGCACAGAGCAGTTCCTCCCTCACTTTCTGTTTCGGTTCTGTATTTTTTTCCTCCGGGGGGCGCCCCTCCCACTCCCACTCCCCCGGCCGACCCCCGCGGCCCCAACCACCCGTGACGGGGCGCGCACACACAGGGCAAAAAAAAACTGCAGTATCTTTTGCATGTGTCGGGTTGCAGTCTAGTTGTTGTTGGGACTCCGCACGCGCGGCCGCGCCGTGCAGATGCCGTTGCGTTCGCTGCCATTGCCGAGCCGTCGGCACGTCGCTGAGCTTTCATAATCAGTCCCTGTGCGGCAGATGCCCTCGGACAGATGCGCGGCCCTCGCCCCTTATGGAGGCGCTGCGCTGCGCTGCCCCGCGCTGCCGTTACCAAGTATCGCTCTCGGGACGTTCGAGTTCAAGCGAGCTCCTCAGCAGCAGATGGACGAGCCGTAGCTAAAGAGCCGCCGTAGCTGACCCAACCCGTACAGCACGAACGTTGATGCGCGAGCCTATAGATACCTCAATTTAATATTAAGTTATTTTAATTTAATATTTAATTAGGCTATAAGCCTGGCTGAAAGTGAGTTGAAAGCTCCGCCGAAAGTCGCGTTAGCTTCCAGTGCAGTGAGCGCATGAGGTCCATATTAAATCCACGTGCCGCGCCCCCGCAGCACGCCGGGACAGTGTCAAAGAACTTGCATATGAATGGGATGACCGCTAAAAAAATGCACGTCGAGCTGCAATAAGCGAGGAGCAGCTGCAGCTCCTGGCATTCAGCGTCGGCACACGCCTGGCGTGGTGCACCGGGAAGTGACATCCGGTCCACCTCACCCTTTTGGTCAGCATCTGCCCGCGCGGAGTGGTGCGGGGTCCAAGACACCCGCCTCACACGACGTGTTGCTGTCGCGCCCATAACCTTCGGCCCGGATGCCGATCCAAGGGCACCCTGTCGTGGCGTGTGTGTGTGTGTGTGTGTGTGTGTGTGTGTGTGTGTGTGTGTGCGTGTGCGTGTGTGTTCGCGTTTGCCGTGCAGCAATTCGGAAAAAGAAAGCGGCCAGTCTCGGAAGCGCGGTGTCGCGCGGAGACTCGATGCCGCGGTGTCGGTGATTCACACAGCGCCCTGCGCCCCCCCCCCTCACCGCGGCCGAATTGGCGTTTATGGGTACCATATGAAATCCCGGCGAAAATGGTGCAATTGGCACGTAGGCGTGCGAGGGAGTTAGGAACCGGTTGCGGCTCACGGCTGCCGATTTCAGTAATTTGCTGAGAGGAATACGCCGCCCTGCGCTCGCTGCGCCAGACTGCGCCAGGCCCCACGAGTGCGTGGGCCTCCTCGCACGGTCGGAATATATGGCGCGGGTAAACGAACCCGCGGCTAGTATCTTTGCAGATACGCTCGCTAGGATGAGGTACAACAAGACGTGGTCTAGGCTGTTGCTGCTCGCCTCGCCTAGCCTAGCCTCGCGAAAGGCTTGCCGTGGTCAACGCTCTCGCGGCGGGGCGGGGTAGCGGGCGGGGCGGGGTAGCGGGCGGGCCCACGTACGCGGTTCTTGTGGTCGTGGCCGCGCTGTCCGCATGACACGCCGCGGCATCGAGGACCGCGATGGTCAGGAACGCTGCCGTTCTCCAGTTTGGGCTGTCCGGCCGCGCAGGCCTCGCTGGCGCTAACGCCGGCTAACGCACACACAGCTTGAGCAAATGCCAGAACAAAGAATTCTTGAGTCAAGATGAAGTTACCTCCAACCCTTTCCGCAGACGGAAATTCAATTGCCTGCCGTTGGCGAAACCGCGGTTTTGTCGGTCGGCCTTGAGGCTCCAGGGCGGCGGGGTCGCTTCGTCCCTCCCAGTGCGCGGACGCGCGGTTCAACAACTCTTTTTCGGGGTGCAGGCCGCGGGCGATAGGCTCGGCGATACCGAACTGCGTCACGGGGACCATCGGGGTGCACGCGTCGCACCTGGGGCGGCTTCCGGCGTGCGGCACGGACTGGACGAAACGCTTCGAAAATATATATATACTAAAAAAACGGGCACACGTGGCCAAATGGACGACCACAATACAAACTAACCAGCCAGCCTGCAGGAGGGTTAGTTAAAAAAAAGTGGACCCAACAGGACACACTTACGCATTCATTTTGCAGATGCCACCTCCATCGAGACCGCGTCGCCCTGTGCATACATTTCCGGGTATTGCGGTTTCGTCCTCGCAGAAAGAAAAAAATACGAAAATAAAAAAGCCAGCGTGCAATTCTTGTGTCGTGTGTGAGTGTAAAATATGGGCCGATGGATTGAGAATGTAAAATAATAAGAACAAATGGAAGGAATAGAGGACAGAAAGAGGTGGAAGAAAGAAATATGGGAGGACAGAAATGGAGAGAAGAAGGAGAGGGAGAAGAAGCGGCTGCACCCTAACGGTACCCTCGGCTGGCTTGTACGCCCTCCTCGTGATGCATCTCATCGCGGTACAAGGCGGTGCTCCGGCCTGGGCGATTAATTTGCTAAGGCCAATGCCATGCAGAGAGGGCGCACTCGCATGACGTGGTGGACGGGACGAGTTTGTTTTCTGAGTTTGGCCGTGCCCTCGAGACTACCAAGAAGAACCCTCGCACTCTTGTCGGTGACTAAGAACCCAGCGAGTTATGTGAGTCATCCGATGCAAGTTTTGGTGCAGTTTGGTAGATGGTGATGATGCCGAGAGATTCCCATCTCGGTATGCGCTACTGCCGCGGTGGAAAAGTTTTCGGGGGCCGAATATCGCACATAAGCGGAAGATTGATCAACCTTACCTAACCGACCCAAGATAGAAGTGCCTTTTAAGTGGTTGGTATTTCCTCGGTTTCATTTTAGAGTCGGTATTCTTTCTCGATTGTAAGTTTAATGATTGCTGGACACAAAAAGAACACACGTTAATTACGAATTGCGGCAAGGCAGCATGACGCAGCAGGCAGTGTGCAGGTCCGGAGTGGCTGCGTCACTTGGGGTTCAAATGGGTTCAAATACACGTGCAGAGCCAGACGGCGTGATCTCCGAGAGCCAAAGCCCGAGACAGGCAAAGTATCCGACATAGCGAAATAGCAGTTCGCTGATCCGGAGTGTTTAACTCGTGAGTGTGCGAGAGAGACAGTCTGGCGCGGCGTGCCGTGTGTGATGTGTGTGCAGCCCTGGTAACTCGACACCCGTCGAATGGGCGACAGCGCGGCAAGAGGATGGACACTGCCGGAAGATGCGGCGACGAGCGAGACAAGTCACTCACGCACTGTGCTCGGCCGGCTTGCTGGCTCGGCGGCGCGGTGCGGCGCGGCCAAAGACTCGGGGAGGCGCGGCGGGCTGGCTGGTTGGCCGGCCGGAGCAGGCAGCAGGCCGGCAGCTGGGCCCGCCTGGCGTAGCCTGGCCTGGCGTAGCCTGGCGTAGCCTGGCGCGGGGTTCAACGGCCGCGTGACGTCACGCAGGTTCAATGACAAAGTCTGACCCACATTACGTACCTCGCTCGGCCCCCGCCCTGCCTCGCCCTGCCCCGCCCCCCTTGCGGCCCCTCGCGGCCCGGCAGCCAGTGCCCGCTCCCCCCTCCCCCCGTTCCCCCTCCCGTCGCATCCCGGCCAGCCCATCCCGTCCCACGGGATCCAGGAGTTTACTTCCGCAAATGTGAGTGCGCCTGGGACGGGATCCGGGCAGCGCGACCGGGCAAGCACCCGCATGGCGACGGCGCGGCACTGCGCGTCCAGGGCGACGGGCACGTCGACCGGCGATGTTTCTAGCGTCCAGTCCGGCCGGGCGCAGCGCTGTGCAGCGCTCTCGGGATTGATATCACAATGCTGGATTCGGTGTCACGGCGGGGGGCAGGCCTGGCCTAGGCAGCGGCAGCCATATGGCAGGCTGAAAGCCCGAAGGCTGGAAGAAGGTCTGACGGGCCCAAGTCTCGCCGGAAAGCCAAAGGCTAGATGAGGAAAGGGCGGACGACGAAGAAGCCTAGAGGCTGACGGAGAAAGCCGAAGGCACGCCGAGGGCTTGCAGCAGGGACTGGTTCAAAGCGGCTATAAATTGGCCTGTGGAAGGAAAGGATTCGCGCGGCCCCGCTCCGCCATGGCAGCCCCGCCCCGCCGTCGCACGCTCGGCCCGGGGCAATGCCCTTCATTGGAACACCGCCGTGGAAGAGGAGGCACTACTTTTACTCGCGGAAAGGCGTGGTGGGCCAGAAGTCGTCTTGTCCGCGGCCCGTCGCCGTCATGCACCCCGCGGGCGAGGCCCCCTTGCGCGGGCCGAGGTAGGCCGCGCGGCGTCGTTCGTGTGAGGCGCGCGGCCTAAGGCTGAGCTCCCGAGCTGTCCGAGGCCTGCCCGCACTCTGTACGCCTTCTCTGGCTTCGATATTCAAGAGGCTGCGCGGACACATGAATGAAGTTGATTGGTTGACCAGGCACGCACAAACAGGACACGTTGGGAGGTGGCGATGGGCGTCGTGATGGTGGGCCCACAGGCCGTCATGAGTCCCGTGGGCCGTCGGGGCCGTCATGGGCCATGCAAGGCGCAAGTGAGCCGAGCCGAGCACGGCCTGCCGGGACGGCGGTTGGTGCGGCCTGCTGGTGGAGCCGAGCCGAGCCGAGTCGGGCGGAGCACGAGCAGACCGAGTGCAGCCGAGCCGTTCAAGTGAGTGTGGCCAAGCGGCGGAGCCGAGCCGAGCCGGGCAACAGTCTCCCGAATTCTCGGGGTGGATGACCTCCGCGCCGCGGCATGGCAAGGCGTGGCACGGCACGGCAGCGCGGGGCGCGGCGGGGAAGGAAGGGATGGGATGGACGCGGAGGGGCGCGGTGGGGCGCGGCGGGGCGCGGCGGGGCGCGGAGCCGCCATGAAGTACGCCCCAGCCATGAGCCTACCGTGGGGCCAGGGAGCCCTGCCACGAGATGCCTTGCTGCACTCGCCGCCGCACCCAGTCACACCCGCCTCGCCACGCCCTGTCCGTGGCCCTGCTGGCCCTGGCCGCCCTCGGCCCTCCCCGCCGCGCCACGCGGCCCCGCAGAGGGCCTAACTACGTCGAGCTACGCGCTGCGCCAGACCGGGCCAACGCCAACACAAAGGAGCCCTGGGCCTGCCTTGGAGCATCCCACCCGCACGGCGCAGCGCGGCGCAGCACGGCGCAGCACGGCGCCGCGTTCCGGCCTCCGGGCCAACGCCCTGTGGGCCCCGGCTGCGCCCGCAAGCCTGCTAAGCCTGCACGGCCACACGCTGCTTGATCTCCATTTTGGCCGAGGTGCCCGTGGGGTGCCGCGCAGTACATTAACGTTTTGGTGTCGAACGAGTCATGTGACGGCAGTGACGGCTTGGGTGTCCGGCGGTGGGCGGCGGCAGGGCCTGCCTAAGGGCCTGCTTACTCTGGCCGGCCTGCCTGCCTGCGCTGGACCGCGGGGACGCCTTACACTTGGAGGAGAGGGCTCCACCGCGGCTCCACAACTGTAACGGAGACACCGATACAGATCGGAGCACTGCGACCCTTTTCCTGTTTTCCCCCGAAGAATGCGGCTTGGGCCCCGAGGGCGTGGGAGGGGAGGGGGAGGTCAATTGGACGCACTTGCACGCCTTGCGCGCACTTCGCTTTGGGGCCTGCGTCGCTGTCCGGCGTGGCCCTGCGCAGCCCTTTATTACGCCCTACCTATTACAGTGCGCCTATTACGCAGCTTACGGAACCTTCCACAAGAAACTTTCACCTTGAAGGGCCTGGCTACCTGCCTGCCTGCCTGCCCTGTGCCGGTGAAAGGGCCAAAGGGGAAGGGCGGCGAGCACTCACGTCAGCGAACAACGTAATACGAGCAACAGGGTAAAGCCACCTACTGTACAAAAAATGCAAGGGATGATGATGATGATGATGATGATGATGATGATGATGATGATGATGATGATGATGATGATGATGATGATGATGATGTAACAGTGTCGCATTTGATCGTGTCAACGTCTGTGTTCACTGCTTGGTGGGTAAATTTCATCATCCAAGGCAGGGCCAGATCATTCTTCTTTCACAATGTGTGTGTGTACGGTGGATAGGCATAGCCCATGAGGGCAAAAACCACCCAAACCGTGGCGAATCATTCCGGCATTTTACAGTGCGGGCACTGGACACTCCGTACGCGAATGACCTGCACAAAGTCCACAAAGTCACCAAATCATGTGACACAATGCCTCAAACGGTGAACTTGGTGAACCACTCAACGGGCGAACCCTCGTTAGAAGGCGTTTGTTCTTGGTTCTTGGTCATGTTTCGAGAAATGGAAGGGTTCAAAATGTTTGCTTATGGGACAGTGGAACAATGAAAGCGCTTTTATTTTCTCTCTTTTTAAATTCCGAGTATGCGTAGCTAAGTAAAGCAAGGCTGGGGCCGTGGAGGGCGCTGACATCGCTGCATCAAGGTAACGCAGTAAGTAGGCCAAGACCAGGACGGACCTAGGGCAGGCGGCGGGGCGGGGCGGGGCGCAGTGGGATGGGCAACGTTGGTCGGGTAGGGCCATGGCCATGTCGGTGGCCCCTGGACCACGTAGGACCACGACCAACCTAACTGAAGGGCCACCGGCCTTGGAAAAAAAAGAAACATTGAAAAAGAAAACATACTTTTCCATGTTTTTTTTTTCACCTTCCCAACACTAGTCCTGCCCCAACTCAACTCGATGCTGCTTCCGAAGTGACACGTTTTGGTGCTGCGCTGCGGCTGCGCCACTGCCTTGCCTTCCCGGCGTTGTGAGTGCTTTGTTCAGAAGACCAGCCTATGCGGCCAAGGAGCACCTTGGGGATTCGAGGCGCTCATCACCACCTTCAGCAGGCAGTGGGGGTCACCAGGGGGTGAACCAAAACAAAATGGACCCTTAACTGACAAATTAAGAGGTCGTCCTTACAACACGATAAGACGCTGGCAGGCTAAACATGAACACGATGGGCTCGGCCAGGCATGATTCAGGAGCCTATGGCCGGTGAATGGGCTTCATGTTGGATGTCCAGACGGTCCGACTCTGGCTGCTATGCCTCAAGGCCGAACCATCATTTGAATGTCTCCCTAGACTCGGATTCTATCCTTACGCTTTCTCTCAACAAAAAAACCTGTATCACCTTATTTTTGTAGCTCTGTAACTATATAATTCATTTCCATCTCAGCGGAAGATTATATCGTGTTATGCGGTGTTACGTGGGGCTTTGCCGGGGCTTTGCCGGGCCAGGCAGGAAGGAGCTTTGTCGGTGCCCCTCTCTCTCTCTCTCTCTCTCTCTCTCTCTCTCTCTCTCTCTCTCTCTCTCTCTCTCTCTCTCTCTCTCTCTCTCTCTCTCTCTCTCTCTCTCTCTCTCTCTCTCTCTCTCTCTCTCTCTCCTCTCGCTCGCGTTCCTGCCTTCCCTCTCCTCTTTCCATCTCTCCACTTTCTTCCCCCACCCCCTTGCCCTCGGTGTGGCCGCGCTGGCCGTGGCCGTGGCGCGGTGCGGCGCGCCTCGGGACGAGCTTCATGTCAAGCTTGTGGAAGGAGGTCGGCCCGAAATAACTTGGGTTTGGGGCTCTCCAGCGGTGCAGCAGGCAGTGTTGCCTACGTGCGAGGGGCGGCGTCACCCGTAGTAGCCTGGCTAGTCAGGCTGGGTCAAGGCTGGCTTCGGGAGTTTGAGGCAGTTGACTGGCGCTGGGCTTCCATGACCGAACTGCATTTATTCTGCCGTGAAGGGCGGACAGGGGGTGAAATTTTGGATGACGAACAAGTGTGAGAGGGACGTAGACGAGAGAGCGCTGGAGGGGAGGGGAGAGCGAGGGAGAGGGAGAGAGACGGTGTGGCCGATACGAGCGGCCGCTGTGGCCATGCTGGGACCATGCTGGGACCAGGGGGGCCAGAGGGTCATTGCTCTCCGCAACTTTTCATACGTCGTGGCGAGGCGGTGCGCGCCGTGCTGCAGCACTTCCATTCGTACCTCGTCACGGGGACCATGAGCGCGCCCGCGAGAGGGCGAGGTCCACGCCGAGGCCGTGCTGCAGGCCGTGCCGCAGGCCGTGCCGCAGGCCGTGCCGCAGGCCATGCCGCAGGCCATGCCGCAGGCCCATTTCGAACAGCGCCTCTACAATCTGTTTCTCTCACATTCCTACGGGACGCCCCGTGAGTGCGAAAGAGACTGGGCGAGGCGGCGCCTTACTTCAGCTCGAGTGCTCCACCTGCTTCCGCGTGGACATCGAGGATGACGTGTGAAGCATAGAGTGAAGACCCTTCTTCATTAGCGAGCAGGCTGGTTCCGAGCCGCGCTTTCTCTCTCTCTCTCTCTCTCTCTCTCTCTCTCTCTCTCTCTCTCTCTCTCTCTCTCTCTCTCTCTCTCTCATGCGCGCTCATGAGGCGTCTCGCAGGAGCGAGAGAGGCCGCAACGACTCGCTGTGCGGAATCAGTCTGCGGCCGGGCAGATCACCGCGCTGGGCCGCAAAGTGCCGCCACTCTGTGCCCCTTCCCCCCCCCCCCCCGGCCGCGCCCCCCGCCGCCGCACCGCCTCGGCCTGCCACGCCAGGGCTGGCAGGGCTGGCAGCAACAACACGCCCGCGAGCCCCGCGAGGAAGGGGCAGGAAGGGGAGGGGGAAGGAAGGGGAGGGAAGGGGTATCTGGGGTCGACGGCCGCCGCCGCGCGTGGCAACGCCGGGGTGCGAAAACTGGGTTAAGATTTGCCATTGAACCCGTCACTGCGTTGCCAAGTGTATTCGCGAGACCGCAGCGCAACGCGCCGCCCTGCCCTGACGTACTAGCAGCGCGCCGCACCTCGCCCGCGCAACGATGCACCAAGACGACGACCACGATGATGACGGCGGCGCGATCACGACGACCCCGATGGTGACGGCCGCCAAGGCCCGGAGGGTTACGAAGCAGTTGCCCTAGGGCCTAGGGGCAGAGCCAACGTCATAGTCCCCAATTTGACCGTAGGCTACCACGTCCCGTCCTCGCGCGCCAACGCCGAGGACCAAGGACTGGAGGCACTGAGGGCCGCGCCGAGGACTCCAGGCTTGGCGCCACACCTCACATGGCCAATGGCCACTTTTGGGCTCGTCCGCGGCCCGTCAACCAGAAAGGGGTGGGGGCCGGCGCGGCCCGGGGCCACTGCCCCCACTCGTGTGACTGGTCAATGCAGCTGCAACGCGCCGCTGCTGCCTTTGGCACATTCGGGACTGGACTTGGCAATGAAGCGGACAGCTCCACAAATAGACGCCCCCCCCCACCCTGCCTCGCCGCCTTTCCCAGCCGAAAGCAGCAGTCAAGCTGTTGTTAGAGATGATAATTTTCCAAAAAGTTTCAAAATGTCCCAGAATAACAGGAAAAATAGAAAAAAAACGGAAAATAGCGGAAAAATTCGTGGCTAGGTCCCATAGTAGATACTCTGTTTTTTAATTTAAAAAAAAAAAAAATTCAATTTATTTTCATGAACTTGTAGGGGCATTTTCATCCGTAGTGCTAGCGGGCGGGCGTCGCGAGTTGCAAGTTATTCGCTGTGCTTGCAGGCGGGGCTGGCGGAGCTGGCGGCCAGGTGTCCAAAGGTCAAAGATCCCCGCGACGCCGCGACGCTGGAGCAAAATGTCAGGGGGCTGCACTCTGCGCTGCGACGTCGGCAGGTCGGCATCGCAGCAAGCACGGCCGAAAGGGTTCCACGTCCGGGCCGAGCCGGCCGGGCCGGGCTCACCTCAATGTGGCGGCGACGTCTCCCCGGCCGCGGTGGCCCGGCCCAGAGCCGGCCAGAGCCTCGGAGCTCGCAGAACGGGGGCTCCGCGCAACGCCGTGGCCCCCGCGTGGGGCTGTAGGCTGACTCCAAACACCGTCTCATCGCTCTGCGTCTCTCTCGCACGTCAACGTAACGCTCCATGAGTACGAGAGAGACAGAGCGACGAAAGCACTGCTCGGAATCAGCCTGCTGGGACGGGCTGGGACGGGCTGGGGCGTCGACCCCACAGCGCCGGCTTGTATTGGCCTGGGGCCACGGACCGCCACGGACCCTGTGGGCTGCGGGCCGGGCCGCGAGCGGGGCCCTGGAGCCCTCCGCGGCCGGGTCGTGGCCACGCAGCCACGCAGTCGCACTGCACGATTGGGCACTTCTTGACGGCGGACGTGGCCGCGGCGCCCCCGCGGCGGGGTGGGCGGCGCGGCTGGGCGATTTGGCCCAACTCGCTGCTCCTCTCCGGTCCTTCTACTCTGTCGTTCGCCACTTCCGCCTGGGGCTGGCTGGGGCGGGCGGGGGCTGCCGGGGCCTCGTCGGTCATGTGCCTCTGCTCTCCGAGTTCACTCCTCCTCCCCCTCCTATCCTCGCGCACGCCTACCTGCTCGTAAATTTCCCCCAAATTACAGGTGTAGCAAGGAAGCTCCCTTCCTTCGCGCATGCTTCGCGGCCCGCGGCTTCGCGGACGGGGCGTGGCGCCGCGGTGCGGCCAGGGGCGGCGTTATTAGGGACTAGGGGTCGACGATTTGCTCTGCGATCAGGCACCACGACGAGCCCCTCCGTGGCGTGGACGCGGGCGAGGACGCGAGCGTGGACGGGTTGGCGACGCGGCGTATTGCGGCCCGCGGTGCGACGCACGGCGCGGTGAATCGGGTTCGTTGTCCTTAGGCCCCCTTCGCGCAACCTTTGCAGGCTTGGCTAAATTTCATCCATCCCGACTCGGAAAAAAGGTGATACACATCACCTTACATTCTAATGGCGCTTGGTCCGGCCATACCTTTCCGTCATTGCTGATCCGCGCGTGACAGCCGCGTCGCGCTCTTTGCGCGCGTGATTGCGGGCCTGGCTCGGCCGGCACGTGTGAGGCAACACTAAGTCAGACGATCCGCCAGGTTCGTGAGAAAGACGAAAGACCAGCAGCCGGGGGTCGGGGTCGCTGAACCGTTGATGAGATCACATCACCGCATTGGATCCAAATTGCCTTCGATGACGCAAACTTCAAGTCAAGGAACGCAAGCTCGGAGCGGCGCGGCGGTTTGGCCGATGGGTCGACTCGAATACTGACCCTTTTTGATAATAAAATAACAAACGAAAATGGAAAAGGGAGGCGTTTCTCCGGCGAAGTCGGTGTGCGAGCGTGTGACGGGGCGGGGCAGGAGGCGGGGGCGGGGGGGGGGGGGGGCGTGGTGTGAGCGAACTCGAACAAGGCACAAGAATTTCAGGATGGTTCATCACGTCTCATCACGGCCAGGCCGCTCGGCGCCGCGGCTGCCTGGCCGGTCGCGCTCCGCGTTTCGCGCTTCACAGACGAGGCGTGCATTCCCCGCGTCGCGGCCGCGGCGTAGTGACACATCGCGGAGACACCGCGGACACCGTCCAAAAGACGAGACGCGTCAGCACGCCACTCGGGTGCAACGCCCGGCAACGCCCCGAACACGAACGCCTCCCCCCCCCCGCCCCGGCCCAAATATTGCCGCCCCCTTCCCCGCCCCCCGGTCCGCGCCCGGAGGCGAACGCCGGGCAGCACCTCACGCGCGGCGGGTGCGCGGGTTGCCGCCTCGCCGGCGCTGCCCGAAGGCGATCCCAGAGTCCTGGAGGACTGCGCGGAGGTTCACAATCATCTGCGTCCAGCCCTTTAATCCCTCTCTCCCTCTCCCACCCGTTGTCTTTGAATAAAGAGCGCGCGCGGTCCCCTGGTCCAGACCGGGCGTCGGGTCGCGTCCCCGCCCTCCACTACGCCGGCAAGCCCAGCGGCCAGGCCAGCGAAGGGCGTTCACTCTGTGACCCAGTGCAGAGCACAGCACTGCCGCAGCACTGCGCTGCAGGGCCGGCTTGGGCTGGGCTAGCCGCAGGGCTGGCCCTGGCCGTGAGTGCGAGTGAGACAGTCGCCTCACTGGCCGCAACACCTCATCACAGTTCAGCAACCCGGGGGCCGCGTTCGAACTCCACGTCACGACCGCGACGCGACGCCGTGGCGACGCCCAACGCATCGCGCTGTCTCTCTCGCACAAGCGGCGGCGCGGGCACAGCGTGCGGGCGGGGCGGGAGAGGGACAGAGAGAGAGAGAGAGAGAGAGAGAGAGAGAGAGAGAGAGAGAGAGAGAGGGAGGAGAGAGGGAGGAGAGAGGGAGGAGAGAGGGAGGGAGGAGAAAGAGAGGAGAGAGAGAGAGGAGAGAGAGAGGAGAGAGGGAGGAGAGAGGGAGGAGAGAGAGAGAGGAGAGAGAGGAGAGAGAGAGAGAGAGAGAGAGAGAGAGAGAGAAAGGGGGGGGAGGGGGGCTGGCATGGCGCGGCGGCCGCAGGACGAGCCAGGCCTCAACTACTTGCAAAGCCGGTTTGCGAAAGAATGCCTGACCCTAGAATTACTTTTACAGCCCATCTCGGTCCAAATCGCGGGTGTGCTTCTTGCTTCGCTGGTTGGTCCGATGGGCTCCAATAGATCCGTCCGGGGAGGGGAGTGGGATGCCCGGCCGGCACGTGGCTGTGGACTTGGGCCCCTCCGCGCAACAGAGTTCGTGTTACTGCCGAGGGAAGTGAGCCCTGGTCCGACACCCGATGGAGTTCGCGGGAACTTTGCCTACCTCCAGGCGCCCTAGTGGGATGGATGTCAAAAGAGTTGCCTACTTTCAGGCTCTCCGGTTGAGGCTTCGTGTCGGGAAGGTAACCTATCTGCAGGCGGGCGTCGGCTCTCGTGTGTTAGAGAAGTTGCCCACGTACAGGCGCTCGCGCAGGGCAAGAGAAAGTGAGTACCAAACATAAGAAGAAACATGTTTAAATCTTTTATTTTTTATTAAACTATACTTTTTTATCACATGAATAATCCAAAACAGACATAGCATAGACTTTTCGTAAGAAGTTAACAGGCATTTGTTACGATAATATCATTAAGACTGTTTAGATGACGATTCTGCATCATTTGGTGAGGAAAAAACTTTATCGGCTTGGAAAATTTCTGGAGGGGAAAATGGTGTGGCGGGAGCTGCTCTTGATGTGCCTGCCAAATCTACCACTGGTTTCTTCTGAAAAGTTAAGATTAAAATTTTAAAATTGGTGTAAGTGCGCAAACAAATAAATTTGTTAAAAACACTTGAACTTTTTCTTACTGTAAAAAGAGAGCCAAGTGCTTTTAAAATTGGTGCACCATCTGCTGAGTTAGCCTCTGCTTCAGCTGTGTTCAGCAGCAATTCAACTTTGTCAACATCATGCTTGACCCGATGGACTAGATGCTCCAATCCATCAATGCGATCACCTAGCTGCTTTAATTCACCTTTCCGACCAAGGATCTCCGTTGACAATGAGTTCACACCTTCAAAACCATCAGCTTCAACCTGCAAAAAGGAAGAGATTACAGATTCCCAGAAAAAATGTTGCCATAATTTGAATAGATCCAAATCAAAAAGTACCATGTGAATGAGACTTTGAAATTCTTCTAATCTTGTCAACATATCTTCCACTGATTCTGTTGCTGCACTGAGCTGCAATTTTAAGGAAAAGACCTTGTAATGTCAGATGGACATTTATTTTACCAATTCATGCATTGAATGTAGGTTTGAGGTTAAAGTCGAATGTTCTCGTGTTATAAACACATAAGTAACCGTACCTCTTTAGTCAAGTCAAACTTAAGGAATGCAGCATAGTCATCTGCTAATTCTGGAACCATTTTATCTGCTGGCATGGGTATCATACGGAGGGTAAAGTTTTGAATGTAAATACTCTGACAGATCGCACTCCGCACACCCCATCCCCCAAAACGTAAACATGGGGGTACGTTCCTTCCGCCGACTCCGACGACCGACCACTGCGAACAACATTATAAAACATAACCTCTCCACTGACTGAACGACTTCTTGGATGTAAACAAAACCAACTTTTTATTTCTGCTGCACATGACGACGATTTGTCTATTCATTTCATCAGTTACATAACTGTAGACTCGATAAAATGGAACCAGACTGACACGCTGTTATGAAAGTTGACAAAATGGAAAGAATAGGGAAAATCCCACAGTTTGAAATAAGTGCAGCACTTGTGATTCTGGATTCATAAAGTTGACAGGTGTGCCATAAATTTTTAAGTCCTCCTTTAAACTTTCTGCACCAGTCATGTTCATCGGCAGGGTCCAGTATAAATAACAGACTTGTTGTGTTGATCTATCTGTCACTCATTAGAATGGAGGGCACCAGCGAGGAACTCAAAAAGGATCTCTCCGGGAAAGAGGCATCATCGTGGGAGGCTGATGCCTGTGGACTTCTTTTTAGAGGTGTCGATTGCTGCTTTAACTCCTGCACTTATACCTCTGACCACTATCATTGTCAAGTTTGTGGAATATTCTCAACAGAGGTATTGGAAAGGACACATTTACCTTTGCTTGCACTGATTTTGATGCATACTTAATGGTATTTTCTGTGTTTAATTTTTCAGGCGGCTCAAGCTATAGCCCATGTCCGATCATCACCAGCATGCAGGAAGGACCCTACAGTCAATTATTCTTCGCCAACAGTGGGAATGGGAGCGGATCCTACAAATTCGTTGTACAATGCCATCTACAATGGATTTTCTGCTCAAAATTCTTTTTCTTCATCTGGTTTCAGTGGATACAGCCAGTTAGATTCATTTCAATGGCATCCCTCAATGTCAGACAAGGTTGCGATATGCAGTGCCCAATTGAGCCCATGCTGCAGTTCCAATGGTGGCACTTTTGTCCCAGTGGAAAGTCAGCTTTGTTCACCAATTAGTGACCTCTATTCAAAAGTAACACCAATGAGAGATCTTGTGAGCCTGCCAGCCAAAAGTGCTGGGTCAGCAATGGATTCACAGGCTTGGTTTGCGGCTTATAACACACCGCAAATACAGAAAGCTGGATACAAGTATCCTGATCAGAGCCCTGCTCCACAAATCAATTACATTTTGCTTGACCCAGCTGATCAAAAGAACCAGGATATGGGAGAATCCAATACTAGTATGACGTCAAATTATTGTGGGAAGTCTGATCTCAGTGGAAAGGGACTTGAATTGAAGGATTCTTACTGTGCTTATACCTCGCAGCAAATACCAGGAATAATTTCAGAAGATGCTCTTTTTTCTCTTCAACTTCAGGAAGAGAACTTAAAACAAACAGAAGTGCCTCAAATGCTTCTTGAAAACAATGTTCAAGGCAAGACATCATCGCAGGTAAATACAGGTGCCGCTTCTCGGGCTGAGACTAATTTCACTCAGGAACACTTCGACCATTACATGCCCAGCTGCAGTGCATACACTCATCCTGTAAGTCAGGAAAATCAAGGAAGAGCAGCAGAGTTGAACAATCAGCTATCATCTGCTGCAAGTGATAGTGATGAAAGTGATATAATTGTTGAGGATACAGGGGATGACCTTGGATCACAAATGACTGAGAGTGAGGTATGCAAAATGTTAAGTTTTGAACAAATAATTATCTGACTTAATATATGCTTTCAAAAACTGAAAGTTGTTTTTTTTTTGTTTTTTTTGCCAGATTTTTATTGAAGACATAAAGTGTTCCTTGCTTCAAGGAGTTGTAAGTGAAGAAGAAAATTCAGTAAACAGATGTGCAGCTACCTTCAGGAATAAAGACATTGCAGTTTTAGATCATTCCATGCCTCTGAAGGAATCAAAGGAACCCAGCACAGTTGAAGACACCAAACTGCAGTCTGAGTCACATCTGAAAAGCTGCATGACTCCTTACCATACTATCTTGAAGTGTGTAATATGTGGAAAAAGTGCCTCTGATTCCAACTCAGGAAGTGTTTTTGTACAAATGAATAACCAGATGCCACTCACAACCAGCTCTCACACCCCAGTGCTTACAAAACTTAATGAGGTCTGCTTTAAAGGAAATGTAGTCAAACCGATTCAAATTGGTGCGGTTGTATCTCTAATTGTTTTATATTTTCAGGTAGTAGCAATTGAAGTCACCGATTTTCTGGATGTAAATGGGAAGTTATTATGTCAGAGCTGCTTTAATTTGGTGGATACAGTAGACACTCTTGAAAGCAAACTGGAGTCACTTAAGCAAGATATTGCAGCTTTGATGAAAAATGGGTCAAAACCTCAGGTAGTTGCCAAGATACCAATCAATTTTATGGATCCAGATGAGGGTTCAATAATGAATATTCACCCAAGAGTTAAAGATCCTTCAGTTGCTGCATGTGTCCAAGAGCTATTTCAGGATTCTATTGCTGGAAATCCTAGCCTTGCAAGACCTGTGAGTCCTCACGAGCAATCCAATCGACAGAAAACGGTGAGAAGCCTTTTCTGCTGTTAAAAATATTCGTCGCACTTGATTTGAAACTCATACCATGTCACATTCTCTCATCAGGTTAACAACAACGAGCAAAAAGAATACTTGTTACTCTCGGGGAGAGCCCTCTCCCTAGCTAACAGTATCAACAAAGTGAGTCTGTCCTTGGGCCAGCACCACTCATCTCAACTATTGCATGGCGGAGGTAACACACCACACACTGTGGGAAATGAAGAATCCACTAACTTGGCGAAAATTCCTTCTTTATTATATCAAATCTCATCTGATTCTTTAACGACAATGAAGGAAAGGGAGTCAATCAATACACACATTGAGACATACACTCTCACTGACGTGAATGCCACCTTGGAGGGTGCAAAAGAATCAAATGACTTTCAGCAGGTGGGTGAAACAGTCAGAGCTTATGGGGGTCCAACGTATGGAGAGAAAAATTTAAGGTCTTCAACAAGTTGCAAAGAAGACGTTTTTAGACAGTGTGAGGAGGATGGAGATAGGAAAGGAAAGCAACCAAAGGACATTTTAGACAAAGAGGAAAATTGTTTGCCCCTCAACCTTCCAACCAATGTTAGGCATTCTGAGGAACAAAGCCCTCATAGCTTAGATTGCCTTAATAAAAATTGTCATGAAATCCTGAGATCAGACAAGAAAATTCAAGAAAATATTCAAAGGCAAAAAAATATAGATCAACAGCTTAGCATTGCCTGTGATGTTTGTGATAATTTGTTTGTTTCAAACCAACATCTGAACAGTCATTTGTCTTCTTATCCTCAATCTGATTCTTCTCTGTGTGAGGTATGTTCAACTTCTCCTTAATTTTTGTTACCTGTTTCTAATGTTTTAAACCTTTAACAATAGTCATAATTTATTCTCCCAGCTCTGTGGGCAACTTAATCACAACCAAGCACAGCTCGATGATCATATGTTTCTAGTACATTTTATTTATCAGAAGCAATGTGAAGTCTGTGCAATGAGATTTTCCCATCCATGTGTGTACCAAACACATTTGAGAGACCATTCTGGAGAAAAGTCAACCTCATCATCCCAAAAAATAGTGATGAGTACCAAATCAGGTGCTCAGGGAAATTCTCGCTCTGACGCATCTCCTTTTGTTTGTTATAAGTGAGTTACAATAGTATTATTCCTAAACTCTATGTATAAGATTCTTTTAAAACTCTTTATCTAACAATGTTGTTTTCCAAACGCCTCCCTTAGATGTAGCAAAGTCTTCCAGCTTCGAAGTCACTTGGAACATCACATCAAAACCACCCACATATTAAAAAAGGCATTATCAAAATGTGATCAATGTGACAGGACTTTTATTAAACCCAGTGATTTGGAGGCCCACAAAAGAAGTCATTCAAACGACAAGAAATTTGAGTGCAAATTTTGTGGACGGCGGTACAAAAGTTTGGGTAATTTAAATCACCATGCTAAATCTCATGATACAAAAAAGCCTTTTACCTGTGAAGTTTGTTCTCAAGGATTTACCCGCAAAGGCCAGTACACTTTATTGTTGAAAATTGATATATTTTAAATTTTCATTCAGGTGTAATAATTTAAAGTTTTTGTGGTGAATTTGCAGACTTTTATGAAACACACATTAATTCACATAAAGATAGTAAGCCTTACAAGTGTGACAAGTGTCAAAAGGGCTTCTTGAGCAAATCTTATCTTCAAGTCCATTTGAAGTGGCATCTGGACAAAATTAAAAAAGTTACCTGCCCTATTTGTAAGAAGACCTTTTCTCAAAGACTGAATGTTCATATGCGTAGTCACACTGGAGAAAGGCCACATCCATGTGAAAAATGTCCCAAGAAGTTTATAACAGGGAGCGCTCTTCGAAAACATATGAAAAGAATTCATCAGCCGAACTTCTCTGAAGATTGTGTTTACTCTACACCTGATGGATCTGACGGTGAGCTTCCTGAATTGGATGAATCAACGTCTCTGTCTTGTTCAGCTTAGCTTGATCAGTCCCGTGTTCTCACAATCGATTATTTATGTGTCTGTCCATCCGTCCATACATATGTGTTCTCATTGTCTAGTCCTAGCCTATTGATTTCTTATCATACAATCGTTTTAACTCTACCTACTTAAAGAGGTCTGTGATAACTCTAAATGTTACCAAAAATTAAAAAAATATTTTTAAAAAAACTTGCCAAATGTGTCCTTTTTTGCACTCAATTTTTGTTCCGTTGTTTCCCCCTGCGCAAATACGAGTACATCAGCGGCCGAATACCAATAGCTCGACGTATCTCTAATTCTTTGATTCCCCTTAAAATATGGGGTTTTACACCCTCTTCCTTGCAGAGAGGGAAAGCCTGCCTTGCTTTCAGGACAGGTAGGCAACTGGTCCGGCCGATACTCCAGCCTCCGCGGAATGAAGCAGCACGATGGCGCGGAGTATCGCCGTGCCATTGCGCCGTCCGGTCCGCATCCGCTGCGGCACTGGGACTATCTCACCACCTGGCCGGGCCGGGCGCAGCAGCGATGGCTTGTTGATAACGCCGGCTTGATTAGATAGGAGTGAATCGCACTTGGGAGGCAGGCCTGCAGGCAGCGGTCCGTCGTAGAGGTCCTGCGAAGCGCAAGGATGGATGGGCCTTCCCTGCGGTGTCCCCGGGGCTTCCCCTCCCCCACCCGCCTGCCCTGGCCGTCCGCACGGTCCGGCAGCCGAGTGACGCGGATCGCCAGCGCTGGGACCACGCCTCGTGGATAGGTCGTCGTCGGCGTCGTCCCCGCCTGCCCCAGTGCACCTCCGTCATCCACGCGCTGCGCACTGCTGCGCACCGCCGGGCTGTCGGCTGGCGCGCCCCATTCTGACTGAAGCAGAGTGAGAAGCGGCGGTCGCACGCGCTGAAGCTCAACGCGGCCAGGATGGCGGGGAACGCGGGACCCACCCTCAAGCACCCTGACGGCGCCGAGGACATGAGCCTGTTCCACAGGCAGCACCCCTCCACGCCGCCACCGCGCTTCAGCTCGCCGTCCAGGCTGCAGTCCCGAAGGACCAAGGCGGAGCTCGCCTTCAAGACGGCGGCGAACCGGGCCGCCACGTCCACCTTGGTGAGCGTCATCTTTCTGTCTCTGTCGCACTCATTGGGGGGAGTCGCCAAGCGCACAGGAGCGAGAGAGACAGATCGACGGAACGCGAATCAGTCTGCAGGGCCGCGCCACCCCGAGACCACCCCTGCGTTCAAAGGTCCAGAGTCCGGACGAGCTGACTCAAATGGCCGCAATTTGCGTAAGCTGGGTCATTCCAAATGGCCGTTGAACGCATGACGGTGAGGCACGTTTTCGATAAGATAGGCTGCCCGGCCGGCGCTGTGATCAATTACTCACACCTTCCTGCTGTGGGCCAAGAGACGGGCAGCATGTCCTCGTGCCCCCTAACCCACCCCCTCCCTGCAGGCCGATGCCGAATAGGGTCTCGTCGCTCTGTCTCTCTCGCGCTCATGGGGCGCTACAGGGGCACTGCGACAAAACAGTGCGTCATCAGTCGGAATGGCGTCATTCGGACGGACTAACACGAGACGGGTGCAGCTCCAGGGGATCGTGTGGACGGCGCTCAGCGTCCTGGCCATCCTGCTGCACTACGGCTGGCTGCCCGTGACGGACCCCAAGGAAGAGATCGCCAAGTGGGACAGCTGGGAGTTCATCATGTACAGCCTCTATTTTAAGGGTAAGGAGCCAGAAAGGTCGCGTCGCAGGGCCGTTGGTGCGGCGTTCCTCCGAGCTCGAGGCCGCCGTGGAGGTAGGCACCACGCCGGCAGCCCGGCGCCGTGGAGGTAGGCACCACGCTGGCAGCCCGGCGCCGTGGAGGTAGGCACCACACCGGCAGCCCGGCGCCGTGGAGGTAGGCACCACGCCGGCAGCCCGGCGCCGCGGGCTCGTCTGTCTCTCAGGCGCCATGACGGCGACGGCCTTGACGCTTTGCACGCCGTTGTTGCAGAGAATGCCGTCATGCCCGGCCTCCCCCACGAGGGCATCGTGTCGGCCACGCAGATGCTGTACTTCGCCATCGCCACGCTCGCCGCCAACTTCCTCATGCTCTTCCTATCGTTCGTCCTGATGGCGCGTAAGTCTGGCTTCGCGAGGCGATTGAGGTGCCCCGTGAGCAACTTTGACTCCGAGTAGCCAACTGCCTTTCGCAGGACTGTGCGGCGGCGCCAGCCCGCGGGCTGACCTCGCGGCGGTGGTGATGTGGGCCGTGTCCGTGATAGTGGTGACCACGGTGGACGTGCTGGTGGCTGCCGCCATGGCGCGCGACCTGGTGCTCTTCCTGGGCTCCTGGGAACCAAGTTGGCCCGGCAACGTGACGGCGCTGCGCAGGTGCCCCGGCGCCATCCTCGCCCTGGCCCTGCGCGGTGGCGTGCTGCTGCTGGCCAACGTGACCTGCATGCTGGTAGTGCTGCGGAGGTGAGAATCAACCCCGTTTTCGTTCCGACTTAGTTCTGAGCTGTTTTTACTTGTGTCTTGTTTTCAGGCTGCATGAGCATCGCAACAAGGCTGACAGAGCGTCGCAGGCCGCCAACAAAGCAGACGGACCCATCGACGGCTTCCTGTACCGAAGGTGAGAGCTAGTCGTTCGAATGCGCGTTGTGTTTCCACAAAGGTGGCGATGTCGGGGAGGGAACGGGGCTCGGCGGGAATGCTTCGTGATGCAGTCTTATTTCCCCACAACAGCGGCGACAAGGAGGGCGTGAACAACCCCGTGTTCGTCCCGGACGACGCGGGCCAGCCCTGGACGACCTTCAAACCCGAGGAGCATGCGGCCCAGCGCGCCAACGGGCACCGCGGGCACGACCTCGGCTACCTCAGCAAGGCGAGTCGCCCGCGACGTTTCGCATCTTTGTCGAGTATTCGCACTGCTAACCGCCTGTCGCATCGCTCGCCTTACAGGATGACCCCGAAGACATCTCCCACCTGATGTGGATGGAGGAGGTGGACAAGCACGTCGACGTGCACATGCGACGCGGCCGCGTCGAGGACCGGCGCCCGCAGCATCATCGCTACGGCTTCGTCGAGGACCGCCACCTCGGCCACGTCATCCCCAGCGGCAGACTTAGCCTTCGCGCCGCCGTCGGACCCCTGCCCCCCGGCCCACTGCCCGTCGGCTACCCCGACCCCAACACGAGCCAGGGTCTGAGGCTCTCGCGAGTTGCGCTCGCCGAGCCCCCGTCCCACGCCCTCTATGCACTTTCCCAGCCCCCCTCCCAGACCCACTTCCAAGCCCCCTCACATGCACTTTCCCGGGGCCCCTCCCAGACCCACTTCCAAGCCCCCTCACATGCACTTTCCCAGGCCCCCTACCAGACCTACTTCCAAGCCCCCTCACAGGCCCCCTCCCACGCGCTTTTCCAGCCCCTCTCGCAGGCCCCCGCCCTGCCCCCCGTGGACTACTCACCGCGGGCGCGGAGGCGCGGGGACGGTGGCGCCGCGGCTCGCGCTGCGGACAGGGCCCTGGCGGCGGGGAGGGCCAACCTGCACCCCGTGAGGCAGGACCGCTACTGAGTCTGCACGCATAGCGCTGCCAGAGTATGTATGTAATTAAAACGATTCTCGATTGTAGGACACTGCGTATCTTTGTGTTTAAGGAGATTTTTCGAAACGAAGCACTCAAAAGATACACAAATTTTAATAGGTATGGTCACTTTTAAAACGATCCACTATGCGTTGCAGTCGCAGTCTTTCAGTCCCTCATCCTTGGCCGTCGGCATGCTCGGCGACGGCGTCCCTGGCGGTAAGCAGGGCGCAGAAGGGCTTGGGGCACAAGGTGAAGCCGTCGAGGAAGTGGCGGTCCTCTATCGGGTCGCCGACGGGGTGCTTCGGGCACGGCGCCATCGAGAAGTGGTGCAGCAGGAAGGCCAGGAACATGAACAGGTTGGAGCGGGCCAGCTTCTCGCCCAGGCAGCGTCTCTTGCCTGCAACCAAAACAACGCGTGTGAGCGGCGGGTGGCAGGCGTTGCAGCGAGGCGGTTAGTGTTGGCGACTGCATCGTGACGCTACTGACCCAGGCCGAAGGGCAGGAGGTACTCCGCAGACTTGTGGCCGGCGTCGTCCAGGAAGCGTTCAGGTCGGAAACGCTCGGGGTCGCCCCAGTACTCGCGGTCCATGTGCACGGACCACAGGCTGGCCAGCACGATGGTGTCCTTCGGGACAGTGTGCCCCATGATGGTGGCGCTCTGCACCGCCCTATGCGCCACGCCGACGGGTGCTACGTTGGCCAGCCGCTGCGCCTCCTTCAGGACCGCCTCCAGGTAGTTGAGCCTGGGGAAGGAACAGGGAGCGCTCAGCCTCGGCTGGACCGTAACCGGGGGGCGTGGACGGTGGACGCGGCCACTCACCGCGGCCTGTGCTGCAGGCTGGGCTGCCGGCCTCGCCCCACGACGCGGTCCAGCTCGTCCTGGGCGCGGCGCTGCACGTCGGGCCGGCGCAGCAGGAACATGACGGTGAAGCCCAGCGTGTTGCTCGTCGTCTCGGCGCCCGCCATGAACAAGTCCAGCAGCAGCGACAACAGCTGCTTCTCTGCAACACCAAGTCGGAGGGGGGGCACGTCAGTGCCGTGCGTCCTGCGTGTCTTTGGGGCGGCAGACGACGCGCACCTGTGTACGTGCTGTCCGCGTCCTTCCGGCTCTGCATCTCCTCCAGGAAGGCGTCGATGAGGTCGCGCGGCCTGGTCGGCACCCTGGTCTGCTCGTGCTCCATGATGGTCTCCTGAGGGAGACGGGAGCGGTGAAAATTCCGTGCACAGTGAAGAACAGCTGCGGCGGCCCTCGTGCTCACCCTCAGGAAGTCCCACAGCTTGTTGAGGTTGCGCATGGTGCCCGTGTAGCCGCAACGGTGCGGCGCGAGGTGCCGCAGGAAGGGCATCTGGTTGAGCAGGCCGCCGGAGCCGTCCGTCTGGCGGAAGCAGTCGTTGAGCGTGTGCAGCAGCCCGGCCAGCCGCTCGTCGTCCAGCTCGAACCGCCTGCCGGCCAGCATGGCCCACAGCGAGTTGAGCACGCTGACGTCGAAGGCGTGCTCCATGGCCACGCAGCGGTCCGCGCCGCGCGCCGCCAGCACCCGCATGCGCAGCGCGGCCACCAACTCGGCGGCCTCCTCGGCCACCTGCTCCTCCATGCTGCAGCCGCCCAGGCCGAACTGCTTGAGCACGCGCACCGTGAAGCGCCGCTGCTCCTGCCAGTGCTCGCCCTCCGTGAACACCACCCCTGCGGACCGCCAGATCGCTGGTTCGAATCCTCGCACATTTAACGCCGTTTTGCGTTTTGTACCAGTTAGTTACCCAGTCGCTCGCCGAAACAGCGCAGCCGGAAGAAGAAGCCGTCGGGGCGGCCGTCGAAGGCGCTGTGGGTGAGCACCTCGCGCACGGCGGCGGCCCCGGACACCACCACGACCCTGTCGCGGCCCAGGCGCAGCCCCACCACGGCACCGTACTGCCGCGACAGGCACCGCCACACCTCGTGCAGGTAGCCGCACTCGCGCTGCAGCCGGCGCAGCTGCAGGTACGTGCCGACGACCGGCAGCCAGGCGGGGCCTGCAACACGGAGCGCACACAGTCGCGGACGTCCTGGACGAGCAGAGCGGCTCCGCGGCGGGCCGCACTGGCGTACCACAGTACCTGGCGGGTAGCCTGGTGGCTTCTTGATGTCGGCCAGCAACAGCGCCAGCAGCACCACCGCCAGCAGCAGCAAGGACAGCTCGGGGATAGGCAGCGGCCAGCCCCCCAGGACCATGTCTGCAAGGTGACCGCAAGCATCAAACGGGAGGTTCGACAGACGGAGCGCTGTTCGGGATGAGTTGATAGGGACAGTCGTCTGCAAGGGGTTGCACGCCTGGGGCGCATGGCGCACGGAGCAAGATGTCTCAACGTTTTTTTCTAATGTAAATCTACACGAAAGAGGGGCGGGGCGGGGCGGGGCACGCACGCCCGGAGAATGCCGCCCCGCCCTGCCCTGCCCCGCCACGTCCCGTCCCAGGTCCAGCCAGACCAATCAAGCTCGAGGGCCGAGGGCCCAGCGTCCTGACTCACGGCCCTGATCACTGTCCGACCCCGACCTACCCGATGGGCGGGGCCGAGGGATCAGCTGGGCCTCCTCTACCGGCACCCAGCACCGGTACTTCCAGCTTACTGCCAGCTGATTGTACACTCTTAGCGCTCGTCCTGTGCTCTCCAAGTTCGGACACCCGTCACCCACAAAAAGAAGTGCGGACAGTAATTAATAAAATTAATGTGTTCAATTAAAAAAAAAACATGCTACGTTGTTTTGAACTATACTTATAAATTTCAGTGCACGTATCAGGTGACGCAGATAATCAACCGTGTCAATAAAATCGACCCGCTTACCTGCCTCGCGCTTACCCAGGATAATGGAATCCAAGGCGCACATTGCTCCTTGCGCAGACGGAACGCTGCTGCTTACCTGCTTCACACCGCAGCAGCTAGCCAGGACGTTGGTTCCTTTCTTCGGCTCGGAGCGTGCAGTGGGTGCGTCTCCGTTCCTCACGCCACTGGAGTGACTCCAGGCCGCGGTCCCACACTGGCCGAGGTGGTCGGCCCGTCAGGCCGAGGCTGAAGCCGCGGGTGGTGGCTGGTATGCCCTGCCGACCAGCCTCGCCCTCGCCGCGCACTGAATGAAGGACCAGCCCAGCGGGGCGGGGGCCGACGCCGACGCCGCCGAGGCTCCGAAAGGTGCGCCAGGCGCGGGGTCAAGGGTGAGCCTCTTCTTGGGGCAAGTGGGAACGGGGGTCGCGGGAGATAATCTCGGAGGAAGCTATTCCCAGCCCCGGCGAGTGACGGGGCGCCGCGTCACCGGCTGACTCCAGGCCGTGTTTTCGTTTTGGGAGTGATTTCATTCACGCGCTGGACAAACGAGTTGGCAGAAGAGGGCGGCACGGCGTTTTAAAATTTGTTGCACTGGGGTGGAGTAGTGTGTTGCCCACGAGACTCTCTCCTTTCGGAACACAGTGTACGACACGTGGCATGGGAGGCCCGGAGAGCACGTGCATCATGATAGCGCACTGACTGGCTCTGACACACTCGGAGCACTAGCTCTAAAACGGACCTCTCATTTGCATCTTCCCCTTTCAGAGCCAGGGCCAGGCTTCTCTCCATAAGCAGGCGCTAAATATCCGCTTCCGTTTCATCTCAAACCCGCTCCACTTTCGTCATTGCCCTTTTCTCCCAAGCTCAGTGGTTGCGGCCTGCGGGTCATCGATATCCCCTGCCCGGCGCCAAGGCGTGGAGTATCGCCGGCCTTCCCTCCCGGCCGTGTCGGTGGTGCTGGTCGCCAGGGGCACTGTGGGCCGGAGCTTATCAGCCCATGCAACAGCAGACTGATTCTGCGGAGGGCAGTCGCGTTGCACCGTCTCTGTGGCGCTCGTGGGCCGTTCCGCATGGGTGCGAGGGAGACAAAATGAGTCTTCGGGATAGCGCGGCAGGCGCAGCCTCTAGCGCAACCGGTGCCCTTCGCGCCGCCGACTAGCCTCTTCTCCTTCTCGATGAATCGATGGCCGGCCGATCCAAAACGCCCTCGATGAGCAAAGTGGGAGGTGACGCTGCCACCAGACTAATATTCACAGCGCTTTGCACCATGCAAAGTAAGCTGCTTTCCCTTCAACTGAAATAAATTTATCCAATAAATACCACAATGCTGAAGTTTTGTTTTTTTTAACCGTTTTATTACTGTGAAAGACAAACAAGAAGGGAAAAATCTGACATCCCAAAACAGTGTTACACAGTACCAAAATACATAGCTTTTAAGCATATACATTTGTCAGAGGCTAATGTACAGGATCTTCGCAGAGTGAACACTATGCTAAAATGAGGCATTTAAATAACAAAAAAAAAATAAAAAAAAATAAAAAATAAAAAATGGAGTTACGACATTTAATAAGAGAACAGATAGGTTGAAGTACAAGTAATGATACTTGTGGAATAAGTAAACGCAGTTTACTAAAACACTATACAACTAAATCAGCCTCGACACATTGTACTCCATGTTCCGGATTCACTAACGAATATCACTCCTGTTCACATCTTCAATTATTAGCAACATCTGTTTTATAAATATTATGGCGGTCTGTGTTGGAGATCTATTTAGACTCAGGCAGTCTCATAAGACAAACAGCTTCACACAGTGTAAGACAAGTATGCTGTACTAACTCGAATCATTTATATTGTAGATAAGATCAAAAGAAACTTAACATATGATGGAGTCAACTCATAAACGAGCTAGTGGAAGATTGAACAATCCTGACAGGAAAAAACAAAAACTGCTGTTTGAACTGAATTTGGCACTAGCACAGTGAACTACGAAACCATGACCAGTGCAGGCAGAGCAAAAGAAATAACAGAGCGTACTAATGACATGACCGGAAAGCTTAGCATTATTCTGTACATTATACTCGGTCAAAGCAAACAGAAAAATCCAAATTTAACAATTAAGGTACTTGGGTATGAATTGCTCTAGTTGGGAAACTTGTAATAAAATCCTTGCACACTCAGAAACACACTACTCCAGCACAAACACACAGATTCACACACTTGACTGATTCAATATTAAAATGATAGTCTGTGTCAGGGGAGAAGGGAAACGCAGAGAATCTGAACTAACATTTCCTTTGCACAAATAAATAATACAACTAGACTTAAAAGTCAGTATATTTCTTTAGTTAAAACTTTAAATCAATATTTACAAAAAAAGTTGACTTCAAAACTAGGTACAAAGTTTTTGCTCTGGTAAACACTTTGTCAATCAAAATTTTATCTTGATAAGACAAAATATTAAGTTGATAATCAAAGGATAACACCTTTACTCACAACAATTACATTCATTTACTCGTGCATCCTTCCATCCTCACACTAATCATTGTGACTAAAACAAGATACAACTTAATTTTGACAATTCATGAATAATCTAAACAATGCTCAACTTCATGCCACACACATTGCTTAATGGTGAACAAATCAAAACACATTTCAGACAGGTCTTTCAGCAATGAATTGTATACATCTACACAAATTTGAAATCATCAAAAGTTAACAACTTTTGTGATAAATTGTAACTTTATCAGAAGGCAGCAGAAATTATCAGTTCTGAGTCTATTGATAAGCGCCTCTTATTAACAAACAGTAGATAACAGAAGAAGAAGGAAAAAAACGTGGGAAAAAAGAAACCAAAAAAAAAAAACAAAAAAAAAAAAGACAACGCAAGCAATAACTGATAGAATTCCAAATCATAAGAAACTTTACAATTATCAGGATACATTACACACTTCATCAATTGGTGCTTACCCCACCAGTCAATAGGGCCCACATCAAGGTCAAGGAATTGAAATTAGTCTCTCATAAAATCACAATAGGAGAAGATAAAATTAAAACATGTATGTGTGATGCACACACATGTTACAAAACAATACCAACACAAAATAGGACATGGGTCAAATAACAGGTAGTTTGTGAGGATTGACTACCCATAAACTGTTAAAGGATAAGAAATCACAGGTTCTAAATCCTTAAAGAAGAACTAATCCAACTTAATTAACATAAAGAGTGCTTTTGTTGACTCAGAGTGGCTAGACTCATGTTTAAATACACCTTTGAAGGATATTTTTGTCAGATTCATCAGCAACTATCAATGCACTAGTTTTCCAGTACATTAATTATGAAGAAAAAGAATGAAAATAATGTAGTAACAAAGACTAAAGGTAAATCCACACATATGTAAATGTGAATACATTTGTACAATTACTACAGAACAATGTGCTGGCATTTAGTTTTCACATAACTATGTTGCTACAATAGGGCTACCAGGTGCCACATGATAGTAAAACCTAGGTTTGCAATGAGAAAAGCCATAGATCTCAATAACTGCATAAAATGTGCCTCCTGTAATAACTAGTGATGTACACACTTGACTGGCAACTGATGAACCAAACACAATTATCATTATAAGAACAAGACAAAGATATTCTTAAATATCCACCAGAGAAACATTTAACTACAGGGATCATTCATGCTGTTGGAAATTGAAACAGAATGCTCAAAGGAAGAACCGGAGCAACATGGTGGAACACTCCTACATCAGAGGCTTACAACCTCATCTGTCATGTCTGTAAAGGAAAGCAATTATTAACACACAAATTCATTAAAATGAAAAGATGACAAAAAAAAAAAAACTCTTAAAAACTTACACATGGAAAAAAAAAATTACTGTGACACTGCAACAGGTTCCTGTGCTACTCCTTTTGCTGGTGCAGCCTCTTCACTAGGGGCCTTGTTTTCATTGCTTTCTGCTTCGTCAAGTTTCTCTGCTGGGGTGGATTTCTCAACAGACAATTTCTCAGGAACTGTTTTTTTGTCTTCATCAATTTTTGGCTCAACTTTATTCACTTCACTTGGCTTCTCTGTGGCATCATCTTTCTTTCCAACCTCTTCTGCAGGTACTGAATCTTTTTCAGTATTGTTAACTACTGGCTTAGGCTACAATACAATCAGGAAGAGATTAGTAGGTTGATCACACAGCAAGAGTCAAAATGAAATTCACCCAATCAGTTTAGCAAATAAACGAACCTCGACTTCCTTCTCGGCTGGGGATGCATCACCATTAGCTTCATCTACATCCATTTTCTCCTTATCCTCCTTGTCTGCTGGCTTCTCTGCGTCCTTCTTTGACACAGCATCTTCTTCGTCATGCCCATCATCTCCATTTTCCTCAGCTTTTTTGGAGGTCTTTGGCTTTTTGGGGCTTTCGTCTATTTCGTCCTCTTCTTCCTCCTCGTCGTCATCTTCCTTCACTATTTTTCGTTGTCTCCGTCTTTTCCCTGGAAGTAAACAAGAGTAAGATAAGGAAATAAAATGAGATAAAAATGATACAACGAACAAAAGAGTGAAGTTTACCTCTAGCTTCACCACCACTTGCACCAGCACTCCTTTTCTCCTTCTTAGGAGGTGGAGATGGAGTCACAGGGGGTGTGCCACGAACAGCTGATCGGGTCATTCTGCGTCCTTCTGGTACTTCAGTGCCTGGAAGGCCTTTGGTGATGCTTTGTGCTTCTTCTTGAACCTTGGCAAAACTGGACTTCGAACGACGCCCTTTCTTAGGCTTATCATTTTCTTCCTGAACTTCAACTTTAGGTTCCTCCTGAAATTAAAAAAAACAAACAAAAAACAATCAGCAAAATATCCAATTTTTGAAAATAATTAAATTTGAAAATAATTAACAGCAAGATAATTTAGAAATTAATCTTTTAGGCATGTAGCCAGGGCAACAAAGCAAGATACAGCATCGAGATGAGAGGGAAGTAGGATTTGGGACCTTCAGGGGTGAACAAAAACAATGTTGCACAGTACAAACACAATCACCGACCCTGGCTCGCCTGGATTGACAGGGGCGACAAGTCTGAGGGGGCGCCCAAGACGGATCCCCCTAGAAGGAAAAAGGCAGTCCCGATGACGGTATTCCCCTCAAGCGACGAAAACATCGCCAGCGGTATCCGGCCGACCACGACCAGGGCCCATAACCCTACTTGTTGGCCCGGGGCGCCCCGCAGCAGCCACAGCGCCCCGACCGACCGCCCGCGCAAGCCTGCACCGCCGGACCGGACATGTCTGCCGCCTCGGGGAAACAGCGCGTCGCGTCGGAGGTGCGAGACGAAGCGTGGGGCTCAGCGACCTTCCCCGCGACGGACGAAACATACTGGGTGCACTCGCACGAAAGGGCGACGCGAGAAATACGGCCTCCGGGGCTCAACGCGGCAGCGGGTTGACACGAACGGGCCCAGTGAAAACACGTAATGGCTCCAATCACCTTCCTCAGCGACGCACGTAAAGTGCGGGGCGTACCCCGGGCGGTCGCAGTCCTTACCTCTTTCGAACTCTCCATTGTAGTGTCTGCGGCTACTTTCTCTTGAGTATCTGCCATGATGCAGGCTGCCGTTGTGTGTACAAACACTAGATCGTTTAATAATAACGGCTCGGACTCGGAAGCTTGCAGCCCGGCTCCAATGTTTATGCGGCGATCAAGATGGCGGTTGGCGTGGGTCACGTGACTCGTGACCTCGCATCTCGCGTCCCTCTCGAAAGAAAACCTCGCGTCCCGCGCGAGCTATCGATGCACTGCGTTTCGCGCCAAACCGTCGGAAACGGGGAAGGGGAGAGGTAGGGGAAAGAATGACACTTCCCGTTTTCAAATTGTATTTGTGTCCCGATATGGTTCGCAAGTTCCTATACACTACACCAAAACTGCATCTCGAACACCCTCCACATCTTAACATCCACCAATTTAAAGGGTGCAACAAATGGAAGACGAAGGCATTAGGTGAGAATTAGGATACATCACATTCTATTTCATTATGCACCAACAAAACAAGCACGGAAAATAAATAAATAAGGGCGTTGACTTGAATTTCCCAACAGCGCGGAGAGTCAATATGACCAATAACAAGACTTCAAGACATGTTCCCTTTTCGGGTGGTGTCTAAAGCATTTGAGTCATGTTTGCTAAAATATATTAGGCAATGCTCTTTGGAAGAATCGACAAAATCCGCTGCTTGGTGACAGGAAGGATAACAAGAGAGTTTGGCCTGAAGAAGGAAAAATGAATGTAAGTGGGGAGCAAAGTAAAATATAATGGGGAATAAATTTTGAAACCTTTACCTTTCAAGGAAGAACCTTAGTAAATGTTGGGTACTTTCAGGGAACACACTTTGCTTAATGCTATATTCCAAAGCTATTAAGCAACCATCCAAATTCCAAGTGACCTTTAAAGCTTTATCCTCACTCTGCAAATAAAAGGAAAAAATTTGGGAATATTAAAGAAATATTGTAAGTTTTAAACAGGGTTGCAAAAGAACCTAAAAAATACCTTGATCAAACCTAAATGAACAAGCAAGGCATTATTTGTTAGAGCCGAGCGGAATGAATCTCCTTGACCAGCCCACCCATACAAGTGTCTCGACAAGGCTTCACTTGTTTTAAGAGCAACTTGTTGGACATTGGCATTGCTGTGAGTGGATAAAGAGGCAACCTTCATCAGCATGGGCAACATTTTCTCCAAATAACTGTCATCCGGTAAATACTGCAAGAATAATGTGAAGGTAAGTTAAAAAAAAAATAAGACGATATCATAATATAAAGTTGGTCAAATCAAATACCTTGGCTTCTTGAAGAAGTTTTTCAGAAGTTACAGCCAAAAGTCTTTCCCCAGTAGGTGTTTCTAAGAACTGACGCACAGTGCACTGAAAAGAAGGAACAGATTTGACCAAGACCTTCAGAAGTACAAGAAAATTAGAAACACAAGTATCATTCAGCTCATACCTGTTGCACTGAATTTGTCGGAGAAGCCTGCACTACTCCATGAGCACCGGCATTATCTTCATCTTTGTCATCCTCATCCTCACCTTCCTCTTCATTTTCATCCTCCTCCTCCTCATTCTCATTCTCATCTCCTGATACTTCATCCTCATCAACACCTTCATCATCCCTAAAATAGCAAAGACAGGTGTAAAGGACACTGTTCAGATTACAAAAAGAGGGTCACATGCTTCCTTAATAATAAATGTAACCAATAACATACTCTAGACTTAGAATATCTTCTTGGTGGCCAGAACTTTGCAGCACCTCACAAATTTGTTCACATCCTTCATCACCAAACTGGTTTCCATCCAAGTCCACCTTCTTTAAGTTTTTCTTGTTGGCAAGGGCATTAACAACCGCGAGACCTCCTAACAGGCCTATTTCATTACAACTTAAATAGACTTCCTAAGAAACAGAAGATGAGATCAAAACACAAAGGAAATGAGACAGGAGGCACTTAAGTAGAATCAAAACGATCTAAAGTTAATCAACAGAAGGTACCAAAACAGAAGATTACCTCAAGCTGTGTGTGCTTTTCTGTCAGAGCTTCAGCAATCAATTGAGCTCCTTTAGTTTTCAGCAAGCAGTCTCCAAAGTTCAGGTGACGGAGACCAGGGAGGAAGAGCAATGCTTTGGAAATTGCTGCAGCCCCTCGTGCTGTGAGAGTATTATCATTGAGATTTAAAATTCTGAGATTCGGATTTTGACGTAATCCTTCACTCAATGCTGTTATCCCAACATGATAAATTCCGTTCTGAGGCATGGCAACTTCCTCCAAAGTTCCTACAGCCTGAACAGAAAATAAATTTTAGTCCTGGTTAAATTTGAAGTTGAAAAGAAAAACAAAAACACTGCTGAATAAATTATTAACAAGAATGTATGACTTACTTTAAAGACTTCTGCAAGAGCTGTAGCACCTTCATTTTCTAGTCGATTCCTGCCAGCAATAAATACTCTCAAACCTAAACCCTTTTCTCCAGCTGCCTGAGCATTTTTGTGACAGTCAAGCAAAGCTTTTGCAAGCATCTGAAAATAGAATTAAAAAGGAAATAAAAATCCGATTAACATATGAATTACAATAATATGACACAGTTCAAAGGGTTTATTTGATCAATACCTTGCCACCAGATATTCCTAACCCATTGTTGTTCAGTCGTAACTCTTGGAGAGAATAACAAGGTGGTGAGCGAAGTAATGTGGCTAATCCTTCTACACCAATTGGTCCGAAAGCATTATCACTCAAATCAAGCTCAATGAGGCGGGCCTGAGCTGTCATGAGCCCACTTCCAAGAGCTTGCAAAGCTTTAGGGATTTCTGTCTTCATACGCCCAGTGAACATGTCCTTCCACAAAGCACGCTTCAGCTCGGAGTGTGTTTCAAGTCCCTTCGCTATTGCCTTGGATGCTTCCACACCCAAAGTGTTGCCTTCCAAATTGAGGAATGTAAGGTCGGGGCATTTGGACATTGCCTCCACCACTTCTTGAGCTGTAAAGAAATAGAACAAAACGTACCATGGAGTCCAAAATAGCACATCCCACATTGATAGAAGGGTTAACAAAGGGCTGCACATTAACGCGATAAATAGACAGCCAACATCCTGTGTCTACGGTTTTTGATATTAAAATCGGTTAAAGTGACAGCCAGGGACGGTCAAAACTAAAGCCACGCAAAACTTGAAAAGGTAGGCAACAAAATAAGTTTGAAACATAAGGAATATAACCTACCGTCATCTTCCGAGTCCAACTTTAGACCCTTTCCTTGAAAAGACACTCCACTAGACTCCACACGAGTGGCTGCTAGGCGTAGCACCACATCATCGAGGTCATTCATCGCGACAGGCATAAGGGTGCCAGATAAATAAATACACCAACGTAAATAAATAAACAACTTCAAAATCCACCACAGACCAAGGCAAGCCCTACAGCCCGCCGATATCGATATCGATTTTTGAATCTCTGCGTAGTTACGGAACTGCCACACCCTAAAATAAATATCGAAGAACAGAAATGAAATTTGAGGAAAGTGCTTGGGAGCGCATTTTTCCTTCTTGATAAAAATATTACTATTTGGTTAATTTGGAATGTTTCCAGGTTTTGAAATAACATTTCTAAGCGATCTTATGTTTTTCAGGCAAAGCCTTGTTTACGTTGTTTGGAAGGTTGGTGTACCTGACTTTAATTTCGTTAAACCACGTTATTTCCGGATCCTAACTATCTTACACATGGCTGTCGTAGATGGCGGTGGTGGTGTTGATATTTACGACCGAGCGTTGACCACGCTGCTGCCGAAGTAAATTGTACTTTAGAGCATGTTGTAAAACAACAAGGGCAAAATGGTGAGCTTTATGGATCATCTTTTCATTTTTCGTGTGTTTGTACTGTTTTGTACCGTTTCCGTTCACTCTGGCCCGGTTGGAAAGCTTCGACTTCGCACAGCTTCTGCCTCACGTGGTTGCCCAATTTATCTCAAAAAATTACTGTTCATCGGTGCTCCAGTTTTAAGTTTGGTGTGGTCAGATAGGAGGATTTTTTTTCGGAATCTGGCGTGGCGTATCTTGTATCTGTAGCCAATTGTTTTCGAGTAACCGAGGTTCGTTCCTCCCTTGATCAGTGTTAAGTGTGTTTTCTAACCTCTTCGTCACGCGTCGTGTTAGCGCTACAGTAGAATTTTTAAGCACTGCAGACGTGTGCCCTTTACTAAATCCTTGTGTTGTTTGTTTGTTTGTTTTTAGCAACCCATGTACGTGCTCTATGAGCATGCCGCAGGCTACGCTCTTTTCTCCGTCAAGGAGTTCGAGGAGGTAGGCATGATGCTTCCTCAGGTGGAAGCATCGGTGACAGAATTAAGTCGATTCAACAGCATCATAAAGCTCGTAGGCTTTTCTCCTTTCAAGAACGCTCTTGCAGCCCTGGAGAACGTTAATGGAGTCTCTGAAGGTAAGTCTGTTTTCAAACTGTTTCGAAATTGGAGTGCAAGTTTGAGAAAGGCTGTGCTCATTGTGAGCTACTGACCTTCCTGAACTTTGCTAAACTAAATGGGCATCTTTGAGTTGGGATCAGCTTACAATGATCCCAATGATAATATGTCGGACATGTGTTTTTTTTTTGTTTTTTTGGGTAACTATTGGTGTGCTAGTTCTAGTTGGTCTTTGGCATGAGCCACTGGCCTTCCTGAACCTTGCATAACTTTCACACTTGAATTGGTATCAGCTTAATTTTCTGAATTCATGTTTGATCCCAAATATAATGAAATTGGAGTGCAAGTTTGAGAAAGGCTGTGCTCATCATGAGCTACTGACCTTCCTGAACTTTGCTAAACTAAATGGGCATCTTTGAGTTGGGATCAGCTTACAATGATTCCAATGATAAAATGTCGGACAAGATTATTCTACCTGGTCTTTGGCATGAGCCTCTGGCCTTCCTGAACCTTGATAAACTAAATGTGCACGATGGGGTTGGGATCAGCGATTCCGTTGATAGTGTTTGATATAAATTCCTTCTAATGGAAATTGTTCCAAATTTATTTGTTTCAGGGATTATGCATGATGATCTCAAGGTGTTCTTGCAGACCTACATAATGAAACCCAAGAAGGTTCAGCTGGGTGTGAGTGATCCTAAGCTTGGTGCTAGCATCAATGAGATTTTAGGCATTTCTTGCACCCACATTGGTGTTGTTCCTGAAATAATGCGAGGTAATTTGGTTACTACTTGCTTTTATTATCTGAACCATGATTTCACTCTCACTTACATTTTTTTCTCTAGGTATCCGTTTCCACTTCCACAATTTAGTGAAAGGATTCACTGGCAAGTCTTCTGGTGTTGCTCAACTTGGTTTGGGGCATGCCTACTCAAGATCAAAAGTCAAGTTTAATGTTAACCGTGTGGACAACATGATCATTCAGAGTATTGCATTGTTGGACCAACTTGACAAAGATGTGAACACCTTCTCCATGAGGATACGGTACTGGCATCACTTAAGATACTAGTTGTGTGTGCTGTCAATTTCCTGAGCTTTTCTGATATATTGTTTGTTATCCAGTGAGTGGTACTCTTACCATTTCCCAGAGCTTGTCAAGATTGTTCCAGAGAATTACTTGTACGCCAAAGCTGCCAGATTTATCAAGAACCGGAAAGACTTGTCTGAGGAAAGTTTAGAGGGGTTGGAAGAAATTGTTATGGATAGTTCCAAGGCGCAGGCTATTCTAGATGCATCCAAGATGTCAATGGGTGAGTATTTTTCTCCCTCTTGTATTATGTTTGAGGAAATGATGATAAAAAAAAAACCTTTGATTCTTGTGATTGTTTTGTAGTACAACCCAGATCCTTAAATGTAAAATTAAGTTTCAGTGAGTGAACATTTTCTTCTTTCTTGCTTATTGCATTCCTCTAAATTTTCAGGTATGGATATTTCACCTGTGGATCTGCTCAACATTGAAACATTTGCTGCTCGGGTGGTCTCTCTTGCCGACTACAGACAAGAAATGGCTTCCTATTTAAGAACGAAGATGGAGAGTGTAGCACCAAATCTTGCATGCCTCATTGGAGATCAAGTTGGAGCTAGGCTGATTTCTCATGCTGGTTCGCTCACGAACCTTGCCAAGTATCCTGCTTCCACTGTGCAAATTTTAGGAGCTGAGAAAGCGCTTTTCAGGTTGGTGGAATGGTTTTGTTAGGATTTCCCCATATTGAGTTTTTGTGGTAAAAGTAATAATACATTCTTCCTATCTCCAGAGCACTGAAGACACGCTCTAACACCCCTAAGTATGGTCTCATCTACCACTCTACCTTTATTGGCCGAGCATCAACCACAAACAAAGGAAGGATTTCTCGCTATTTGGCCAACAAATGTTCCATTGCATCAAGAATTGATTGCTTCTCAGACAACCCTACTCATGTATTTGGAGAGCATCTCAGACAACAAGTGGAAGACAGACTCAAGTTTTATGACTCTGGAGATATTCCCAAGAAAAATATTGATGTTATGAAAGAAGCCCTTCAGGAGGTTCTTGAGGCTAAACCCTCAGTTGAGGTAAGTTTCAGTAGTTTGTTTGAACCTAGTTAATTGTGTTGCTTGATTTTGTATCACACTAATACTTGTGTACTTCCAGGAGGTTACATCTGAGAAGAAAAAGAACAAGAAGCGTAAGTTGTCAGAAACAGGGAATGGAAATGGTGTTACAAATGGTGATGGTGGTCACAGTTTAAATGGTGAAGAGCCCAAGAAAAAGAAAAAGAAAAAGAAGTCCAAGAGTGAAGATTGATTAATCGAGGCTTTGCTGCAAAAGTGCTATTTTTTTTCCTTTCTTTTAATTTTTTGGACTAAATGCGATTTTTTTAAAGTATGTACCCTCATGGTTCAGAAATGCACTTAATTTGAATGTTCATTCCTCGTTAAGATTTAAGTGAATCAAATCAAATATTGGAATTCCAGTTGAAAGTTTATTATAAACATCTCCATCTATCCAGATCCTGTCATGCGATTTTACCCCTTTTGTTAATACTTCTTCTAGTAATGTATTGTCCATACATTTGTGGGAGTGTGTAATTCACAACATGAGTTTTTGTGAACATGTGACAAAACCAATAAAATCATAAGAGTGTTTCGTTTATGCTACAAAATTCTTTACCAAAATTAATTTCACAAGTTTATTTATTTAATGTACACAATCTAGTTCAACATTGACATTCCTATTAAAATCACAGTTGTCGGTAAGTTAGCACAGTGTTTAATACCACTTGAACTTTCTTCTTGCCTTATGTCTATATCCAAAACCTGAGAATTTCGGTTAAACAGTTATGTACAAAGTAACGGGTGTTTTGGACACTCCACATATTAGTGTCAATGGAGATATTACACCTAAACTCGCTCTGGAGAGCCTAGTTGAAGTAAAGGATTCCTTGCCACGGATGAGAATTTTTATCTTGAAGAGATCCTGACGTAAGAAATTGTGTCGTCCCGACACTGACGAAAAGGTCCCATAAATTAAACAGTCTTTGATTCCATTGCAAGACACACTCGTCTTAAAGCTCGTTGTGTGAGTACTCTGTCGTTGCCCTAATATCTTCTTCGTGGAATTCCGCGCACGATTCCTTGGGGTGGTATTTCGCCGGACAGTTGTGGTCTTCTACCGCCGCATTGTACAGTTTCCAGAAAGGCGTCTCGTTGTTGCCGGACATGAACCATGCAGCGACCATACTGTAAAAGAGGGTACTGGAGTTATAATTTGCTCGCAATCCACGAAGTCGGCAACGGTCATGGTAGAGATGAAGTTATCACCTTGAGAGCTTGGTGACGCCAGGCTTGATGCCGGCTCCCTTGCCGGGTTGGTCGTGCTGGTTGACAACGCACAGCACGTAAGCGCCGCACTGGGGCACCTTCGTTGAGTACCGGTACGCCCTGTACACGCGCAGCACGGGCTCCACCACCTCCCCGTTGAGAGTGTCGGAGAGCTTGGTCTCGATGTCGGCGGAAGACAGGGCCACGATGCTCATGCCCTTACTCTGGCCCAGCCTTAGCACTTCCTGCAGCACAAAAAAGCAGGCGAAGCAGATGAAGAAGACGAACCGAACTCCCCCCGGACCCAGCGCGACGAGGCCATGCACGATGGGTTGCCTACCGCACCGGCGCTGGCCCAAATGATTCATTAGTTTCGTCAGAAAGATAAAAGCCGGCATCGGCTTTGAAATAGTTCATGAAATTTTTCCGACCTTTGTGGCGTGGACGTCCTATATCGAAACCGCCCGCTCGAAAGGCTAGCGAAGACGCAACCCTGGCCGATGGTTGCCCTGGTACCTTACCTGGACGTAGGCGACGGCGGGCTTGATGTAGGTGGCAGCGTTCACTTTGAGGCCGAAGTGCCTCTTGAAGACGGCGTTGGCGAGCAGCGACAGCGACTCGGCAGGGCGGCCGGGGTCGAAGTGGGTGGCTTTGGGGTAGCCTTGAGCCTTCAGGAAGCTGTTGCCGACAAACTGGGCCGTGGTCATGTACCTGCACACGCAACACAAACTGGATCAATCTGCGGGTCGGGGTTCAACTCCCAGTGGCAGCCCCCGTTTCGTGACGCCTCAGCGACGCCGTTGCAGGTCGGACGCGTTGACGCGTCGTCGTGACGCAGAACGTCGTCCCGCCACGCGCAGCGCTCGCGAACAAAAGGGTCATGAAGTAAGGGGCATGCAGGCCGACCAGGCCGGGGCCAGGCAGCACAACGTGGCGCCAGTGTGGACTGGGTGCGCCTGGCAATGGCCTGCTCACTGATTAATACCCCCAGCGTTTCGTCGCTCTGTCGCTGTCGCTCTCGCACCTATACGGGACAGGCGATAGGGACAGCGACGACGGCGATGTGCACGATATGTCGGTTGTCAAGGGATGTTGTCGAGCAGCACAGCTGAGATTCATCGTCGTTTTTCTCCTACTTGTCACGGTCCGGTCGCTCGTTGAAGTGGATCCAGGAAACGTCTGCAGGCGGTGAAGGGGTGGGGGCAAAGCAATAACTGCGCAACTGTACGCTTCCAGGACCTCACTGGGCCAAAACTGTGCCCTACCCCCTCCTCCCCGGATGGATAAGGTTTGGAAAAATTTCCTCCTGCCGGGTTCGCGAGCGCGGAGCGTCCGCGAAGAGCGCGTCCACAGCAACAGGCCACGTTTGCTGCCGAAAAACACGACACAGCGGCCACGCCTAGCGCCTGGGACAGGGCCGCGGGGCTGCTGGGGCCTTGCGGTCGGGGTCATTGTCTCCGCGTGTCGTGGAGGAGCACGTCGAGCACGTTGAGCACCTCACGACACCTCGCGGCGGCACCCTGTGGCGGCAGGGCAGGCAGTTCAATTCCGTAGCTGCGTAGCCACTGAAAGAGGTGTGGGTGCCTTGGCGCCGAGTCCCGTTGTGTCGCAGTGTCGCGCTTTCTGGCGGTGCGGAGTGTCGAGCGGGGCTACAGCCCGGCGTGACTCTCCGGGATTAGCATGATGTCCGAATGGCCCTGCTGGGTAGGCAGCCCGGCGGCTGCACTATAGACTTCAGCCGGCCTCCCTCCCCTCCCCTTCCACCCGGCCAAGCCGGCAGGATTGACGGTCACACTTGAACTTGGAACGAAGTATACACGTAGTAAACCAGTTGCCTCCGGACTCCGGGCAACTCTGGAGCGGACAGGATGGCGCCGTCGGGGCGGGCTATTTCAGGAAACAGGATCATCGAGACGCGTTGCGTTGCGTCGTGTTGCGCCGCGTTGCACCGGGCGGGACGGGTCGCCACCTCTCCGGGCGTGAGCCCTCGCGACTCACGCGGCGCACGGCGCACGGCGCACGCAGACCTCGGTTAGTGACCTGAGGTACCGGGCTACCCGCCGCGCCTGCGCGGCTACCGGTACTACCGGCGCCAGAAGCGCGGAGGGCAGCGGGAATTCAGACAACCCGCAGCCCCCGAGGTCGGAGTCCGCGGCGTTTTCGACGAGGTCGTCGACGGGTTTCCCCATGCCCCCCTCCCACCCCTGGGCCAGGGGGTGACTCACTGTAGGTCGACAAGGTCGCCTGCGCGGACTCATCATGCGGCCACCGACCGACGCTATAGCTAGTTCGAGTTGTTGCTAGAGTCCGGGCGCTGCGCAGCGCTGCGACATCGACGCCATGCACAGTGGGCCGAAAGACCGGCGCAGGCGGCCGAAACTCTAGACGCGTTTTGAGCTCCAGAGTCGCAGAATGAGACCCGAACCGAACGTGTGACCCCACCAATGGATTCCTCGTTCGGAGAGTAATCCATAGGTGGGGTCACACGTTCCGTTCGAGTCCCACTTAGCGACTCTAGAGCTCAAAATGCGTCTAGAATTTTGGCCGCCTGCGCCGGTCCTCCGGCCCACTGTGCCATGGCACACCCCTCTGCTAATGGCCCCGGGCAGGCGGCAGCGCGGCAGGGCGAGCCCGGCCGATCGTGTGTCAAAGTCGAAACGTTCCAATTAGGAAGAAGAGCCAACAACCTCCACGCGAGGCTGAGTCTGCGCGAGGCGCCCCGTGTCGTCCACCCCAGCCGGACACGTCGGACACGCCCACTTTGGCCTAAGCGGGATCCACAATTTGTCGGAGCGGCCGCGCGCTGGCCGACCAGCGTTATTGTGGCCGTTCTTCGCGGTACTCCAGCGTACTCCGCCAACCTGCGGGCCGTCCCGTCACAAGAGTGTTCCGCCCATACACCTCGCGGACCCCTTTGTCGTGAAGGCTGCATGCTGCACTTTGAATGGCGTACAAGTTGAAGCATGTGCCTCGCGTCGCAGCTTGATAGGGTGGCAATGGAAGGCCACGCCCGTTATCAGGGCCATCGGAATGACGACAGGTACTCCACATGAGCCAGCCAGCAGTCTGCTGCAGCTGTTTTTCTTTCGGCCCAAACTCCTTTCCGCGGCCGTGGGGCAGGTAGTAAGTGCGGGGAGGGAGGCGGTTGCGTCAGTTGGGGTCAGTGACCAAGCATCACTCGTGACGTCATGCACGGCAGAGACAAGAGGAGGGGGGGGGAGTCTTGCGAACAAAGTGTAACTCCCCTTCCACTTTACAAAATGCTAGAAAAATAGGCATGTGCGGGAGTCCCTGGTGTCACCGTCCCGCCGGTTACCAGCGTTACTCGTCCCGTGCGTGCGATTGACCGTGGCCGTGGCCGTGTGCTCACCTGGCTTGAGTGGCCGGGTCCGCGACGCGCTTCACCCACTCGGCCACGAAGCTGGACAGCGACTTAATCCAGCGGCGCCGGAAGGACGCGTTCTCCAGCGACGCGAAGATGCGCTCGGTTTGGAAGCGGCCCGTCTCGGGGTCCGTGAACAGCTTTAGCAGAGCGCCGAGCCCAGAGTTGGCCCAGAGCGTGCGGCCAAGCTCCGACTCGGAGAAGTGCTCCCACATGTCGTATAGTTTGTCCAGGAAGGGTGGCAGCAGCGTGGACTTGTGGCTGTGCACGTGGTGGCCCTGGTGGCCGTCCGTGATGACGTCGTCTTCGTGGTGGCTGTGGCCCGCGGCGCCAAGGCCCTGCATCAGCAGCGGCAGCGCGTTCAGCAAACCTTCCCCGGCCTGGCCGCCGCCCTGGCCGCCAAGCACGGACGAAGCCACTCCCATAAGCGCGCCCCAGTCCATGGAGCCATCCTGCTGCTTGCCGCCGACATCGTTGTTGTTGACGTCCACGTCGTTGTCCGCGGCCTCGTCGTCGCCGGACTTGGTGAAGATGTCCATCATGTGGCCTATGATGGCTGGGTCCAGCCCGCCGGCGCCACCCCTGCCGCCGCCCAGCATGGAGCCCACGCCAGACAGGATCTCGGCCATGCCCCCCGCTTTGCCGGCGGCCAGCATGTCGCCGAGCTGGCCGCCGTCGGACAAGCTCTGGAGGAGGCCGCCGACTCCCGCGAGGACCTGTGCGCCGCCACCGGCACCGCCCTCGCCACCCTCCATAGAGTCTTGCAGCATCTGCTTGGCCATGTCCAAGAAGGGTATGCCCTCCTCGGCATCGTGGGCGGCACAGCCTGCGGCCAGAGCCACCAGTAGCAACAAGTTGACGCGCATCTTGGGGTTGCGACGAGCACCTGCGCTTGCCCGCTACGTAAGCCTCCCTACCACACTACCGCACTATCACTTGCAACGCCACGGGACGCCACGCCGTCACTGCCTCGGCACAACTGAACTGAGAGAGCCCGCAGCCCGCCGACGCCCGCCGAGCCTGCCTCCTAGCCAGGCCTCACCTGTAACGGGACCGCGAGGCGGGGCGTGGCGGGGAGGGGGGAATCTCCGGTGTGCTCCGCTCCGCCATGAGGCGAGGCGAGGAGGACGACCAGGGGAGCCAGGCAGAGCATTCCAGCGGGCGAGAAAGCCATGCCGCCCTGCCTCGCCGTCGCCGCTGCGGTTGCTGTTGCTGCTGTAAGGGAAGGTCATTCACTTTATTTTCCCGGACTAAAGTTTCGAGATGAGTGGGATTCGATTTTGACTGAGCTGCTCTTTTAGGTGATGATAGGGTATGGTAGAAGTGGCGTTAGCGCTGTACCGCTGCACCACCGCGGTAAGTCAGTTGCGTCTCCACGGAGCATGTTCCGCGTTGCCAATAATCTGAGCTGAGGCATTCCCCTGGAGGACTGGTAAACTGCCAAGCAGGCACTGATACTTTGGCGGCGGCGAGTCAAGAGCCTCTCGTACCGGCCAACGTGGCTCGTCGAGGCAGCCTATCGCAGCGACCGAGCGAGGACATGGCGTCGTGGCTAAGGTCCGGACCTAGGTTGCGCAATACAGAGCGGCACACCGGTCCGTGCACGGCGGCTAGCCCAGTGCCCATTGCAGCGTTCGAGACTGAGCACTGCGAGACGCCTCCGTGGAGAAACGACAGCGGCGTGGGATCCGTCGTCGGAAACGCGTGGTAAAGCGGTCTCCCAGCGGTCTATACATTTCTTCTAGGTAGTTTTCATCCGTTGGCATTTTGTGTTGCACGTGCCTCCCGACTCTGGGTCGGACTCGTCCGACTATAAAAGCCCGTTTCCGGCAGAAAAACGACGCTTTACAGCCACCAACTGCTGTTCAAGGGAGGACAGGCGCGAGAGCGTCCGAGCTGGTGGATAGGTTGCCTACCCGTGCGGCGCTGTGGGTGAGGAGGCTGGGTTGCTCATTCGTACGGCGCCGTGCGCCCGTAGGATGGGTTGCCTACCCGTACGACGCCGGTCGTGGATCCGTGGGATGGGTTGCCTACGCGTACGGCGCCGTGGGCCCGTAGGATGGGTTGCCTACCCGTACGGCGCCGTGGGTTCATGGGATGGGTTGCCTACCCGTACGGCGCCGTGGGTCAATAGGATGAGCTTGCGTGCTCGCACGGCGCGACAGTACTGTGAATCAGTCAGCAAGATGGATAATGTGGTAGAAGTAGAACGGGTTTCTGGTCTATCCGGTAGCACGGTAGTGCATCGAAAGGTGGACAAGTAGGGTACTCAAAAGAAACGTGCAGGCAGATTCTGGCTTCGTTCGTTTATTCCACACACTCAACACAATAAAGAATTATGTCACCAGCACAATATATTCCCATATTTATAAGATGGGAAAGGGGCACCTATATTTATATCTCTCTCTATAGAACCAAAAATTGGGATATGGGCTGGTGCATTGTGTCGGGAAAATCATTAAAAACATCAATTGGGTAACAATATTTTTTACATGCCCTTTAAGGAATATGCACGCAGGTAAGAATGTATTTGAAGCCAGAAATGTGACAACTCGAGGGAAATTAAATAGTATCACAGAATCCCATTAAGGATAATTAAAATGGTCATTTATGTTGTGAATCTGTGAATCATATTAAGTTTTACGCTTCACACTGACATCTACGAGAGAGTAGGAAATTAAAAATGTGGAAAGTACAAATGTGTACATTCAACAGCCCCAAAAATGAGATATTTCTCATATTAGAAGGGAACAAAAATAATACTCAAAAATATCTTGGAATATGCAGCTTACATCATAAAATATGGTTTGAAAAAAGCTCCATCGAGAGGCAAAAGGTTAATACTGACTTAAATAACATCTTTGCAACACAAATCATAGGAATCATGGGATCACCCATGTGGCATTGCTGCAGTCAACATGCTGAGTTCACAACTGAACCAATGGTACAGTGCCTTTACTCAGCATTAGAAAAAACAAATGACATGATGGCTCAGGGATTGCCATCACGTCATATAGTAATTTGTCCTCTGCGAGGTAATGAACTCGACATGTTGAGATGTTTGCTGGAACAAAATTGTTTCCTCAATTGTTGAAAATGCTGTATCTTATATTGATAATGTATTATTATATTTGTCAATTATTGATGGGGAAGAAGAAAAACCTACCAGATGAATTGCCTATTTGAAGAGCTTTTTGGCATAGCACCATATTTTGAAGAAATATTCATCTTTTTGAAGTAAGGATCCTTTTGCATAAGTTTCAATATCTGCGTCCATGTTGTTCTCACGCATCCATGATGTTGTAGTTTCTGTACTGAAACTGACTGATGGTGTGTCCTTGTCAGTAGCTTCAGCACGCTCATAATCAGCTGCATCCAAATCTGCACGGAATGCAAGCGATGCCAGTGATTGAATTATTATGTACTGGACAGTAAAATAGAATGGATAGAAAAACACAATGGTTCCCTGAAAAAAACCTTACCAGATGGTTTTAAAACCTTGAAGGGTTCTTCAGACTCCAAGGGTTCACTAGACCCAACTTCGTTTACAGCGAAGATGCGAATAAGATATTCATGATTTTCCTACAAGAGACAATGCGAGATTGTGAGAAAAGGTGCCTTCAAAATACAACAGGTAAAGCACAGTCTTACTTGGAGATCTTTGATGTTCAGTTTTTGCACATCAGCCTTGACACGCCCGACTTCCATCCACATGGTTTTTCTCGTGTCCCGGATCGCAATTGTATACCCAGTCAATGGGGAGCCACCATCAGATTCTGGTGTACCCCATTCTATGACGACTGCGTAGGGACCCACTGCCAGTATTTCCAGAGGTGCAGTTGGAGGGGATGGTGGAGCTATTCAGAGAAGAAAGACATAAATATTTTGTAAATTAGAGCAGAGTGATTTTTTTTTCATGCAGGGAAACCAGTAGCCATAAACTTACTTGCATGAGTTTTCAATTGGATTCGATCTGTTGATGCTGGTGGGCTCAGACCCACTGCATTTTCAGCCAAGACCCGGAATGTGAACTCTGACTTCTCCTTCAGGTTTTCACAACAATACTGAGTGCAACTTGGTTCCAATGTGGCCATTTTCACCCATTTTTGGCTTCCTGCATCCTGGCGCTCAACAATGTAACCTGGCAAGAAGAATTTTGTTGTTGTTTGGATAGTGTTCATTGCAATAAGTTATGGCAGTGAAGAAAGTCTCTTCCCTCAACAAAGAAAAAGCACGTTACCTGTAAGATCAGTGCCTCCAAGGTTTTCTGGAGGTCCCCACTGAAGCGTTACGCTGCGGCTTGTTATGTCTATCACAGTAAGATTTGTTGGTGCCGAAGGGGATGCTAAAAGGAAATAATTATCACATTATTTTTAATGGTTTCATGTTGTTCGTTTGAAAGTAAAAGCGGATAGATAACCATACTTATATTTATGAATAAAGAGTAACAAAAGAGCTGGATTAAGAGGCAGCACTAGCAAAGAAGTAGCAAAGCCGATGCATGCACCTGCAGCGAATTTAGTACATACCCTTTTTTTCTTCTAATACGATAGGCCTTACAGGTAGATATACCATTGGTCGAGGGGGAAGCTTGACTCTGGGTTTGCTGTCTTTAGGCTTTTGATATTTCTGCACTGTCACGCTTTCTGAGGAACCAGGGGGCCAGACCTTACTAGATTTTGAGCCAATTGTTTCCACAGCATACTTTTCCTGCTTTTCTGGCTGGGATGCTTCTTCTTTAGTTGATCCAGATCCACTCACAGGGAAAAAGGTAAGGATGGTTCTTAAATCCTCTTCAGTAACATTCTTTAATTTTGAAGCATCGATAGATTTACCCGGTGGGGCTTTATTCCTGTTCACCTCGTACTCAGACGCAAATGAATCCTTCCGATTTTCTATCACTAAATATGAAGGTGACAGCTCAGTAGTGACAGGGAGACTAAGGGATACTGCTAGAGCTTCATGTTCTAAAGTGAGCAAAGATCCACTGGATACCTTTCTTGCCGAAAAGTCAATAGAAAGAATCCTTGGATGTGAAACGAAATGGGAGAGTTCATCTGAGCTGCCAAGGTTTAAAGCAGGGGTGGATGGCCGAGGTGAGACAGATGGATAGAAGCTTTGAGGGAAAGAGGGTGATGGTGATCGGGCCGGGAGGGAACTGAGAGCTGGAGTCAATAAACTTGCAGGAACACCTGTTTCTCTGGATCCCATAGGAACTACAAGAGATGGTCGGGGAGCAGGAGTAGGAGGGAAAGACATAGGCAGGTAACGTGGCTTAGGGGATGGCAACGTAATAGTTGGAATTTCCTCTTCGTGATTTGGAGCGTCTTCCATTTGTAAACTTGTTTCAGACGGCTGGCCTGTGTTGAAATAGCATGCAAGCAATAACTTTCTAGATCAAAGCCTGCATAGAGTAGTAGCAGAAACTAGTAGCAAAAGCATTATCACTTCTGAGAATAATCTCGAAATTTTGCAAAAGCAAGGTCAATCGAAATATTTTTTTTACTAGAAAATAAAAAAGACAAAACTTGTACGTACTAATCATTTTGCCAGCAGTGATGGGCTCTTCGGGTGCATACGGAGGACCACTGCCAACTATATTTGATGCAGTTACACGGAAGTTGTATGGTGTATTCGCTTTCAGACCAGGAACATCAATGAATGTAACTTCCCCAGAGGTGGTTCCAACCTGAAATTTTGCAGTGAATGTTTCAATGGGCCAAAAATAACAAAAAATCCTACTAAAATGATTAGTCTTTCATATACCTTTTGCCATGCTTTCTTTCCAGCTTCACGCCTTTCAAGAAAGTATTCCAAAATAGGCGAACCACCATCACTCTCTGGAGGTTGCCATTTCAATGTGAAGGATGTTTCAGTCATGCTTGAAATTTCAAATGGACCTCGAGGAGCAGATGGTTTGTCTAAATACAACAAAAAAAAAAAATTAGCACTCTACAACTAAAATTTTAAAAAAGTAGAAATATAACAACACACTGATTTTTTCTATTCTCACCGAAGGCACTTCTTGGAGTTACTGGGGGACTTTCTAGGGGTTCTGACAGGCCAACAGGATTTTGAGCAAATACTCTAAACATGTATTCTGAGTCTTCCTTAAGCTTTTGCACACAATACAATTGAACATCTTTTTCTACATCAGCGACCTAAAAATGAATACGATATTGGTAGAAAAAGTAAACAATGAGCCAATATCTGTGTGAAAAAAAATAATTTATGTACCTTGGTCCAAGCCATACTCTTAGTTTCACATTTTTCAATTGAATACTTTGAAAGTTCCAAGCCACCATCATCAACAGGGGGTTTCCAAGTAAGGGTAACTGACTGACTATCGACATCCTTCAATCCCATCGGACCCTGAGGTTTGCCTGGTTTGTCTAGAGAAAATAAAATAAAAGAGTTCAAATTCAATTATCCACTCAGGTTGAGAATTATTGTTGATGACCAAAGAGTGTAAACAAATACATTGTCAAGATGCATAAAAAAGACACAATGCACCGATGACTCATGCAGAAAGGTTTATTTTTCCGAGCATAATTGCAAGTGTGTGTATTTTATTCAAAGACTGTTGCTGGGGATTGCGATCAAATTGAAACTTACCCACAACTTTCAGTTCCACGTCTTTGTTTGCAGATCCAGCTGTGTTAGTGACTGTAATTGTGTATCTGGCTGAATCTTCTCGCAATACACTATAAATTGCAATAGTTGAACTTCTTTCATCAGCTTGAATGACAGTAGTTTCATTTGATGAGATTTGCATTTCATTTTTGCTCCAAGTGACCGCAGGTTTGGGATATCCCGTGAAACTAGCATTAACTTTCCATTGTTTTTTCACATGGAGGCATTGGTTGAGTGAGGCCTCCTCAATGTCGATAGTGGGGACATCTGGAACATGCCATGCATACCATGCAAATTTGAAGCATGCGATTTATACAAAGGTGCAATAGCCAAGCGATGAAATCTATTTCTCTTGTATTATAAAAAATATTTCTTACCTTGAACACTGAGATCACAACTAGTCTCAACAGATCCAGCTTCATTCTTTGCTTGACAAGTATACTTGCCCACACTCTTCTCAGTTGACTGGTTGATCGTGAATTTAGCAACATGATCTTCATACTTCATTGTCTTTTCTTTTATGATAGTACCATTCTTGAGCCTAAAAGAGAAACAAATGCTCAAATAAAGACCGAATTTTTGCCGAATCGGCTGTAAAACCTTTCATTAATAAAATAAGTAAAATGTTTTACAAATAAAATACCATTTGATTTCAGGAGCAGGAGTGCCACTGATCACACATTGTAGTGTAGCTGGCTGACCAAGACCAACGGTGGTGTCCTTGAGGGGCTCCATAACTACGGGAGGCTCTGCTGCGCCTGATTTAGTGATACGAATGAAGCGAGTCGCTGGGGATGGTTCTCCAGGTCCCGCTTCATTCACCGCCACCACTCGGAATGTTAGTTCATCATTGGTGGTCAACTTTGTAATTTTATGGGTGGTTTCAGTGATCCGGGTGTCTTTGCATGCATTAATCCATCTGAACAAAAGAAAATGTCACCATAGTACTTCTAACTCTAGGGCATTAAAAATATTCATTGCGTATACTCACGTGAACTCTCCTTTGGCATGGTATTCCAAAATGTACTCTATGATTGGAGAGTTGCCATCAGATTCAGGAGCTTTCCAATGTAGAGTGATGGTGTCATTGGTCACCTCCAGGACATCAGGTGTTCCTGGAGCACCTGGTGGTTCTATAAGTGATAGAAGCCAACATAAGAGGAAAATAAAATTGCACAGAAACAAAAGGACAGTTAATTTAAAATCTCAATTTGGAATAAATTTGAAAATTAGTTTTTAGAGGTATATTCAATTTGACACTGCTGACTGATTTTTTATGCTCTATATAGGGTCAGGAAACGAAAGAGGGTTCTTAAATTAAAAAAGACAGTGTTTTTGACTAAATTTAACGCACCAATAAGAATTAAGGTAAGCTCTGCAGAAGCCTCTCCGCTTGTATTTCTCAGCTTGATGTTGTAATTGCCAACATCACTTTCCTCCACTTTCTTTATTGTGAGACTGGCTGAACTTTCACTTGTGGATGGAATGACCTAAAAAATGTCAGACAATAAGAAGAGCTGTCGCACTTGGATAAAAAGAGACACTACTTAAATAAGAAACCCGTACTTTTTTAGATTTTTTGATTACAGTTCCATTTACAGACCACTCATCTGTGGGAGGCGGTGTAGAAACAAATTTCACCTCCATAGTCACATCATTACCTTTCTTTACCTTGTATTCATTCTTAGGTACCTCAATAATTGGAATGGCTGTAAAATCAATTAATTTATTTAAATAAGACACAAAAAAGGGAAATAAATATGATTTACTAACAATTAGGTTGCAATCATACCTGTTACAGTCAATGTTGCACTTGAAGTTTGATCTCCAACTTGACAGGAGAAAACACCCGCATCTGAAAGCGCAGCATTATAAATTTTCAGCTTCTGGCGTTTACCATCAATGGCTAACTGAATGTGCTCTGAGAACTGAAGTTCCTTTCCATCCTTAAACCACTTAACAAGAGCATCCCCCTTGGTCAGCTCTATTTCTAAAGTAGCTTTGTCTCCTTTGGGTACTGTTGTGTCTCTCAGTTTCGTAATTATTTCAGGTGGTAGTTCTGTAGTGAACAAGCAATAAATTGACAAAACCATATTCCTTTGAAACATTACAGAGATAAAATTAGAAGTGGATGACGAACCAATGACAGAGACTTCTGCTGAGCATTCTTGATCTCCAAGAGAACAGGTGTATTCACCTTCATCATGTACAGAAGTACTACGAATAAGGAGCCTGCGAATACCTCCTTTCTTCTCAAACAGAACTTTCTCTTTAGCTTCTTTCAGCTGTTCCCCATCCTTGAAACCACAAAATAAGGTTATAAAAAGATAGAATAGATGAATTGAGACTACTCTAGTGGTATAATTATACAGTGCAACACTACCTTGTGCCATGTAACTTCCGCCGTATCTGATGATACTTCTACCTCAAGAACAGCTACTTCACGCTCTGTTACCTCTATGTCCTCAACCTTACGAACAAACTCAGCCTTTGATTCTGTAAAAAGAATAAAACGTTAACACAAACATGGTACTTAACATCATACATTAGGCAAGGCAGACTAATATTTCTTACCACTAACTGAAACTGTACATTCAGTTGACTGGTCTTTGACTTTGCATGCATAAGTACCAGCATCCACAGCTTTGGTCTGCATTATCACTAAACGATGAACTCTGTTCTCTTGGACAATTTCTCTATGGTCCATACCGCTGAGCTCTTTTCCATTATGATACCATTTAGTTGATACAGTGTGAGATGTTTCACATTCCAATTTTATTGAGCTACGCTCATCAACAGTGACAGACTTTTGAAGTTTTCGTGTAAAGGTTCTGCAACATATAAAATTTACAATGGTTTATTCCAGCAAGTAAAAGAGTACGATAAAATGATTATAAAAATGAGACTAAAGCAACAGAGGAAACTCACACTTTGTCAACATCTACTGTCACTCGGGCCCCGTGGGAGGCCTTACCACTTGGATTGCTTGCCAAACACTTGTAGTCACCAGAATCTAGCTCTGAATCTGCCCCACTTACTTGCAGGGTGACAACTGTGCCGTCGAATGTTTCCTTCACTCGAGGAGACGGTTGAAGTGGCTCATTATTCCTAAAAAAAAAAGTTTTATCATTTAACTTTATCACTTGCTTTGTCAAGTACCGGCACGTACGTCCATACTTACTTGAACCAGGTAATTTGTGGAGTAGGATTTCCAGTAACCTTGGCCACAAGTTTGATTGTGCTCTTTTCCTTCACCTTCAACTCCTGGAAACGCTCGATGAAAAGCGGTGGCTCCGGTCGAGGCAATTCTGCAAATACAAATTTCATATTACCCGCTCCTTTTCCTAAGCCTTAGCGGACTGCCAGTGAAAGTATATTGACACGGAAGAAAATTAAGGGGAAAGGGGGCATGGAGAGGGGGGGGGGCAAGGTGTTCGACAGACGCAGGGCAGAAATCTCGTGCACAAATGTGCACAAACACCATGTGAAGACCAAGAAGTAAAGTGAGGGACGTCCCTGTTTGTGACCTCGTCGCAGGGTCAGCTTAGGCAGACGGTGTGCAGACAAAGACTGGGCAAGCGGCACACAGGGGGCACCATCGCGCTCGGAAGCCTATAGCGCCTGCTAGGTAGGCAAGGAACCAGTCCAGCAGTGCACCAGTGAGGACAGTGGTAGGCCACCTTGTTCCTGCATTAATTCTTCTGAGGTACACTGCCTCCGTCGCACTGACTCTGAGGACAATGGAGTGAAAGACGAAACGAGCTTGGTCTGCTCCGTCTAGAGGGAGGACACTTGCTGCTTGGCACTCCAGCAACCCTGCAGGAGCAAGTTAAGCCACAGACTTTACACCGGTGCGTTGCAGGATTGATTGCCGGCCTACCTTCCGGGCGTTACAGTCCGAGCTAGATGAAATAACGGGCGCTACATGCCGGATTCGTGCTCAGAGCGTGTGGCGGGCTGAACTCGTACCCTTTGACTGTCCGCCAATGGACTTCTTCACCGGCAAGGGTGGCTTCTTGTTGGTGAGCGCTGTGATTCGGAAGCAAAGCAATGGTTAGCGCTTTAGTTGCTGAAACTCAACGGATGTGAAATCGCAACAGGCGACTGAAGAAAACGGTAAGTTCAAGCAAATGTCGTGTCGTCATCTCTTTAATTTAAAACAACTAGGCTAAGCATGAATTGCGCTCGAAACACACAAAGCCTAAAACTTGACTCGGATTTGACGAAAATATAACGTTTTTACTTGTGTTTCTTTCCAGAGCCGTTAGAGCGTTCTACATTCTGCATCGCTGCAATCAGCAGGCAGGGACGTCCACGCAATACAAGCAAAGCGTCTGTCCCTCTTCGGTAGAGACCAATCTAGCTGACAAAACGTCACATTTGCAATCTAATTCTTCACCTTCGACAGTTAGCGTCGCGCTGGTCTCGCACTTCCCGACGTCATTGGCAGCCTTGACAGTGTACTGCGCCGAGTCGGACACTTTAGGCTGTATAAGCGTAAGCGTGTACGTGTCGCCGTCGGACTTGGTGGGCAGCTTCGGGGCCGCCTTGCCATCCTTATGCCACGACACCTGAGGGCAGAGGGCCGATGTGTAAACGAATGCAATCAACATTCCGACAAAAAAAAAATGCCAACCGAGTCTCACCTTGGGTTTAGGGTTGCCTACAATCTGGGTACTCAGGACGGCGCTGTCTCCTTCCCTAATTGTAACACTCCTGAGCGGCTCGAGGATCTGCGGAGCCTCTTTCTCACCTGTCTGGACCTGCGGACACAACCCTGTAACGTGATTATCTAACTCCTCCCAATTGGTTCAGACCGAAGGGCGTACCTTGACGGTGATGGTCATGCTGGCTTCACCCTCGCGGTTCTTGGCCACCACCGTGTAAGTGCCTTCTTGTGTGCGCGTAATCTTGGATACGCGAACGACGCTCGAGTACGAGTGCATGTCCGAGTCGGTAGACACTGTCACGTTCTTGTCCGTGGTGATCTCCTTGCCGTGGAAAAACCATGTGATGTCCGGCTCAGGAATGGCGACAAGTCTACACTCCAGATCGACGTCCTCACCGACAGGGACGCATTTTGCCTTGGGTTTCCGGGAGAAAGTCGGTGGGATACCCTCAAGGATATCAGCAAGGGAAGATTCTCTGAATCGAAGCAAAACGTTTGTAAGGGTCAAATTTTCCACTAGACTGACTGTTCCTTTGCAAGCCCCCATCTAGGCAACGGCGAAGAAGAGCACGAAAGCCCACCGACCAAAGGCATCCCCGAAATGCCGGCTTCCTGGCAGCCTATGGAAACAGAAAAAGAGAAAGAGTGCACAAACCTAGACATGGACTTCCTGGACGGAGCGGTAATGTCAGAGCCGTGGTCGGAGAGGGGAGCCTCGACGTACAGCTCCGTGGTGCTGGACGCAAAGCCAGCGTTGTTCTTTGCCACACACGTGAAGAAACCTGCGTCCTCTGGGAATACTTCGCGAATGATGAGAGTAGCTACATTATCCTCGTCGTAATACATCTGCAAAAGTACAAGTTGCAATAAAATAGTATTAAAATCAAGATAAAATGGTGTGTAACCCGCTTTATTGACGTACCTGGAAATCCGCTGAGGGCTTGATTATCGCCGTCTCTCTAAACCAAGTGATCTGGGGCTTAGGGTTTCCTTCAACACGACACTCCAACTGCACGGTGGCTCCATCTGGAGCATGCTGGGGCTGAAGTTTTTCCACAAAGCGCGGTGCGGAAGCTGTTTCCCCTGGGGCGGGCCCTGTGGAAAAAAGAAAGAAATATGACACATTCTGCTTACAGTTTGATAAAAACATCACGAGTTGTACTTACTTTCAAACACAGGCAGCTTATCAATCTTTTCATGGAGTGTGTGAGTGAGGTGGTGTGTGTAAGACACCTCATCTTTCAGTATTTTTGCTGGTACCCACCCCTTTTCTGCCGTCAATGTTTTTCTGACAAACCACCAGTCAGAATTATGGCTCTCTGTAAATTAAAATCGAATAAGAGCTAAGTTATAAAAGGATTTATTCAGAGAAGTTTTTGACGTGACAGAATTAGTTGCAGGACTATTACCGAGAATGTATACTCGCTCGCCTTCCACTAAGTTCATCGCATCTTCATTTTCTGCTACGTACGAGCAAATTGAATAGACAAGGTCTCCATCTGACGGCACTACCTCTTCGGCTGAAAACAAGCACAGTACGTTAAGTCTACTAAGACACATGACTGCTACAAAAATTGTATAAAAACTTACATTCTTCCTTGAGTACTTCAGTTTCCTTTGTAATGCTAAGAGAAACATCTTCTGCGGACAAAGTTCATGAACATTATTAACAACAAAAACTTCAATCAATATGACGGCAAAATAAGTTGCTAAGCCAAAGCTGGAAGCAATACCATTAAATGGCTTTGTGAACTCATTCACGATTCATTGCTGATAGCAAATTACAAGGGAACTTCACCGGTAATTTGAGCACGGTACGTCTTTTACATTTTTTCGGAGAAAAGGGCGCAAGGGTGTTATTGCTTGTTGTTCCCTATTTATGATTTTTGCGCACACTTATCGACTAGATTTTAAATAAAAAGTTGCAGCCCATATAGAACCTGTTTCGAGCTTCCAACACTCAGGATTGCTTTTATTCAATCTCCCTTGCTTGAGTTGCATTTTGAACCAGAAAAACGCAAAAATAATTAAAGAAAAAAAAACACATTGTGCAAAAGGGTTACACAAATATAGTGATTGTTAAAATCTCTCAACATTATAGTCATTTTTCAGTAGTTTTTTATTAGATGAAATTGAAGAAGAGGTACCTGTAAACGCAGCATTAAGAAGCATAAGCAAAAAGCGTGTGCTGGCATCATTTCTCTCAAACCTGCTTGCTCAGTTGGTTGTGACGGTCGTCGTTTAGGCTTGGGCTTGAATGCCAACGATTCCTCTTCGTACACAACTGACTCCCTCTTTTCCTTTCTAAAGCCAAACTGAATTTCTTCCTCGATGTCTTGGATGCTATACCTCTTTTCTGATGGCCGGTGACGCAACTTAACTTCAAAATCTTCTCTTATTTTTTCTGGTTGTATACCCTCGTCATCACTTACTTCCTCAATAATTGGGCCACTGTCATCATCAATTTCTTGCGTTATTTGAATTGTACCAGCACCAGTTTCTTCAGCAAAGGTCATCGGTTTTGGTTTCTTGAGACGAACTTTGCCTGACATAGAAATCTCTTCTTCTTCGTATTGTTGCAGCTGAATTTTAAACTCTTGCTCTACATCCTCCTTCTTTTTTGTAGTCTTTGGTTTAAATATAACTGTTTCAACTTCTTCTGGCTCTTCAATGAACGGTTTTTTCACAGTGATCTCTTCAGACGCTTCTTCAACAAGTGGCGTCTTCTGACGCTTCTGTTTGATTGTGACTTCCTCAGCCACATGAGTATCTTCAAATGGCGTTTCGGGAACTACTCGCTTAACCGTAACTTCGTCAGAAACATCCTCTTCCTGTTTCTTTGGCTTTTTCTTCAGTGTCAGAATCTGGTCTGTTTCATAGGCATCCTTTGGTTGCTCTGGAATTATCTTTTTAATTGTCACAGTTTCCTCAGTTTCGTCAGCCACAGGCTGTTCGAGCCTTTTGGAAACAGTATGGCTTTGACTTGGAGCTTCTCCCTCTTCTGGCCTTTCAGGTTTAATTACTGTTATTGCAACAGCTTCAGCAGGTTCATCAGCTGCTGGCTTTTCAGGTTTAATTACTTTAATTGTGACAGCTTCACCGGCTTCGTCAACTGCTGGCTTTTTTGGTTTTTTCTTTTTGACAACAATCTTCTCCTCGACTTCGTCATCTTTTTTGTGCTTTTCAGGAAGGGGCGCCATTAAAGTGACCCCATTATCATCGGTAGCGGAAGGCTCTGACTTTTTTCGCTTCAACGAAACTGCTGAAGAAAGGTCCTTTTCCGGTTGGGATGATTCGGGCATTGTCTTCTGAATAGTTAGTGCGTCAGGAACATCGTCTGTCCGGGGTTCCAATTTTTTCTGAATTGTGAATGACTCTGCTGGTTCCTCTGTGTCACCCTTTGGTTCTTCCGCTGGCACCTTCTTTATCGTTATTTCTTCCACCACTTCATCCGTAACAGTTCTTTTCGGTTTCCGTTTCTTCATCGTAACCTCAACGGATTCTTCCTCAAGTGGTTCAACAGCCAATTGTTTTGAAGGCTTTTGAAGCGTAAACGAATCGTCAGGGCTGTCATGTTCATCCGAAACAGGTTTTGCAAAAGGTCTTAATGTTATCTCGGGCAGAGTGTCTTCAGGTGGAGGTCCCTGTTTAAATTTAAGTTTAATATCTTCTGGTTCCTCGTCTGGCTTTGGCTTGGGCACTCCAGGAACAAGAATAGATTCGATAACTTCAGGCTCCGGCTTTTTCTTCTCCGGCTTAGCTCTCTTTGGCTTTGTCTCGGGGACGACCTCCTTTTCGGGTTTTTCAAAGGGCATTTTATCCGGCGTTTCCAGTTCAACGTCTTCGCGAGGAATGTCGTAGGGCTCAAACGGTTTCAGGTCTACGGTGTCTTCATCCCTTGTCGGCTTTGTCATTTCTTCATCTTTGCTGCCTCTCTTAGGTTTCTTTTCCGTAGATGTTTCAAGTTCCGGAGCCTTTTCAGGAACCTTGCGGAGCGTCACATCATCTGGCTGATCATCAGCTTCTGGGACCACGCCCTTTTTCAGTTCTAACTTTATCGCAGCCGGTGCTTCTTCTGCAGGTTGCTGAGGCTTCTCATCACGAAGTTTAGGTTCCGATTCCTGTTCAGGTTTCTCAGGTCCTTCTTCGTCTTCAAAAGGCACGTATTCTTCTAGTTCTGGTCTTTCTTCATCAGCTGGCAGCTTGACCTTCTTTCGCTTCTTCTTAAGGACTTTCATGGCTTCTTCAGCGTTTCGCGACAGAATTCCAGCATCCCTTTTAGCACCCAAGTTAGTGATAACGGGAATCTGTTCTTCTGGTGGGTACGAAACACGAGTAATTCGGCTTTTTAAGAGGAACTTAGGCAACGAAACTGATCTTCTATCGTCTCGCTTTACCGGCGTTGCCTTTTTAAGCTTAATGGTCGCTAACTGGGGTACCTCATCGACCGGAACCACCTGCACCTTCTTAGGCGTGGTCACGTCCGTGCGCACAATGGTTTGTTTTTCGAGTCCTTTGAGTTTTTCTTTCTTTTCTTGTTCAATTTGTTTCTTTTTGGGGACAAATGGCGTAGGTTCATATTTTTCTAAGACTGGCCTCTCGATCTCTTCTTCTAAGTCAACGTCCAGATCAATGTCAGGCTTTTCGTCTGGCTTGGGCACTTTTTTCTTCTTTTTCACAGTTTTCTTTTTTGGCGAAGTTTCATCGGTTGGAGCAATTTCAGAATCCGGTTCATCTTGCAACTGTTCCGGCGTTTCAACCTTAGGTGCATGAACGTGTTGTACATCTTCTGGAACAGCATCATCGTTTTCTTTTGGTTTCAACGCTTGTTCGGCCTGCGATGTATCCAGTTTCTTGTCTGGTTGCACATGTACGTCGTGAGGTTCTTCCGGCACCGCATCAATTTTTGGTGTCTCTGGCAAGTCAACGGGAACTGACTTTTTGCGCTTTTTCTTGAGGTCCTTGTCCTTGACTGGCTTTATTTCCAAATCTTCCCCATCTTCTGAACGATCTGTTGGTTGAGGTTTAATACCGGTATCAGTTTCTGCAGGTTTAGAAACAGGTTTTTCTTTTTCGAATGGTTTTAGTTTAATTTCATCTGGCTCGCCTTCAGGTGGAGGTCCCTGTTTAAATTTAAGTTTAATATCTTCTGGTTCCTCGTCTGGCTTTGGCTTGGGCACTCCAGGAACAAGAATAGATTCGATAACTTCAGGCTCCGGCTTTTTCTTCTCCGGCTTAGCTCTCTTTGGCTTTGTCTCGGGGACGACCTCCTTTTCGGGTTTTTCAAAGGGCATTTTATCCGGCGTTTCCAGTTCAACGTCTTCGCGAGGAATGTCGTAGGGCTCAAACGGTTTCAGGTCTACGGTGTCTTCATCCCTTGTCGGCTTTGTCATTTCTTCATCTTTGCTGCCTCTCTTAGGTTTCTTTTCCGTAGATGTTTCAAGTTCCGGAGCCTTTTCAGGAACCTTGCGGAGCGTCACATCATCTGGCTGATCATCAGCTTCTGGGACTACGCCCTTTTTGATTTTTAACTTTTTCGGAGCCGGTGCTTCTTCTGCAGGTTGCTGAGGCTTCTCATCACGAAGTTTAGGTTCCGATTCCTGTTCAGGTTTCTCAGGTCCTTCTTCGTCTTCAAAAGGCACGTATTCTTCTAGTTCTGGTCTTTCTTCATCAGCTGGCAGCTTGACCTTCTTTCGCTTCTTCTTAAGGACTTTCATGGCTTCTTCAGCGTTTCGCGACAGAATTCCAGCATCCCTTTTAGCACCTAAGTTAGTGATAACGGGAATCTGTTCTTCTGGTGGGTACGAAACACGAGTAATTCGGCTTTTTAAGAGGAACTTAGGCAACGAAACTGATCTTCTATCGTCTCGCTTTACCGGCGTTGCCTTTTTAAGCTTAATGGTCGCTAACTGGGGTACCTCATCGACCGGAACCACCTGCACCTTCTTAGGCGTGGTCACGTCCGTGCGCACAATGGTTTGTTTTTCGAGTCCTTTGAGTTTTTCTTTCTTTTCCTGTTCAATTTGTTTCTTTTTGGGGACGAATGGCGTAGGTTCATATTTTTCTAAGACTGGCCTCTCGATCTCTTCGTCTAAGTCAACGTCCAGAGCAATGTCAGGCTTTTCGTCTGGCTTGGGCACTTTTTTCTTCTTTTTCACAGTTTTCTTTTTTGGCGAAGTTTCGTCGGTTGGAGCAATTTCAGAATCCGGTTCATCTTGCAACTGTTCCGGCGTTTCAACCTTAGGTGCATGAACGTGTTGTACATCTTCTGGAACAGCATCATCGTTTTCTTTTGGTTTCAACGCTTGTTCGGCCTGCGATGTATCCAGTTTCTTGTCTGGCTGCACATGTACGTCGTGAGGTTCTTCCGGCACCGCATCAATTTTTGGTGTCTCTGGCAAGTCAACGGGAACTGACTTTTTGCGCTTTTTCTTGAGGTCCTTGTCCTTGACTGGCTTTATTTCCAAATCTTCCCCATCTTCTGAACGATCTGTTGGTTGAGGTTTAATACCGGTATCAGTTTCTGCAGGTTTAGAAACAGGTTTTTCTTTTTCGAATGGTTTTAGTTTAATTCCATCTGGCTCGCCTTCAGGTGGAGGTCCCTGTTTAAATTTAAGTTTAATATCTTCTGGTTCCTCGTCTGGCTTTGGCTTGGGCACTCCAGGAACAAGAATAGATTCGATAACTTCAGGCTCCGGCTTTTTCTTCTCCGGCTTAGCTCTCTTTGGCTTTGTCTCGGGGACGACCTCCTTTTCGGGTTTTTCAAAGGGCATTTTATCCGGCGTTTCCAGTTCAACGTCTTCGCGAGGAATGTCGTAGGGCTCAAACGGTTTCAGGTCTACGGTGTCTTCATCCCTTGTCGGCTTTGTCATTTCTTCATCTTTGCTGCCTCTCTTAGGTTTCTTTTCCGTAGATGTTTCGGGTTCCGGAGCCTTTTCAGGAACCTTGCGGAGCGTCACATCATCTGGCTGATCATCAGCTTCTGGGACTACGCCCTTTTTGATTTTTAACTTTTTCGGAGCCGGTGCTTCTTCTGCAGGTTGCTGAGGCTTCTCATCACGAAGTTTAGGTTCCGATTCCTGTTCAGGTTTCTCAGGTCCTTCATCGTCTTCAAAAGGCACGTATTCTTCTAGTTCTGGTCTTTCTTCATCAGCTGGCAGCTTGACCTTCTTTCGCTTCTTCTTAAGGACTTTCATGGCTTCTTCAGCGTTTCGCGACAGAATTCCAGCATCCCTTTTAGCACCCAAGTTAGTGATAACGGGAATCTGTTCTTCTGGTGGGTACGAAACACGAGTAATTCGGCTTTTTAAGAGGAACTTAGGCAACGAAACTGATCTTCTATCGTCTCGCTTTACCGGCGTTGCCTTTTTAAGCTTAATAGTCGCTAACTGGGGTACCTCATCGACCGGAACCACCTGCACCTTCTTAGGCGTGGTCACGTCCGTGCGCACAATGGTCTGTTTTTTGAGACCTTTGAGTTTTTCTTTCTTTTCTTGTTCAATTTGTTTCTTTTTGGGAACAAATGGCGTAGGTTCATATTTTTCTAAGACTGGCCTCTCGATCTCTTCGTCTAAGTCAACGTCCAGATCAATGTCAGGCTTTTCGTCTGGCTTGGGCACTTTTTTCTTCTTTTTCACAGTTTTCTTTTTTGGCGAAGTTTCATCGGTTGGAGCAATTTCAGAATCCGGTTCATCTTGCAACTGTTCCGGCGTTTCAACCTTAGGTGCATGAACGTGTTGTACATCTTCTGGAACAGCATCATCGTTTTCTTTTGGTTTCAACGCTTGTTCGGCCTGCGATGTATCCAGTTTCTTGTCTGGCTGCACATGTACGTCGTGAGGTTCTTCCGGCACCGCATCAATTTTTGGTGTCTCTGGCAAGTCAACGGGAACTGACTTTTTGCGCTTTTTCTTGAGGTCCTTGTCCTTGACTGGCTTTATTTCCAAATCTTCCCCATCTTCTGAACGATCTGTTGGTTGAGGTTTAATACCGGTATCAGTTTCTGCAGGTTTAGAAACAGGTTTTTCTTTTTCGAATGGTTTTAGTTTAATTCCATCTGGCTCGCCTTCAGGTGGAGGTCCCTGTTTAAATTTAAGTTTAATATCTTCTGGTTCCTCGTCTGGCTTTGGCTTGGGCACTCCAGGAACAAGAATAGATTCGATAACTTCAGGCTCCGGCTTTTTCTTCTCCGGCTTAGCTCTCTTTGGCTTTGTCTCGGGGACGACCTCCTTTTCGGGTTTTTCAAAGGGCATTTTATCCGGCGTTTCCAGTTCAACGTCTTCGCGAGGAATGTCGTAGGGCTCAAACGGTTTCAGGTCTACGGTGTCTTCATCCCTTGTCGGCTTTGTCATTTCTTCATCTTTGCTGCCTCTCTTAGGTTTCTTTTCCGTAGATGTTTCGGGTTCCGGAGCCTTTTCAGGAACCTTGCGGAGCGTCACATCATCTGGCTGATCATCAGCTTCTGGGACTACGCCCTTTTTGATTTTTAACTTTTTCGGAGCCGGTGCTTCTTCTGCAGGTTGCTGAGGCTTCTCATCACGAAGTTTAGGTTCCGATTCCTGTTCAGGTTTCTCAGGTCCTTCTTCGTCTTCAAAAGGCACGTATTCTTCTAGTTCTGGTCTTTCTTCATCAGCTGGCAGCTTGACCTTCTTTCGCTTCTTCTTCAGAACTTTTATGGCTTCTTCAGCGTTTCGAGACAGGATTCCAGCGTCCTTTTTAGCACCTATGTTGGTGATAACGGGAATCTGTTCTTCTGGTGGGTACGAAACACGAGTAATTCGGCTTTTTAAGAGGAACTTAGGCAACGAAACTGATCTTCTATCGTCTCGCTTTACCGGCGTTGCCTTTTTAAGCTTAATGGTCGCTAACTGGGGTACCTCATCGACCGGAACCACCTGCACCTTCTTAGGCGTGGTCACGTCCGTGCGCACAATGGTTTGTTTTTCGAGTCCTTTGAGTTTTTCTTTCTTTTCCTGTTCAATTTGTTTCTTTTTGGGGACAAATGGCGTAGGTTCATATTTTTCTAAGACTGGCCTCTCGATCTCTTCGTCTAAGTCAACGTCCAGGACAATATCAGGCTCAGGCACTTTTTTCTTCTTTTTTATAATCTTCTTTTTTGGCGTCGTGGCACTGGTTATAGAATCTTCTATGTACGTTCTCGGTTCATCATTTGATTCTTTTTGTACTGGTTCATTTGGCTCAGGAATTTCCGCAGTTGTTTCAAGCACTTCATCAATAGTGGACGCCTCTGGCTTTTCGATTGGATACATTTTTGGGGGCTTCTCCTTCTTTTCTGTATCCGGGGCTTCTTCCTTTGTACTCTGAGGCTCTTCTGTTCTTATCGGTTTGTGGATTGCTGTTTCCTCATTGACCTCTGGTGTTTCTAAGCGAAATTCATCCTCTGTGGCCTTTGTTTTCGGTTTAGTGCGTTTTGGTTTCTTTGGTACTTCTTTGTCAGTTATCAGCGCTTCTTGTATCGCTGTCTCGGGGACAACCTTTTCTTCAAATGATACTTTGTTGAGTTCCACAGGCTCTTGTTTTGTGGTTGTTGGCGTTTCTTTTACTGGTGTAAAATCTGGCAGGTTTTCAATGAATCCAAGGTTCTCTGGCGCAATTTCTTCACTGTGAGGCGTGTGTAAAGGTTTCTTTTTAGAAGTCCTTTTCTTTTTCCCCTTTCCTTCGTCAACTAATTCAAACTCTTTAGGACTCAAATCCCCTTCAGGTCTTTCAGCATCAAATGGTAGGGGAACTCCTACGTCAATGGTCTTTGCCTCTTCCTTTCCTTCTGGTGTTTCTTTTGGCCATGGCTTTAGTTTGAGTTTTTCAGGTTCATCTGGTGTAGGGACTCCTTGTTTCTTTCTAAGTGTTATATCATCAGGCTGCTCAGGTAGTACTTCTTTTGGTATGCCTTTTTTTAACAGAGTCTCTTCTGTTTCCGGTTTTTTGCTTGGTCTTTTCTTGGACAGCCGCGGTTTTGGTTTATCGTTTTTCAGCTCATCCAATAGCTCTGGTGTTTCTGTAGGTACGTATGTTTCGTCTTCGTTTTCGCTGGAAGCCGGTGAGACGCTTGGAATAGGCCCCATAGAGAGCTCTTTGTCCTGTGGGACTTTTTGTTCATCTAACTTTACAGGTTTAATATCTTTGATTAAAGATACCTCTACTGGTTCCTTTTCAGCTGGTTTCGTTGGAACTTTCCTAAGGGTAACCATCTCGTCAACAACATCATCAACCGGAATTTTCCCTTTGCTTATTTTTATCTTTTTAGGGGTTTGTTCTTCACTTAATTTTTCGACCTTTGGCTCTGGTGACCACGCATCTTCTACCTTAGCTTGTTGTACATCTTGAATGTCTCCTTTATCAAACTGCACTTTTTCAAGAACTGGCCTTTCAAGGTCTTCTGGAAGTTCAACTTTAATTGGTTTTGATTTTAGAACTTTTAAAGCTTCTCGAGCATTTCTTGAAAGAATACCTTGGTCAAGTTTTGATCCTAGATACGTGACAAATGGCTTTTGCTCTTTTTGAGATTCAGGCGGAAAGTCAACAAATCGTATTCTACTCTTTAGTTTGGGAACAGAAAATGAGACACGTTTTGGCTGATCTTTTTTCTGGGACGGAGCCTTTTTCAGTTTAATTGAAGCAAAAAGGGGTTTTTCTGGCTCTGTGACAATGGGTTTCTGCGGTTTAATTTCTTTGCGTTCAAGTTTTATAGGATGTAATTTGGTCTTCTCAGCAGTCTTCTCTCTGTTTGTCTTTCCATCATGCAGTACTTCGTGATTTTCTTCGGTGCTCTTCTTTTTCTTGGGCCTTTTTCCACGCTCTTGTGTGGTTGTTTCTGGCGGAATTCTTGTAAAAGGTTCAGTTGTTCCATCTTCTACATCTAGTTGCACCTCCGATGGAAAAATTTCTACAGGAACCAATCCACCAAGCTCATTGGGTGACAGCGTGGCGACGTCACCTGTAACGATTTAAAAAATAAATAAATTAAAATGAAAGCTATAATCAAATCTTGTGAAGATATTTTGTTCAGCACGGCATCTGCTAACAGTGCATATTTTTTCTAAAGAACTTGCTTTGTTTTCCAAAATTGTAGAGGCTATGCAACTGTTTTTTTTTTCACCCTGTATATGTTTTGTCTAACATGTCACGTGTTATGAGATTTGCGGGTACTGAAGGGGACACCAAAAAACTTTTGTTCGGAAACGGATTTCTTAGCAATGTCCGTATTGACAGAATTTCCCTTGATTGATGTTGCAAAATACAACACGCAGCAAGGTGCTTTTGAAAAGACTATTTATTCAAGTCCTCAATGGGTAGGAAAGAAAGTAACCATGGTGTTTTTACACGGCATAAGAGCTTTATAATACCTTTTTCTACTGGGAAAAGTGAGGGAGAAAAAAATCTTTTGTTCCTGCTTCCTACATTTTGTTATTTGCGCTGTGATACGCGACAGTGAAAATTGTGCAATGGCCTTACGTTACGACATAACTTAGGTGCTGAAACCTATCAAAACACTTGAAGTCTATATGCCCTGTCTTTTCTACCAGCTGTTTCAATACGGTTGTTGTATCAAAGTTTTTACTGTAGAGCTGAATCAGTTATGGTGATCATTTCCTACCTTCAATGATGTATTGTGGTTGGCTCGTATCCGGAGAAACAGTAGATGTGGGCAGAGGTATTTCTGTAACCTCAGTGTTAGCCAATGTTTGTAGATCTGTTGTACCAGTGTCGCCTTTTGTAAGTGATTTGCTTTTATCAGGTTTCCCTTTAGGTGGCGGCATGTCTTCTTGGTCTAGTTTTGGAACGTATGGCGTAGGGTTATACGTTTCTAAAACAGTACGCTCGTTCTCGTCGCCAGCTAAAGTTATTTCCTCGACGACAGCAGAAGGTTCTTTTGGTTTAATCTTCTTCAAACGCTTGACCTTCTTTGCATCAGGTGCAAGACATTCTGCAGGGAGGCTAACAAGAGGCTCCGACGAATTACCACCTAAAATCGATAAATCGGCATCTTCTGGAGAAACGTCAATAACAGAATGTGATCTAGTTGGCAGAGGCTTAAATCTCTGCGTTATTTCTACAGTTGGTTCGCTTCCTTCCTCAATTGTTGTTACTTTTTCAGTGACAACGAGGCTGTCTCCACCAATTTTACTCTCCTTCCGTCGCTTGATGATTTTCTTCTTTCCCCTATCATTAAATTCAGTAACCTGTTCGAAAACTTTTACCATGTCATTTTGGAAAGGCGCAGAATAATCACTGCCTTGAGGCAACTCACTAGAATATTCAGAAACTTCAATTTGAGGTTCCATGCCATCTTCAAATATAGTCGCCGTTTCGGTAACATGTTCAAAACCGTTCTGAATCTTACGAACAACATGTTTCTTAACACGCTTCTTACGACCTCCGTCCAAAACATCGGTAACATTATCAAATTGCTGCACAAAATCTGGTAAACGTTCAAAATCAGAAGCCTCTTCTTCAGGATATTCAACGATAAAAGGAGACAGTTCAACACCAGTGTCATCTGCAAGCAGCACACAATTTTCAGAAGAAGGAAAAGAATCAAAAAATACTGGAGAAGCATGACCAGTCGCAATATCTTCGTCAGGTCCCTCGGAAGCCAGTGGTTGTGTTTCTTCGTCAGTGATTTCTTGTATTTCTGGTTTGCGCAGCTTTCTTTTCGGTATTTTGCGCACCGTTTCCTGTACATCGACCTGGGCTTCTTTGCCGTCTTCCTCCACAGTGGTTGTCTCAGTAACCTTTTCCTCGTCACCCTTTATTTTCTTAACAATCTTCTTCTTGATTGTCTTTTTCTTTCCAGCCTCCAGGACCTCGGTGACGTGCTCGGAGACCTTGGTTTCTTCCGGAACGTCCATTGTGGCAGTCATTTCCTCTGGCGCCTCGAGAGCCAGTGGTTGTGTTTCTTCGTCAGTGATTTCTTGTATTTCTGGTTTGCGCAGCTTTCTTTTCGGTATTTTGCGCACCGTTTCCTGTACATCGACCTGGGCTTCTTTGCCGTCTTCCTCCACAGTGGTTGTCTCAGTAACCTTTTCCTCGTCACCCTTTATTTTCTTAACAATCTTCTTCTTGATTGTCTTTTTCTTTCCAGCCTCCAGGACCTCGGTGACGTGCTCGGAGACCTTGGTTTCTTCCGGAACGTCCATTGTGGCAGTCATTTCCTCTGGCGCCTCGAGAGCCAGTGGTTGTGTTTCTTCGTCAGTGATTTCTTGTATTTCTGGTTTGCGCAGCTTTCTTTTCGGTATTTTGCGCACCGTTTCCTGTACATCGACCTGGGCTTCTTTGCCGTCTTCCTCCACAGTGGTTGTCTCAGTAACCTTTTCCTCGTCACCCTTTATTTTCTTAACAATCTTCTTCTTGATTGTCTTTTTCTTTCCAGCCTCCAGGACCTCGGTGACGTGCTCGGAGACCTTGGTTTCTTCCGGAACGTCCATTGTGGCAGTCATTTCCTCTGGCGCCTCGAGAGCCAGTGGTTGTGTTTCTTCGTCAGTGATTTCTTGTATTTCTGGTTTGCGCAGCTTTCTTTTCGGTATTTTGCGCACCGTTTCCTGTACATCGACCTGGGCTTCTTTGCCGTCTTCCTCCACAGTGGTTGTCTCAGTAACCTTTTCCTCGTCACCCTTTATTTTCTTAACAATCTTCTTCTTGATTGTCTTTTTCTTTCCAGCCTCCAGGACCTCGGTGACGTGCTCGGAGACCTTGGTTTCTTCCGGAACGTCCATTGTGGCAGTCATTTCCTCTGGCGCCTCGAGAGCCAGTGGTTGTGTTTCTTCGTCAGTGATTTCTTGTATTTCTGGTTTGCGCAGCTTTCTTTTCGGTATTTTGCGCACCGTTTCCTGTACATCGACCTGGGCTTCTTTGCCGTCTTCCTCCACAGTGGTTGTCTCAGTAACCTTTTCCTCGTCACCCTTTATTTTCTTAACAATCTTCTTCTTGATTGTCTTTTTCTTTCCAGCCTCCAGGACCTCGGTGACGTGCTCGGAGACCTTGGTTTCTTCCGGAACGTCCATTGTGGCAGTCATTTCCTCTGGCGCCTCGAGAGCCAGTGGTTGTGTTTCTTCGTCAGTGATTTCTTGTATTTCTGGTTTGCGCAGCTTTCTTTTCGGTATTTTGCGCACCGTTTCCTGTACATCGACCTGGGCTTCTTTGCCGTCTTCCTCCACAGTGGTTGTCTCAGTAACCTTTTCCTCGTCACCCTTTATTTTCTTAACAATCTTCTTCTTGATTGTCTTTTTCTTTCCAGCCTCCAGGACCTCGGTGACGTGCTCGGAGACCTTGGTTTCTTCCGGAACGTCCATTGTGGCAGTCATTTCCTCTGGCGCCTCGAGAGCCAGTGGTTGTGTTTCTTCGTCAGTGATTTCTTGTATTTCTGGTTTGCGCAGCTTTCTTTTCGGTATTTTGCGCACCGTTTCCTGTACATCGACCTGGGCTTCTTTGCCGTCTTCCTCCACAGTGGTTGTCTCAGTAACCTTTTCCTCGTCACCCTTTATTTTCTTAACAATCTTCTTCTTGATTGTCTTTTTCTTTCCAGCCTCCAGGACCTCGGTGACGTGCTCGGAGACCTTGGTTTCTTCCGGAACGTCCATTGTGGCAGTCATTTCCTCTGGCGCCTCGAGAGCCAGTGGTTGTGTTTCTTCGTCAGTGATTTCTTGTATTTCTGGTTTGCGCAGCTTTCTTTTCGGTATTTTGCGCACCGTTTCCTGTACATCGACCTGGGCTTCTTTGCCGTCTTCCTCCACAGTGGTTGTCTCAGTAACCTTTTCCTCGTCACCCTTTATTTTCTTAACAATCTTCTTCTTGATTGTCTTTTTCTTTCCAGCCTCCAGGACCTCGGTGACGTGCTCGGAGACCTTGGTTTCTTCCGGAACGTCCATTGTGGCAGTCATTTCCTCTGGCGCCTCGAGAGCCAGTGGTTGTGTTTCTTCGTCAGTGATTTCTTGTATTTCTGGTTTGCGCAGCTTTCTTTTCGGTATTTTGCGCACCGTTTCCTGTACATCGACCTGGGCTTCTTTGCCGTCTTCCTCCACAGTGGTTGTCTCAGTAACCTTTTCCTCGTCACCCTTTATTTTCTTAACAATCTTCTTCTTGATTGTCTTTTTCTTTCCAGCCTCCAGGACCTCGGTGACGTGCTCGGAGACCTTGGTTTCTTCCGGAACGTCCATTGTGGCAGTCATTTCCTCTGGCGCCTCGAGAGCCAGTGGTTGTGTTTCTTCGTCAGTGATTTCTTGTATTTCTGGTTTGCGCAGCTTTCTTTTCGGTATTTTGCGCACCGTTTCCTGTACATCGACCTGGGCTTCTTTGCCGTCTTCCTCCACAGTGGTTGTCTCAGTAACCTTTTCCTCGTCACCCTTTATTTTCTTAACAATCTTCTTCTTGATTGTCTTTTTCTTTCCAGCCTCCAGGACCTCGGTGACGTGCTCGGAGACCTTGGTTTCTTCCGGAACGTCCATTGTGGCAGTCATTTCCTCTGGCGCCTCGAGAGCCAGTGGTTGTGTTTCTTCGTCAGTGATTTCTTGTATTTCTGGTTTGCGCAGCTTTCTTTTCGGTATTTTGCGCACCGTTTCCTGTACATCGACCTGGGCTTCTTTGCCGTCTTCCTCCACAGTGGTTGTCTCAGTAACCTTTTCCTCGTCACCCTTTATTTTCTTAACAATCTTCTTCTTGATTGTCTTTTTCTTTCCAGCCTCCAGGACCTCGGTGACGTGCTCGGAGACCTTGGTTTCTTCCGGAACGTCCATTGTGGCAGTCATTTCCTCTGGCGCCTCGAGAGCCAGTGGTTGTGTTTCTTCGTCAGTGATTTCTTGTATTTCTGGTTTGCGCAGCTTTCTTTTCGGTATTTTGCGCACCGTTTCCTGTACATCGACCTGGGCTTCTTTGCCGTCTTCCTCCACAGTGGTTGTCTCAGTAACCTTTTCCTCGTCACCCTTTATTTTCTTAACAATCTTCTTCTTGATTGTCTTTTTCTTTCCAGCCTCCAGGACCTCGGTGACGTGCTCGGAGACCTTGGTTTCTTCCGGAACGTCCATTGTGGCAGTCATTTCCTCTGGCGCCTCGAGAGCCAGTGGTTGTGTTTCTTCGTCAGTGATTTCTTGTATTTCTGGTTTGCGCAGCTTTCTTTTCGGTATTTTGCGCACCGTTTCCTGTACATCGACCTGGGCTTCTTTGCCGTCTTCCTCCACAGTGGTTGTCTCAGTAACCTTTTCCTCGTCACCCTTTATTTTCTTAACAATCTTCTTCTTGATTGTCTTTTTCTTTCCAGCCTCCAGGACCTCGGTGACGTGCTCGGAGACCTTGGTTTCTTCCGGAACGTCCATTGTGGCAGTCATTTCCTCTGGCGCCTCGAGAGCCAGTGGTTGTGTTTCTTCGTCAGTGATTTCTTGTATTTCTGGTTTGCGCAGCTTTCTTTTCGGTATTTTGCGCACCGTTTCCTGTACATCGACCTGGGCTTCTTTGCCGTCTTCCTCCACAGTGGTTGTCTCAGTAACCTTTTCCTCGTCACCCTTTATTTTCTTAACAATCTTCTTCTTGATTGTCTTTTTCTTTCCAGCCTCCAGGACCTCGGTGACGTGCTCGGAGACCTTGGTTTCTTCCGGAACGTCCATTGTGGCAGTCATTTCCTCTGGCGCCTCGAGAGCCAGTGGTTGTGTTTCTTCGTCAGTGATTTCTTGTATTTCTGGTTTGCGCAGCTTTCTTTTCGGTATTTTGCGCACCGTTTCCTGTACATCGACCTGGGCTTCTTTGCCGTCTTCCTCCACAGTGGTTGTCTCAGTAACCTTTTCCTCGTCACCCTTTATTTTCTTAACAATCTTCTTCTTGATTGTCTTTTTCTTTCCAGCCTCCAGGACCTCGGTGACGTGCTCGGAGACCTTGGTTTCTTCCGGAACGTCCATTGTGGCAGTCATTTCCTCTGGCGCCTCGAGAGCCAGTGGTTGTGTTTCTTCGTCAGTGATTTCTTGTATTTCTGGTTTGCGCAGCTTTCTTTTCGGTATTTTGCGCACCGTTTCCTGTACATCGACCTGGGCTTCTTTGCCGTCTTCCTCCACAGTGGTTGTCTCAGTAACCTTTTCCTCGTCACCCTTTATTTTCTTAACAATCTTCTTCTTGATTGTCTTTTTCTTTCCAGCCTCCAGGACCTCGGTGACGTGCTCGGAGACCTTGGTTTCTTCCGGAACGTCCATTGTGGCAGTCATTTCCTCTGGCGCCTCGAGAGCCAGTGGTTGTGTTTCTTCGTCAGTGATTTCTTGTATTTCTGGTTTGCGCAGCTTTCTTTTCGGTATTTTGCGCACCGTTTCCTGTACATCGACCTGGGCTTCTTTGCCGTCTTCCTCCACAGTGGTTGTCTCAGTAACCTTTTCCTCGTCACCCTTTATTTTCTTAACAATCTTCTTCTTGATTGTCTTTTTCTTTCCAGCCTCCAGGACCTCGGTGACGTGCTCGGAGACCTTGGTTTCTTCCGGAACGTCCATTGTGGCAGTCATTTCCTCTGGCGCCTCGAGAGCCAGTGGTTGTGTTTCTTCGTCAGTGATTTCTTGTATTTCTGGTTTGCGCAGCTTTCTTTTCGGTATTTTGCGCACCGTTTCCTGTACATCGACCTGGGCTTCTTTGCCGTCTTCCTCCACAGTGGTTGTCTCAGTAACCTTTTCCTCGTCACCCTTTATTTTCTTAACAATCTTCTTCTTGATTGTCTTTTTCTTTCCAGCCTCCAGGACCTCGGTGACGTGCTCGGAGACCTTGGTTTCTTCCGGAACGTCCATTGTGGCAGTCATTTCCTCTGGCGCCTCGAGAGCCAGTGGTTGTGTTTCTTCGTCAGTGATTTCTTGTATTTCTGGTTTGCGCAGCTTTCTTTTCGGTATTTTGCGCACCGTTTCCTGTACATCGACCTGGGCTTCTTTGCCGTCTTCCTCCACAGTGGTTGTCTCAGTAACCTTTTCCTCGTCACCCTTTATTTTCTTAACAATCTTCTTCTTGATTGTCTTTTTCTTTCCAGCCTCCAGGACCTCGGTGACGTGCTCGGAGACCTTGGTTTCTTCCGGAACGTCCATTGTGGCAGTCATTTCCTCTGGCGCCTCGAGAGCCAGTGGTTGTGTTTCTTCGTCAGTGATTTCTTGTATTTCTGGTTTGCGCAGCTTTCTTTTCGGTATTTTGCGCACCGTTTCCTGTACATCGACCTGGGCTTCTTTGCCGTCTTCCTCCACAGTGGTTGTCTCAGTAACCTTTTCCTCGTCACCCTTTATTTTCTTAACAATCTTCTTCTTGATTGTCTTTTTCTTTCCAGCCTCCAGGACCTCGGTGACGTGCTCGGAGACCTTGGTTTCTTCCGGAACGTCCATTGTGGCAGTCATTTCCTCTGGCGCCTCGAGAGCCAGTGGTTGTGTTTCTTCGTCAGTGATTTCTTGTATTTCTGGTTTTTGTTGTTCTTTGATTGCTTGTATTTTTAGTGACTGAGTCGTTTCCTGATTTGTTTCCGTTTTTTCTGGTTGTAGCGTTTTCCTCTTTGTCTTAATGGTTTTTGTTTCTTCGTTTTTCTTTGTTTCGTGCAGTTTCTGGACCTTGTGATGTTGGATTTGGTGTGTTTCTGAAACATGTCAATTATTTAGAATTGGGTTTACGTGTTAGGACGTGTTAATTCTGTTGGTTTTTTGTCACGTTTTAATCTCATGATCTTACGTGTTATTTTTTGTTTCACTTTTTATATTGTTTTTAAATCTTGGTTATTTAGTTGTTAAGTTAAGATCATGGTTTATTTTCGTTTTACTTACCTGTTGTTTTTAAATCGTCTTGTGTTGCCAAATCTTTTGGTACGTCCTTTTCTGTTGCACGGTGCTCTTTGGCTGGTGCTTTGTCTTCTAGCAATTCTGTAATATTAAAAAATATTTTAGTTGCAGTGTTTTACCGGTGATTTTTTTAAATTTCGTTAATACTGTTGGTGTTGGAATTTTCATTTTTGTGTTTTCGCATTATTTCTCTGCCTGTTAACACAGTTTCATGTCACAGTTAATGGTTTCCTTGTTAAATTAGGAACTTACCTTCGCGGCGTTCATGTTGAACTTCTGTGACGGTTAAATTTGAATTGTGCTCCTCTATGGTAAATTGGATATTTTTTGATAGTGGCTTGACCATCGTTGGTAGGTCAGTTCCTACCTCCCCAGCAATGCTGTGTTCAGTCACTATTAGTCCTTGTGCGGGCTTAGGCAGTGTCGCCTTTGCCCTTGAAAGATCTGGATGGTTTGTTGACAACGGGGTGATGTTCATTTCTGGTATTGTTACAGTTTGTAGCGCCGTTTCTTGTTCACACACATCTGGGCGAGCTTGTTCCTGTCTTGGTGCAATGCGTGTTACAAATCCTTCTCTGTCTTCTGTCACGACTTCTGTTATTGTTATGCACTTTCCTGTTTCAATTTGGAAGTCTGCTTTGAGCTCCTCTGGATGTTGAGTTTGCTTAAGGACGTCCTCGCACTCATGGATTGGGGTTTCAATTTTAGTTAGAGATTCAAATGTTGACTGCTGCGGTAATGCATGTTTTTGGGGAGGAGCAACATTCGTAGGCATGTCTATTGCTGATTGTATAGGAAAAACTAGAGATTTTTCGGCGATTTCCCGACCAAACATATCTACCTTTGCCTTTTGCAATTGTGGTGTTTTGTCTGAAATGCACATACCTTCTTTGTCGTCTGGAATGACCTGGGATGAAATAGCAGCTGACTGGCTGTCCTCAATCATAATGTTTGCCTTTTTTGAGTTAACATCTAATTTCTCTGGTAAATCAGTTTCTTTTTCATGAAGTATAGCTTGAGATTGAAGAAGAGCTTCCATAGTTGACTGTGCTTGCACAGCAGTTGCTTCAGAATTTGTTTGAGGTAGTAAGTTGTCTGTTGCGTATTCTGTCAGAACCTCAAGTTTGTCAGCAATCTCCTGGCCCAAAATATCAATGTGAGCAACTGCTCGGACTGGCCGAACCTCAGGGTTTCTTTCTTCCTCCTTGTCTTGCAAAACTACTTGTGATATTGTGGCCGATGTTTTTCCATCTATTTGTATACCAGCCGTTTTTACAGATGGCGTGGTTCTGTCTTCTACTTTGCCTTCTTTTTCTTGGACTATTCCCTCTGTGATTGTTATTGCTTCCTTTGGTTCCTGGCCATGATGGGCCTTTTCATATTGCAGTACAAAAGGTTCGTCTTTTTGGACAGAATGCATCTGACTATCAATAACAGTTGTTACAACACCTTCCTGGCTGACAACTTCTGATGTTGCATTTCTGACTTTGGGCACATTAGCAGATTCAAAGGTTTCAATCTTATCTTCGGTGTACACTTGACTCACTCTTAGAGCAGGCTGCTCATCAAAGTAAATACTGGCATTTTTCGCTGCCGGTGAACTGTCTTTACTTAATTTTGATTCTGTTTCTTGTACTGTTGTTTCTTGCTGCAAAATTGACTCCAACAAACTTTGTTGAACAGTAGCGGCTCCTTGTTTTGTTGGTACAGTTTCAATTTTACCTGGTGCGTAATCAGAACGTATCTCAAATGATTCAGCTACTTCCTTAAACTCTACATCTGCAACCGCTCTTTTGCTACTAGGCATCTGTGACTCAGGCATATCACCCTCTTTCTCATGGCTCTCCACTACTGACACAGTTAAGCCCCCGCATTCTTCTAAAGATATGCTTGCACTTGTTTCCGGCTTTTCTTTATTCTTTTCAAATGTAAGTTCTTGTTCGGCTATTACAGGCTCAGTTGTTTGAAGCCCTTCAAAAACAGACTGTGAAGGCTTAGCAATGGCTGCACTTGGAAGCGCTGGTGTTAAATTGTCGACGCTTTGTTGAGTCAATACAGTTGTTGTTTCAGCCGCTTCTTTCGCGGACATGTCTGGGCGTGCTCTTCTAGGCAGTGGCTTCTCAGGTGATTCGTAGGTTGACTCTTTGTCATCAACGGTCACTTCAGATATTTGCAATCCTCTGTGTTCTTCGAGTACGGGTTCTGCTGCATATTCTGCAGACTTCAAAGAGGCCGTAAATTCAGTCTCCTTCTCCGGCAGTACTGTTTCCATCGTTTGAATGCTGTGGAGTGCCAACTGACCCTTTGTTGCCACTCCTTTGGGAACATCTTCAGGCATAATGTCTCCTAAGCACATGCCGGTAAAGACTTCAGAAATTTGTGCTATCTCATAGCCAGACACGTCAGGGACGGCTTTTCTTTCCATCGGTGGTTGCAATGAATTCATAGAGAATTCCTTATCGATAGTTTCCGTAAGGGAAACTACATTTACTGCCTTTCCTTCCTCAACAAACATTGTGGCTTGTTTTTGTGCAGGAGAAAATTTTCCGGAAAATTCAATTTCATCCTCGTGTATTTCCTCTTGAGAAATCAAAATACTTTGCAGTGTTTCCTGTCCAGAAGATGCGTGGTCCTGTTTCATTTTTTCACTAGAAAACTCAACTAGGGATAATTCAGGCAAAATTTCTGTATTTTCAGCCACTTCATTAGTGTCGGTTAGTAACGGAAATGCCTTCCTGCTTTTAGGAATTTCAGGAGAGACGTATTTAATTTCCTTTTCTGCAAGGGTTACCTCCGAAACGACGACAGTTTTACCTTCTTCAAATTCCATTTCAGCTTGGCGATGATCGATCTTATACTCGACAAAGCTTGATTCCTTTTCAGACGTGGACGTTACCGTAGTAGACAAGTGTTCAAGTGGAAGTTGTTCAGCAATAGCATAACTTGTGTGTGGCTTGTCCGTTTCAAAAGGACCAGCAGATGTTTCCGGAGTAATAATATACTGAGATGCTGTTTCTTTGCCAGAAATATCTGAGACAGCGACTTGCTGTTTTGGTTGGTCAGGAAGCTGAAATGTCGTTTCCTTTTCGCCGACATCAAATGACGCGACTTGAATACTGGCCATTTCATCCATGGCAATAGCCGCCACTTTCTTTGCTTGCAATGCAACAAAGTCCGCGTCTCTTTCAGTTTCCTGAACAACAGGTTCTGTTTGTTGGACACTTTCAAATGGAAGATGCTGTGACAAAGCTTGCACCTGTTGGGGAACGTCTGCTCTAACGTTTCCTAGACATTCGTGGCTACTAACTTCACTCTTTACAACGACTTCTTGCGTGATTACATTAAGATCGGCCTGCCTTCCAATCGGTGATTCTCCTGCTGAAAACTTGCATTCTTTGTCATCTACAACAACTTCCGTTACGTTGACACTTTTTGCTTCCGGAAAAACTGTAGAGGCCGTTTTAGTGCCAACAATGTGTTTACTTTCAAAATGTGCCTCTCTCTCTTCAACTGCTGTCACGGATTGTACAATTGTTTGATATGGTACCTGATCGGAAATAGCATGTTCAAACAGTGTCTCTGGAAATAGAATTTCAGAAACACTTATTTCAGCCGTGACCTCCAAATTTGTCGCAACTTCGTGGCTGCCAATATTCGTTGTGGCTAACTTTTTTTCTGGAGCTACAATTTGATCTAAGTTAGATTCTCTGTCGTGTAAAAATGTCTCAGTTACAACCACGGGTGAGTCTTCAGGATACGATATGTCAGCGAGTTTGGCGTCAGGGTTTGTGTGGTCAACAAGACTGCTTTCTTTTTCACCTGGAGCAGTTTCCGTTGTCAGGACACTACGTAGCACCAAATGGTCAACGGTTGCTTGCGCTGCAACTGGGGTAGAAACGAGTAAATTTTCGACAGTTGCAACAGGTACAACTTGTAAAATTTGTGCAATTTCATGCCCACGCATGTCTGGCACAGCAGCCCGTAGCAATGGTGTTTCAAGTGTTGAAAAAGGTCCTTCTTTTTCTTGAGTAGTAATTTCAATCACGGAAACTCCTTGTTCCTCTTCATACAAAGTAGACGCAACTTTCGTATCTGGTTTGCTTTCTGATCGGTACTGGCCTTCCGATTCATTAGTTTCAGTTTCGCTTACTGTCACTGTTTGAAGGGCAATTTGTCCTGGCATTGCTTGCACAAATTCGGGAACTTCACTTGTAACTATCCCCGCGTCAATATTGGGAATAACTTCATTAGTTTCAGCAACTGCCTGCGAAAATACTTGTGGGGTCGCTTGGTGGGTCTTCGGTGTTTCCGTTGGGTGAAGAATGTCTTCTCGATCCTCGGGACATATTTCTTTTACGGACACAACTTGAGTAGCATCTTCATAAAGTACATCAGCTTTATGTTTGAGTGGCACCGCTGCCGCTGAATATTCTCCCTCTTTTTCAGCCGTTGACATTTGCAAAAGCACTGCAGTTTGCAAACCTTCTTGGCCGGGAGATGCAGTTTCTTTAATTGGAGATACTCTCTGCCAATCTCCAAGTTTCTGACCAAGCACAGTCTCTTCCTTTTGGGCAACTTCGTGAGCGGACAAATCAAGAGACGCCGTTCGAGGTGTAGGAACGATATCCGCGGCAAGTGATGACTCCTTTGAGTCTAATACGACTTCAGTTAATGTTATACTTTCGTTGGTGCCAAGGAGAATCTGTGCAGAGTGGGAACTTGGGTGAATGTCCCCTGAAAGCTCGTTCGCCGCTTCTCCCACAGCTGTTTCTGTAATAACAAGTTCATTAAAGGGTTGATTAAGGGGTTTTGCTTTTCCTGTAGTTGGCATATGCTCTGGCAGTTCTTGGGAGAATTGCTCAGGAAGTACCACGCTGTGTATTGCAACTTCCCTTGAAGGATAGGAAGGCTCAGCGATTATGGGCTTTGGTGTGACATGTAAGTTAAGGTCTGCTTCCATTTCGTTTGGTACAATATCCACAATTGAAATGCCTGCGGCTTGTTCGGGCATTTGGATGTTAGCACTTTTCGACTCTGGTAGAATATTTAGGGGCAAATCTCCTTCTTTTTCTATTAGTTCTGAATGGACAATAATTAATCCTTCCACCGTTGGCTGGTCGGTTTTAGCTTTTTCGGCCTTAAATGGTTTACTATTCAGATATTCTGTAGAATCCTGGGTTAAAACTTCGGCAGTTATAGGTAAACTTTGACCAGTGACTTCGGCTTGAGCAAAATACTCCTTTGGTGCGGAGGGATTTTCGTATACGGCCTCTTTATCCTGGGGATACACTTCAGTTCTTGTAGCTGCCTCGTACTCAACAACAACAATATTTGCCAGCTTTGAGTCGACTGGAGCACTGGTTTCACTTATGAATAGACCCTCTGCAACCACAGCTTCCTGTACAACGGTCTCAATTAAGGTTTCTTGATCGGTCAATGCCCTTTCAACCATTGGGAGGTCTCTCTTTATGTCACTTAAGTTACCATCAGGACATACTTCTTCAATTTGAAGAGAAACAGTAGGATGCGTCGGTGCTACCTTTCCCCTATGAGAATCAGGTAAATCATACACTGTTAGCTTTTCCTCCTTTTCTCCACTTTGGGTTTCAAAGACAGAAACACTGAATTGAGTTCTATATCCAGTTTCAACTTTACATGGGGATGGCTCTTCTTTTAATTTCATTGAACCCTCTTTGTCTTGCAAAAGAGTTTCTGTTACCTCCGTGGCCTCGGAAAATTCGATGCATGGAACAGCTTCGTCTGTCTTGTATCTGAGCTCTTCTGTAAAGTCAGATGGAGCATCGCTTGTTTGAATCTCAGTTACTCCCAAAGATTCCTTTTCTCGTACTGTCCTGTCGGCTATGGCACCGCTCGGGGCCTTTAAAGGAATGAATTCGCTTTCAGATTCAAGCTTAACTGGACTTGTAATACCAGACGTCTCAAGGCAATTGATTGACGTGACAGCGGTCTTAACAGAAGGAGAATCTCTGGGTTCCAACGAACCTTCCTTTTCTATGAATGTTGTCAATAATGATGAAATTGACAACTGCTGAAGAACACCTACATCAACTTTCCTTGTCTCTGGACTTTCTATGACAAACGGCTTTTCACTATCCTGTGCTTGCGTCAAGCTTATAACAACACCTTCTTGCATAGTAATATCTGCTGATGCCTGGGATTGCTCAGGGTGCTTAGTTGCTGACATATCACCCTCTCTCTCTTGGACCGAATGAGAATACGTCACAGCCGCTTCTATAGGTCTGATTCCTTCCAAAGCTTGTTGTGATGGAGGAAGCCGGCCAGGAATAAACTGGCCTTCAACTTCAGGGGCCTGCATTTCACTTCTTGTCAGGGGCAGTTTTGTGAGAACCGACTCAGTGGCCGTTTCCGTTGCAACAATGAGTTCGGGCACATACTTTCCGGGCTTCGTTTCTGAAAATACTTCACTCACTTCAACTGACTCATTAGCCGAAATATTTAGCTTTGGTTTTACTCCCTGAGGCTTTGAAGAACTCTCTAAGTCATCCTCTCGTACGCTTTCATTTACTTCCAAAACCGAATAGGTTTCGTGAACATCAATCATTTTTTCAGCCTGCAGCTTCAGTGGTTCTTTTTCTGAGACAAGTTTACTCTCCTTGTCAGAAATTTCAGTTTCTGTTATTGATGTTGCTTCTTTTGTAATTATTGAAACATTTGCCTGTAACCGTTGCGGAAGATTTTTCCCTGTTTCAACAGCAGATTGGTCAGCTCGGGTTTCACTCACTAAAATCCCTTCATTATGTACAAGAGACTGGGTTGCTTCAAAAGACTGAGGTTTAAACAAGCCACCAAATTCAACTGGGATGGTCTCAGCATGGGGTTGAATTACTGACACTGGTTCAATTGTTTCCTGGGTTGTAACTGCAGAAACCAATTGTGTTGCAGCGCCAACCTGGTTAATTTCACGTTCTTGCGGCTGAACCTCTTCTTCTTTTATTGAAGTAAAAGGTAAAATAGTGACTTTAGCGTGGTCCTCTGGTACACCTTGGCCAGTCAACAAATGAGTCGGTATTTCACTTGGAGTTGTTTGAATCATACTTGATGGCGAAAAAACTGGAAGGCCTTTTATTTCGGCTTTTTCGACACCTTTCATGTCGCCAACAAAATCTTCTTCGATGTATTCATCAGTTTCATCCGGCAGCTGCGCACGGATAGTTTTCTTCATTACTTTTTTTCTTCTTCCTACAATTTCGACTTCTATTTGTATCTCTTCTTCTTGTTCTTCTTGTTCTGCAGCTGTACGGGTAGATTTTGATATAATTTTCTTCTTTCTTTCAGCTTTAACTTCTTTCTGTGTTTCATGAACGGTGACATTAACGGGCATTGCTAATGTTGCAGGTTGGCTTATATCATCTTCTGGTAGAGTCACAATTGCGGTGTCTGTTCCAGCCGTTTCAGCAGGGACGTCATCTTGGATCTCTGAAATTGTGAGACCCTCGTCCCTTACTTGTGACGTGTGTTCTTGTGTGACGAGTTCGCTGCGTTTCTTTGCTTCAGTCTCTTCGAGGGTTTCTGTGAAATGTAATGCGATTGTAATGTCAGTGAAAGTATTAAACAAAAAAAATAAATAAACCATGTCCCATCTGTTAAAACTACTTTTCAAAAAGACCAAAAGAGCTTCTGTTGTTTGCTTTCAAACCCAGACAACAATAGAGATAATTTTTGTTTTTGTAAAATTTGGCGTTGGATTTAATTTAATCTTTGAAAGTTAATAAAAACACAAAGATGGGCACACGTGCGGTTTGTATAAAAGAAGATAGTAATACACAAACTGTTTCAGTGCTTATTTATAATTGGTATGAAGCTGATGTAAGCCACCACGTTATAGTATGATTAAATGAGTAAGTTAGTTCTGTTTTTTGCATTGTCAAATAAGTACAGACCAAGAAAATAATTGTGTGAAAGCTGCGATTGCGGTTAACGTTTTGAAATAGCGACTTTTGTAAACTACTATTGTATGTAAAACATCCTTCCAAGCTCGTGGTGATCAAAGTTTATAACAGAACGTCTTATTTGCAGATTGCAACACAAAGTTCAGCCTTAAATGCAGGTCATTGTACGTTTGATAAAATTGCTTTCTTTCTATTACGGTTTATCTGACAAAGATAATTTTACAACTCACAAAGCTGCAGATGCTTTCAGATAGCTGCAACTTACAAAATTTATAAAATTTAGTTGTAATACGTCAATTTACAAAAATCGCTTGAACGTCAAAACCTGTTTGCATTTGTTAAGAGTACGCAACTGTTATGCTTCTGTTATTAAATGAAAAATATAATTATGAATGTGATCATACAGAAAGTGTTAGAGGCGAGTAGGCCTTTACGCTCTTAATAGAGTCTTTATTAAAGTGTGTTAAATGTACTGTGAAACACTTAGTAAACACCATGAATGAACTGGAGAGGCATAAATAGAAGAAACTTGCATCGGCCGCATTACAAAATTTGCGTGAAGATATTATAGATATTAGCTAAAGAGTCTTACAATATTTGTTATAAAAAGCAATTTTTGAACAAATGAGAATTTTGTACGAAGCACGACATTTAAGAAAAAACCGCGAAAAATTTCTTTCTTTGTTCAATTGTGATTTAAGGCATCTTTTGCAAAAAAAGCTAAAAGTAATAAAAAATTGTACTTAAGAAAAAGAATGAATGTACTAGTCCCTCTTGAATGTGGTGACAATTGACAATATACATTAGAAAGTGCAATCCATGTGGTTTCTCTTCGGCCAAGGAAGCAAGATACTTACCACAGTTTGGTTAGAAGTAAATATGCCTCAATCCAGCACCAAGAAGCACAGGTTAATACGCACAAAACAGCGGCGATGCAGAAAACACCCTTGGTCAATGTAAAGCTTTACTTTGCACCAATCTTTTTCTTAGATAATGATTTTACTACGACACAAAAAGGCGCGAGAAGCAAGAACTTGTAATCTCTTGCAATTAAAATTTCCAAGTAAATCCCTATACAGCGGGCGTTTCCTTGATGTGTACTCAAACGGTTGAAAGCAAGGAAAGAATGTAAGTCGCATTATGCGTAGAAACCTTGAAACAAATTAGCCCAACGTTGCGAATCTCAGCCTTTAAAACAGTGCACGCGATGCGCTCCGGGTTTTCAACGTGGAAGAGTGCATAATGTTTACAAAGACCTTTTTTTCAGGTTTTTCTTTTATATACTTGTCCATATGACCTAAGAAACGCCTCAACTTTTCAATGCTTTGTAGAATTTTATTTTGCCATTTAAACAACTAACTTTAACCAAAACAAAAATCAAAAGCTAATTTATTATATTACCTGGCTTATACTACAAAAATCTATCAATCTAAAATAATTTCTTGCAAGATGACAGATTTTAAACAAAGTTTTGTAACTACAACAAAAAAACATTTTTCAAAGATTGTCCAACCTAAATACTGGTTTACTTTGGTCAACTTAACATAAGTAAGAGAAATATTTAAGAACAAGTATTTAAAGCGTGTAAGTATAAGCAACTTGATTAAGCATTAATTAAAGTATTATGTATTTGGGATTGGCAACAAACACTTCGACAAAAGAAAGTAATATTCCCAGACGCGTCTAAAAAGGGTTTAAGTAGAAAAGTCATCAAGCCATAAACTGACTCATACCTTCTATCTCGTCCTCGCGACGCGTTGCCCGCTTCTTGACAATTTCTTTTTGATCTGGCAAGACAAAAATCAAACAATGCATTACATTATTTAAACAGGAATAATAGAAGGGTCCCTAATAAATAGATCGGCGGTCAATCCGAAAATGTTACTTTCTCTTTAACATAAAATCTTTACATAGTAGAGAGGCACAATTGGTAAACAATTGGCAAACAATTAGTACACAAGGTAAACAATTGTACATTCTCTTAGTCTAACCGCAAAGTAAAGAAAAATAATGCATATAAAGCACTAGAATTTTTTTGAACACCAAAAGTCTAAGGCGGTGGTATTCCCTCACCAGTAAGAACTTTAGTCTGTTGCGTAACCTTAGCTGTACTGAGCTGCTTAATGTCAACCTGTAAGAAGAAAAAATAATATTTTCAAGAAAATTTTGTAGTTTTGCACTTTGCGCTCAAGAAAAGTAGACGTGCCTCTGATGCTTCTGTTGTTGCCCATACGGGCATTTGAAAATCTTCAGGACTAAAATGGGTGAGTACTTCTTCAACGGTCACGTGTCGAAGCTCTATCATCCGCATGAAAGCTCTAAAACCCACAGTTTTGGCAACAGTTGTTTCATCCGCCGTAGTTTCCTCTGTGAGTACTTGGGATATTAAAGTGCTGTGCCCTTCTCGCTCAACCAACGACACAAGAGCTGACTGCGCAGCCGGCGTTCGAAGTGCGGGAAATTGGTCTGTTTCGTGATAAACGGACTCAATGTCACGAACAGAAACGCCATGCCGGACAAGGAACCTTGCAGCAAGAACGCACAAAACTGATTAAAAGAATGGATTGGATTGGTTTAGAAAAAGAAACAATATTTGAGCACTTACCCGATCTGAGCGAGTTCCCGAAGAGGCAGTTCACCTGGACCGAACTCACGCGCATTCATTAGCTCCATAACATCGTCTACTTCCTTGGCCATTTTAATCTTTTGCGTCTTTATGATTTCTTGAACATTGACCATAGTTACTTTGACTTCTTCGAATCGTTCAGACTCAGTCAATGTTGCCTTTCGTAATTTGTTTTTTTTTCCCGGACCCAGATCACTTGCAGAAAGATCTGGAATAGCTTCGCTAACGGAAACGCCTTCTCTTTCGGAAAACACAGGATGCGCTCTGTCTTTTGGTTTCTCTGGCGAAGGTGGCTCGTCTACTTTCTTGCAAGAAGCAACTGCGGAGATGGCCACTGAGTCCTGAATCGACTGTCTGCGATGAGCAGTCGCCTAAAATTAAAAATACATCACTAAGATTAACAAGTTGTTCACTTCAATACGAACTGATGCAAAAATTTCTATGCACGATAAATGAACAAAGTACACACTGTGATTAATTTTATAGATATGTAACAACTTGGTTTTTTGTTAGGTGTGACTTTCCAGAGCTAAACGCTTCAGACAATTTTTTAAGCAATAGAAAATTTTAATTTATACAACGAAACATTAGAACTTTCACAAGTCACGGTATTCGCATGCCTAAACTTCGAAGGTATCACACTTCTTCCCCGCAATCAACCTGAAGACCCTTTTTGATACTACTCCGGCGCACTTACCGAATCAACAGTTTCGACCAATCGGTCCATTGACTCCAATACTTGCACTTCATCAACGGAAGCATGGTCCCTGAAAAATAGACTTAAATATATCTTTGCACCTCAACGCAACTAATATGCCGACAAATTATTCACAAGATGTGGCAAAACGTACATTCCTTCTGTGAAACCCCACCGAGGCCTCCTTTTCTTTTTTTCACGCTTCTTGTCAAGTTTAACCTTTTCCATCTTAATTTTTTCTTCTTCCTCTTGTGCTATTTGAATTATTTTGTCAGACTTCCTTTCCTCGTCTAGTTCTGTAAAACAAAATTAAGAAATGCGGGAAACGCGAAACGAGACCGCAGGAAAGGAAGGCATAAGACACGAAAGACAAAAGAGCTTTATTGGAAAGAAACTAAATTGTGCCTTGATAAGCCGTTTCACTTACCAGTGACACTTAACTTTGCCTTTGTTATGGCCATCCCAATATCACTTGTAGCCTTACACACATATATTCCTGCATCTTCGGGGTTTGTGTATTTGACAGTGCAAGTAGTTTTACTCTCTTCAATCGTGATTTTTACTTTTTCAGTATTGCGCACGATTTGATCATCGTGATACCAAATGATGTCTAAAACAAAATGTCATGAAAGTTTCCATGAAGTTTAAAGGGCGCCAAATTTATTTAAATCAATGAAAGGTTTTACCTGGTTTAGGTGTTCCCGAATAGACACACTCAAAAACAACCGTATCCAGCTCTTCTACATACGTGTCACGAAGTTCCACTTCTATGCTAGGAACCGCTTGGACAGCTGTTAAAAAATTTAAAAAAAATAAAATTAGTTCTATTTTTATAAAAATTGTAAAAGTCCAACATGAGGAAATCAAGAAGCAAGAAAAAATTAGAAACAGAAAAATAATTTTAATAGTTCAAGAGAAAACATAGCTATTTTCAAGTCACTTCTTAAAGAGTTCTAAAAGATGACAAACGTACACATGCGGAAGAGACTTACATTGCCGAACAGATGTTTGAATGCAGTGTGATTTGTTGAAAGAACCCACTTTTTAACGAATAGGGAACAAAGAATTAAATTCAGGGGAAAAATGTTTTGTGTATAGCAAAAGAGGTAGAACGCTAGCCAGTGCAGACATGGCTTCGGGTGGGGGTATTCAACCTGAGACAATCAGTGTAATTCTTGGTAATAAGTAAAATAATCAACATTTTTACAATCATTTTTTCAGAAATCCTCTCCGAGAAATTTTCCGTTTTTCCATGCAAGCGCGCTTCAACGCTTTTGTAACTAAGCCGGATAAACAATCGCAAAGAGAACCTTAGTTCTTTTACCTTAATCTTGGTGAAGCGACCTCCATGCAAACCAAAAAATAATAATTTTGACAAATTTTTTAAAAATTCTATGTGGTGTCATAGTATTTGTAATTATAAGAGAATTTTGCCTGGACGCGTCTGTACGAGTAAAAAAAATTGATTAGTCGTTTTACAACTACAGTCGTTTCTTTCAAAACAGACGCTATACCCGAGGGGTTACCCACTCTGGGAATCATGTGTTTAGTCAACCTGGGAATCATTCGTAATTATTTTTCGATTTTTTTTTGAAAATTCTCACAATTATAAAGGTGAGTCGTCGTAATCTGGCAATAGTGTCCACACTAAGAAACAAAAGAATTTCTTTAAATATCCTCCCTTTTTCCATGGGGTTCGCTCAGGAATCGCAGGAATCCGGAATCGTGTGTTCACCAAAAAAAGATGTGGGTGACCCCTCGGTTATACCAGATGCATTTTCACTTTTCATGCATTGACTCTCTAGCAAAAGAAACTCCTGCAACTCGTCTGAGCTATCAGCTGTATGCAGTTGTTGGAAGCTTGCTGGATCAAGTTCACGCGGTTCAAGAGGATACAGGTTTCTACGTCGAGTTGTGTGCACATCGTGCCTAAATCGCTCTGATTCAGAAACTCGTGAACGTGGAAATGTTTGACATCTTATGTTATCATCAACAGTTAATGGCCTCAGAAAGAGAAAGTCACAGGAAGATGATATATTCCGTCCACTTGAATGGTAACTAGGAGAGGAGCTTGAATCGCTTGGACTTTCACTACATGTTTCTGAATTAGAAGGTTCGCTGTTTTCTAAAATTGTAGATAAGAAGCTATGTGTGTTATCTTCAACGTCAACACAGTCAGCGTCTTTAAGTAAAACTTCAGTTAAATTGTTGCTTACATTGCAGAACTCAAAATTTTCCCACTGAGGAATTGTCTGCTCCTCGGCATGGCAGCACATGAAACCTGAGCCATCGTTTAAAATATTGTCTTCCTCTACCGGGTTAAGCAACTTGGTTTCATTTTGGCTTTCCTCATTTATCGACAAAGAAGCAAGTTCAAAATCAATATTTTTCTCGCTTTTAATATTAAATGAATCCACCTGCGAAGTACCTCCTAAATCTGATGCTGAATCACTAGCAAGGGTATTTTGGTTGTGTCCACTGTTGTCTAGATTGCTCTTACCTTGCTCTATCAGGAGGCTTTCACGTTCGCCTATGGAGCTTTGCTTAGTATTAGAAGAACACACACTGGTACTACAATCAATTGCTTTTTTCAAATCAGGATTAAGGATAAAGGGCACATGCGAGCCTATATTATGCGACTCATCGGAGCATGAACTAGCAGTTGATAAAAAAACGGAGTCCGAGCCTATGGACAGGTCGCCCAATGACGCCCAGCTACCAGAGGCGACGTCGCGGTACTGCCTGTGGTTTAGTTTGGCGTCATCCGTTGGCCGACGTGATTCAACCATGTCAAGACTATCCACAGACATGCAGGTATCGCTAAGCTCGGCGGACATGCGTGGTGAACACATGGTGCTAGAACCAGTAGTGCTGCATGAATCTGTACCTCTTAGGGCATCCTTTAACTCCTCCATCTGGGTTACCCACTCTGGTTTTCGGTATTCCTTGGTCCCCAAAATACCTGAAAAATGCCAAAGTGAAATTAAAAAAGGCCTCTTTAATTAGTTGGGGCCTTAATGCACTGACACGGCTTTGAAATAAAACAATTAAAAACTAAACAAAAACATTGAATCATTGTGGCTTTTTATAAAGTTGTGCCCAGAGTGGCCATGGCATCATTTAGCCACAGAAATACTCCTTTACCGAAGAACAACTGGGAGCCTAAAACGCTGTAACACTACCCTTCAAACAAAACTGCATTTTGCTCTAGAAAATCATGCAAAAACACTGTAATTAATTTTGACTCTTAGATAACTGTTCTGAAGAAACGGTGTATTCATTAAAAAGTGCTGTGACGTAGTGAAACAGGAGGGATTTTGTGTTTGGAAAGTAAAGATGCTAGAACAGGGAAATATTTGGCTCAATGAGAAGATATGACTGGACCATTTGAAGGCTGTAGGGAGGACAAAGCAGATAAAATTACACCATTTACTAGTGTCAATTCTGCTAAAATAAGTATTTTGGTCTACGTTTACAGGGTTGGATACTTACTTTGCACCTGCAGTTCTGTAGCAGTTTGATCAACTCCAAGCTCATTTTGAACTTCACATGAAATCTCTCCCACGTCATCCGGGAAAATCTCCATGATGGTCAAGACGGATGTGCCATCTTCAAAGTTCTCAACCTGAAAGTCCTTGTTTGGCAGAATTTCAGTGCCTTGTTTGTACCATCGCACAGTTGGTTTAGGATTGCCAACAGCTTTTACTTCCAGACTGAAACACACATGAGGTCAACGTTAAGGAGTACAACCCGAACTTTCAGACGTCTCACAAGCACAGACTAGATTCAAACGTAGCGTTACACCATGATAACAACATAACCCACCGAACTAGCTCTCCTTCCCGACTTGGTGTTGCTTGTAAGAGTGGGGTAATGAAGTGAGGTGCCTGAAGCTCTTGATCCTCGAGTGACGACAAACTTTCCTGTAGAGTGAAAAGATTTGATAGTTACAAAAGCAAAAGTCACATACCAAAAGATCAAAAAAATTCAAAAAACACACCTTGTCAAGCAAGTCTTCTTCTGCTGCGGCTAAATTCATATCTACCGCAACGGAGGCTATTTCAGAATCGGGGACATACTCGTAAGCTGGTAACAAAATCAATTATATGACACTCACGCAAGCAAATAGTAGAAGAATAAACTGCCAATTATTGTTTATTACCTTCGACAACTAGTGAAGCAGTACAAACGGCTTCGCCCACAGAGTTGAAAGCTTCACATGTGTACAGCCCTGCGTCCTCAGGGAACACTTCAGATATGGCAAGTTTGCACAAACCCTCCTGGTCTTGGTAAATGACGACATCCTTTGCTTCCTTAATAGGTTGCCCGTTGTGACGCCAAGTGACCCGTGGTGTCGGTTTGCCCACGACTTGGCAAGTGAACGTTACTTTTTCTCCGTCCATTACTGTTAAACTTGTCGTTGGCTGCACAAACTGTGGCGACACCATCTCAAGCTCAGTAGTGCGCTCCCAGTCTGTTTCTGGCAGTACGCTCAAAGAAGCGGTGGACGTGACAGAGCCAACAGCATTCTCAGCACGGCATGTGTAGTCGCCAGAGTGCTCGGGTAGAACTTCGCGGACCACCAACACCGACCGATTGGCTTCGGTTACTATTCGGAGTTCTGGTGATGACTGGGCGGAACAGAATAAAAATACATTGGACAAAAATAAGCAAGATTGCAACATGCATTCGGCACGCTCTCTTAAGGTGGCAAAAACGTAACCAAAGCAAGAGGGTTAAGGAGTTTTACTCCCATAGACAAGACAATTAATAAAAATTTTAGATCGGATGAATGATTGTTAGAAACACATGTTTACCTTGACTGGCACAGAGTGGAGGAACCACTGGAACGAACAGGTTGGGTACGAGTCCACTTGGGCTTCAAGAATGACACACTCGCCCTCGGCAACAATTTGGGGTTCTAGTGGTTCGATAAAGCGGGGCGCGCGTACGTCCCTCATGTCCTCATCATCCCGTTCTGCAAATAAGACAAATTTATGCAACGACTACCACGCATCATTCGCAAGCCGTGACACACAATTCATTACCTTGGACCGCGACAGAGCCAGAAGTGCGAGCCTCTCCTGCCGCATTCATAGCGCGGACTTCGTACTTTCCGCTATGTTGCTTTGTAATGGACCCAATGTGCAGCTCGGTGCGACCTGCCTCCGTGACAATTTTTTTGTCACTGTCCACGCCCGGCACAATCTCTTTGCCATTGCGGTACCAGCGAACTTCTGGCTGAGGGCTTCCCTGGAAGTTGGCCGAAAGTACCACGGGCGCCCCCTTAACCGCCAGAATAGCGTTTAGAGGTTCTGTGATGCGAGGAGCGTGCATTACCTCAGGCTTAGTGACGGCCACCTGAAACGTTGACAAAAAAAAGCATTTTAGAAAAATGCCTTGTCTAGGGTAGGCTACTTCTTAAATTCTAAGTCCCAAACAATTGAAGAAAGTACCTGTTTTCCGAGAATAAGGTTTGCGCGACATTCCGCTCGGCCAAACTTGTTGGTGGCCACCACCCGGTATATCGTCTCGTCCTCAGGCGTCGGCTCAAGGAGGGTCATTGTGGCCGTGCCGGTCTTCTGGTCAAAACTGAGCCGGCGCGTGGAGTCTGGCTTGACTTCCTGGTCCCCTTGGTACCAGCAAACAAGTGGGGTAGGCTCTCCTCGCACGAGACAACGCAGCGTGGCCGTTTCGTTGGGCTTTACCATTTGCGGCTTTAGCGGGTGAGTAAACTGCGGAGCCAGGCCTGACTCTTCTTTTTCTGCAGAGTAAAGGAAAAGTGGTAAGTAAACACGCATACTTTGGTGTGAAGGGCGTCAGAAGTCTGCAAACAGATCTTATCATTTCTTTGTACATACTTCAGAAGACGCTAAGAATGGATGACGATCTAACAAAAATATTTAAGCACACCCACTCGCGGAAAAGAAACCAACTAAAAAGCGGATTAAGCCGAAAAAAAGGAGCAAACAGACAAAATGTTAAGACAAAAGCAAACACTCTTCTTGGATGCATTACAATCCTAAAGATGGTAGGAAAATCGCTGTTAACAAGGTTATGGATCAAGCAGGAAAATAAATTAAAGTAACCAAGGGGAAAACATTAACAATTAAGTATACGATGAAGTGGGCTCGGGAAAAGATTGCGTGCAAGGATCACCACGCACAGCGGCAGTGACACTCAAAGGGGCAAAACTTCTTTACCTAATATGACTAGGTTTGCAGTTGACATGGCTACTCCAGCCGGATTAGACGCTTTGCAAGAATACACCCCCACGTGCTGCGGCAGTGTCTTGCATATTTCCAGAGTAACTGTGTGTTCAACCACCGTCATTGCCAGATACTCGGACGCACGTAGCTCTTTTCCATTGTACAACCAAGTCAGCTCTGGAAAAGGTACACCTTCCACCTGGCACACAAATTTGCACGGACTTTCTGGCTCAGTGGCGACGGGTTCAAGGCGTTTCGTAAACTTGGGTGGTTTTGTCTTTTGTGGGGCAAGGATTTCTGCTGTAGATCGTTGAACAATCGCACGACGCACAGTCGTTTTGTCCTCGCGCGTTTCTTCTTCTACAACTGGCTCCTCGGGCAGCTTTTCAACACCCCGTCGTGCTGTTACAATTTCCAAGTCACGTAGAGGGGAATCCTCTTGAATAAATTGTCCAGCTCGGCGAGTCACTTTGCGTGACTGCGTCTCTACAGTCATTTGTTTTTGCCAAAGCGGCTGCTCTTCTAGCTCGGTTCCCCCCTCATTAGGTTGGGTCCTAGTTTTGGCTGGAACCGGTTCACGTTTGGACAGTGTGACAACAGATTGCGATCGACTTTCCTGTTGTTCTTCCTGGACCTTTCCTTCCGTTACCTGTGTTGAGATAAGGAGTGGCTTTTCTTCATCCTCTTCGTCGTCAGGACGGCCAGGCACTGGCTTCGGAATACGAATTCGTTTGCGACGCCACAACGGTTTTGCCTCATCTTTAGGCTGTTCTCCTTGCATGGGCTTAGCTGGCTTCGAAGCATTAACTCTGGCCTCTTCAGTTGCGTCCGGTTCCGCCACGTGTGCAGGAGCATCGTCTGGCTGGTGTTCAATTGGCTTAAGCTGTTCAGGAATGTCTTGTTTTAAAACTTCTGGCTTTTTCCTGTATTTTCCCGTCTCTTTTTTTTCCTCCAAGGTTCCTTCAAAAGATGGCACCTTGTCAGCCGGCATCGCAGTTATTTCTTCTTTCGTTTTGTCTTCTGGTTGCACACGACTGACGGGTTTAAGTTTAATGTCCTCGGCCTTCTCAATTTCTACTTTATGGTGCCGTTTGACAGGCTTCAAAACTACCTCCTCTGGCTGACTGACTTCTTCCAAGACTAAGTCGCGTTTTGGTTTACTGTCTCTGCGCCACGCCTTAGGCCGCTCTTCGTCTACTGGAAGAGGCGCGACCGGAGCCACAATGGCTTTAGAGATGTCCGGCTCAATCTCTTCTTCTTTTGGTCTTCGGGGAACAGGCTTAAGCATCACTGTATCAGTTTCATCTAACTTCCTTTCAGGCTTCTTTCCTCTCTTCCATGGGACGGGCTGAGGAGCATCTGTTGATTCCTCGGCAACATTGTGGCTGTCAAGGCCCTCGTCGGGTTTCAACTCAATTTCTCGGATTTCCTCAGCTGGTTCTTTTATTGTGACGCGCTTTACCGGTTTCACTCTGACGGCCGATGTCTCAGGAATGACGTCCTGTGTTTCCAATGACCTCATGGGTTTGGGCTCCTTTGCTTCTGGACCTCGAAGTGGTTTGCTTGTGTCTGTCGGTGCCATAGGCTTTATATCGACGTCCTCACTAACAGGCTTTAATTGGTCATCTTTTTCTTGCCCCTCGGGACGATCACGACGGACAGGTTTCAGCTGCACGACTTGTCTTTCTTCCTCAACTTTTGGTTTTGGTCTAGGGGTGCGCTTTAGTTGAACTACTTCCGGAGTTGCAGCTTCTTCCCTCTGCGGTTCCCCGCGCTTCCAGGGAACTAGAATTTCTTCTTCACGAGGCGGGATTATTTCTTTTGAATCCGGTTGATCAATGGGCCCGAGCTTCAACTTTGCTGGCTCATCATGCGGCACTTTGTCAAATGGCTTTGGTTTGGGCATTTGATCTGTTTCTTCATGAAGTGGAGTTTCTTTCTGGCTACGTTTCCAAGGTTTCAAAACCATCTCTGAATTTTCTTCTTGCTCTTTTGGCCGTTGTTTGATTGGCTTGAGCGAAATTTCAGGCTTTTCCTCCTCTTCAGGTTTTGGTCTGCGGGGACCCCGTTTTATTTCAACCTCGTTTGTCGGTTGATCAATTGGCTTTTGTTTAGGCCCTCTTTTCCATGGAATGCTTTCCTCGGGCATGTCTACACATTCCTGAACGCTCTCTGCAGTAGTTTTTTGAGAAAACGGTTCCATAGTAGCACTTTTATCTAAATTTTGTGGACTTTCAAAAGCAATTTTCTGAAGAGGTTTCGGTTCCACATTTTCTGTGGATTCTTTCGGTGTGTCCTTTCTCTGCTTTGGAGATTGCTTTAGTTTAAGGGCTTCTTGTGTCCATGGGATGTCAGTCGTTTTAATAGGTTCCCTTTTGGGTTTGGCTATTTTTAACTTTTTCTCCGGTTCCTTGATGGGTTCTTGTAAGTCTTCGGCAGGTTTTTGTTTCGGAATCACTTGGGGCTGCACTATTGACACTAATTCAGCAGCACCCTCGTCTTCGGGTTTCAGGGAAATTCGTTTAACAGGTTTCAATAGAACTTCTTCCACACTCTCTTTGGGCACTTCCTTTCGTTGTTTAGGTGTTCGCTTAAGCTGGATACCTTGTGTCCATGGCAAGTCCTTTGGTTCTTCTACAAGCACTTTTTCAGGTTTTTTTGTCTTTTTATTCCACAATACCTCCGTTGGTTGGGCCTCTTCTACAACAGATTCAGAAACATCGAGACGGGCTGCATCTTTAACGTCGCTAATCTCCTGAACACCCTGTTGAGGCTCGACAGGCTTCTTTCCCCTTTTCCACCTGACTGGTGTTTCCGATGGAACATTTTCTTCTGAGATAGATTTAGAAACATCAAGCTGGGTTGAATCCTCTACCTCCATAATTTTCTGAACATCTTCTTTAGCTTCAACAGGTTTTTTCCCTCTTTGCCACATAACAGGGGTGTCCTCGGGACGCTCTTTTTCTTCAGAGACATCTTCTGTTCTTTTCAATTGCAACCTAGAAGAATCTTCTACTTCACTTATTTGCTGCGCCTGGGGCTTTTTCTTTCCTCGCTCCCACATTAAGGGGGCCTCTTTGGGTTTCATTTGCTTTTGACTACTTTCGCTGTCCTTTTCCAATGTCAACAGCGACGTGTCCTCTACTTCTCTCACCTTTTGCTCATCCGTTGGTATCTGGTTTTCAGGTTGCTTCTTTCCTCTACGCCACATCACTGGAGTCTCCTGGCTTTGTTCTCGTTTAAGTGAAGTATCTTCATCTTTGTCTATTTTTAAAAGTGTTAAATCTTCAACCTCCGAGTAAGGTAGAGCCGAGTCCTTTGATTTAACCATGTCACGTTGAACAAGTATTTTCTCTTGGACAATTTCTGCGGTTGCTTTTGTCATTTCTACCGGTTTCAAATCAACAGTCTCGGTTTTCTTACCATCAGTAGGTTTTCTTTCTATTGGTGACAGGTTCACCTGTTCAAGCTCTTCTTTTGTGATATCGTGTTTTACTGGTTTAGATGGTTTTAAGTCAACTGTTTCTAAAGTTTCCTTCGGAGTTTCTTTCCTCTCACGTGTGGTCTTTTTCAGCTGAATGGCTTGCTGTGTCCAAGGTATCGCTTCATTTTGTTTCTCATGTTTAGGAACAAGCTTCCTTGTCAGTATTTTCTTTCTTTCCTCTATCTTTTGAACGTCCAACTGGGATACATCTTCTATCTCCTGATACGGCTGCATCGTTTCATCTGTTTTTTCGGTGTCGTGACTTCCTTTACTGATAGAGCTGTCCTCGTTTTGTGATTTTTCTTGAATAACTTGCTTTTTCTTACCTCTTTCCCACATTACGGGCTGCTCTTCCTCAGTTGTCTCTTTTCTGTCCAATGCCAGGAGCGAAGTATCTTCAGTCTCAACAATCTTTTCAACCGTCTCTTTCTTGCTCCTGCGCCACATTACTGCAGTTTCCTTCTTCTCCGTTATTAATTCTGATTTATTGGTTGCAAGCAAGTTGGTGTCCTCTACTTCACTCACTTTCTCTACTGTTTGTTTCTTCTTGCCCCTTTCCCACATGACGGCAATGTCCTGGGACGTTTCGTTTTTCGTGCTTTCCTCTTCATGTCTGTCAAGATGCAAGAGGTTGCTATCGTCACTTTCAACGTATCTAACAAGTGAGTCATCTGTCACCTTAGGCCGCTCAGGTCTGGGAATGGGTTTCAGTGAGAAGGGAACAGGCTTTTCGGCATCACGAATATCTTTGGTAGTTGGCTTCAGCTGCACTGATTCAAGTCTATCTTTCAGTAATTCCCGGGAACCTAATCTTATCGGTTTAAGGTCAACTTCTTCAAGCAATTCTTTATGAACTTCCTTCTTTTCTCGTGGCGTTTTCTTTAACCGGACAGCTTCTTGCGTCCATGGCACAGCTTCGTCTTTTTGTTCTTCCAATGGCACAGGGCGAAAGCGGCCAGAACGTTTGCGTTCTTCTTCGACACGTTGTTCAACTTCGAGCCTTGTTGCCTCTTCCATCTCCGAATACTTTTCTTTCTGTTCTTCGTTTTTAAAACGCAAGACCGAGCGTTCTAACTCCTTGACAGCGGCCTCTTCACTGCGGATGTGTCGAATTTCAACAACTTCCGGGGCAGGCCCCCCGCGTTTCCAGAAGAATGGAACATCAGCCCTTTCGGTGTCTTCTGCAAGCATTTGCAAAAAATCTGGTCGCTCTTTCTTTTTTTCAGCAGTTTCAATCTGGCGATCTAATTTTAAGAGAGATGCATCGTCCGTGTCAGCAAACTGCTCAACTCCTGTTTCAGGTTTGTCGTCGTCTCTCTTTTTTCTTGGGATCGGCTTAAGTTGAATTTGCTCAGGCTCAAGTACTTCCTTAACAAGCTTCTGACCGGGCTTCAGGTCAACATGCTCGACTTCCTCTTTCGGAATCTCCTTTCTCTCAATTTTAGATGGTTTCAGTTGAACTTGTTCGAGCGTTTCTTTCGGAATTTCTTTTGTTTCTCTGGGGGTCTTTTTTAGTTGTATTAGTTCCTCGGTCCAAGGTACAGGGCCTCTTCTGTTGTCTAAGATATCTTCCAAAGATAGATCAATAGACATGCTTGTGTCATCTGCTTCAGACTCGTCCAACAAATCTCGTGACCGGGAACGTGGCCTTCGTTTGTAAATCTCTAGTTCTTCCCGGTCAAGCTTTAGCATTGAAGAGTCGTCCTCTTCTGCCCAAGAAACTATACCCTCCTTCTCGACGTGGTGCAAATCAATGTGCTCCAATTCGGAGTGAGGAATTTCCTTTTTCTCAATAACTGCTGGTTTCAGGTGAACCTCCTCTAAGGTCTCCTTTGGATATTCCTTCTTACGCTCTCTTGGGGCCTTCTTCAGCTGAAGAGAGTCGTGAGACCACGGAATTGGTTCACTTAGAGATCTCAGATCTGACGTTTCAGAAGTCTCTGATAACAAGTCCCTTGATCGTGACCGTGGCCTTTGCTTGTACTGCTCGATTTCCTCGCGGTCAATCTTGAGCAGAGAAGCTTCCTCTTCTTCAGTCCACGATAAAATTCCCATTTGTTCCTGAGGGACGGGTTTTAAGTCCACGTGCTCTAATTCTGACTTTGACAGTCGCCTGACCTCAATTTTAGCAGGTTTCAGGTGGACCTCTTCCAGATACTCTTTCTTTAACACCTTACGTTTGCGCTGAGTCTTTTTAAGAACAACTGGTTCATTGCTCCAGGGACACACTTTCGGCTTCCAAAAATCTTCGTCAAGTGATTCGTCAATCGATCTATCTAATGAACCGTCGAGAGACCTGTCAAGCGAAATTTCATCATCGTCTGGGGTCTTGTAAGAAGGAGGCTCATTGATTGACTGAGCTTGCTGAGGTGATTTTGGTGCCTTGCCTGGGCGGGTTCGCGGTCGCGACTGCCGTTTGGTAGGTTTGACCGGAGTTTCTTCTGATTCCGGGACTTCCTGTCCACGCCTCGGAACAGGCGTTAGAGCAACCCTGTTGCTTTCAGGCACATCCTTCGGTGAACGTTCGACTGGCTTAAGAGTTACACCGTCCTGTTCAAGAACATCCTTCGGGGAGTGCTTGACTGGTTTTAGCGTCACGCTCTCCTGCTCAGTGATGTCTTTAGGAATGCGCTGACCCGGCTTGAGCTCTACCTCTTCTAGTTTTTCTCTCGGAATGGGCCTCTTTTCGATCTTGGAGGGTTTTAGCTCAACCTGTTGCGGCTGCTCTTTTTCGAAAGTTTTCTTGGGGCGGGGAGCTTTCTTAAGCTTGACGTTGCGCTTGGTCCACGGCTGAGCTTCTTCCTCTGCCTTGTTCTGACTGTCCAAGGATCGGTCCCGGCTGGCGGGGGCCCACGGAGAGGGAGGCTTTCGGGGGGCCTGGACACTGGACGAACGGGGTCTACGCCAGGGCAGTGCTTCGTCTTGGCCAGGAGTCAAAAGAATTTTATCCGTCTCAACGGGATGAGCAAGAGCCAGCGACTGCTGGGCCGCCGGATGCAGCCCTCCCTGGAATGGGATTGTAGCACCAGATTTGCGATAGAGCTCACTAGGTGGTGTCAAACTAGGCTGCTGAGGGGCAGGAGGCTGCACGAGTCCACGCTTAGGAGTTAATACTGGCTGCACGAACCCAGACTGAGGTGCCATGCCTTGCTGCATGCCAGGCTGCAGCTGCATAAATTCAGGCTGAGGCGTCTGGCCAACCGGAAGGTTCTGGGCTGGAGCCTCGAAACCTGCTTGAGGCATCGCCCGCTGGCCGAATAAGCCTGGTCTCTGCTGAGGGGTAGCAAAGCCAGGGCGAGGCAAGTTCTTATGCGGTATAAACGTTCTCGCGTAGGCTATCTGAGGGCCCTGCATGTCGGTGCCATCGGTTTGTTGAAGGGGCGATGCAAATGGCTGCGTGCTGAAGTGCTGAGGGATCATAAAGCGCTGCTGCGGAGCGACAAAGCCTTGCTGAGGCATCCTGACAGGGAAGCCCTGTTGAAGCATGAAGGGCTGTTGGATCCATCCCGGATAGGCAGCCTGTTGCACGCTCTGCTCCGGTCCTTGCCGTGGTGCCTGCAACGGTGCCTGCGGGCTGCCCACGCCATCAGTAGCCCCCGGAGTGCCAAATCCTTGCTGGGAGCTCCCCGGGACGCCCTTGGCGAATGGTGCTCCTGAGCCTTGCTGGTCTGGGACGGGCACCCCGTGAACAGCTCCCAGTCTCTCTGAAAGAAAACCCACCACCAGGCCATCACCACAATGACACAAGAAACACAGTAAAGTCAAACAAAAATGGTTCATGACAAAAAAAAAATATTTTCTTTAAAATCTTAATTTTTTGAATAAGGAATTTCAATAAACTTTCGCTATTCAATCCAACTTTTTCTCATTGCCACACAATCTCATTTGCATTCGTCTGCCTGTGAGAATGAAAAAGGTTTTACACGCACACTTTTCGATGTCTGAGCCCCGCAGCTAAGCACACGGGCCGTTGGCGCGGCAAGAGCGCCTGCGAATACGAGGGTAGGCAACGCAGCGGCACGGCTGGTGTGCGGGTTGATGTGCTAGCAGGCGATGAACTTGGGAGGCTTTTCAATTGATCCCTCTTAGTTTTCTCCCTTTCTCCAGTGGACGGAACGACCAAAGTCATGCGCTCACGCTTGTGCATTTTTAGCGGTGCTACCCTTCCGTTCTCGGCACGACAAGCAGCGGTGGCAGACCACGCGCCAGGAAGCCCGTAAACGGATTGTAAATCTGCGAGCCCATTTCCGCGAAGAACATCCGCCACTCTGACGTATCTCTGCGTCAAGTACAGAGTTGCTGCGTTCCCCGACCACGAAGACCCAGGGCTACCGGCGCTTCAGAAATACCGCCAGCATGCGGGGGTAGGGGGGAGACAGGTGTGTCGCCTCGTGGCGGCACGTGGCCCGACTTGGCGCGCACTCCTGCTGCCAGCAGAAGTGTGTGAGTAGGGCGGCACAACGACCCCCTCCCCTCCCCTTTTCGTGCTGTGCCTCTCTCTCTCTCTCTCTCTCTCTCTCTCTCTCTGTCACTCCCACTAATAGCGTACGGCCCACGTGGACGCGAGGGAAAGGAAAGCAGCGCCAGGTAGAGCGACGGACGACGACGACGCGGTGCTTTGGATATTTCTGCAGCGGTCGTATCTCACACACACATCGCTTTCCGGCTCTATGCCACCAGGAAACCAGGGAGGGCCCTCGAAACGCATTCACCTAACCTGCGCCGGTGCCGGTAGGCAGGCCGCGGGCAGACCAAATTCGATCGGAATCGGTTGCTTGGACCGACGTAAACCGCCGCCGTCTACGGTTGCAAGAGTGAACCCCGGTCGCTCGTTCTGGTACGTCAAGGACAGAAATACGCAAGGTACGTAGCACGGAAGGACGTCGCACCGGTGCGTCAGGTCCCCATCAGGGATACGTCGGAGACGAAGGGCGCTGTGACTCAGCGCCATGTCACACGTGGGCCCTGGCCCTGCTTGCTGATTGGTCACGGACGGCGCGCGACTTGGCCGGCGTGACCAGCGCCTCCCAGTGCCCAGGGTCAAATGGGTTATTTATTTTAATCCCTCATCGCCGAGACAGCTCACTGACCGGCCGGGAGGAACGGGCGCGGCGGCACAGTGTGGTGTGAAAAACACAAGCACGGCAAACAAAATGACGGATCGGCCCGGTGCCCAAAGGCACGGCACCCCTTCCCCGGCGCGGCCCACCCAAGGGCGCATGACGCCCCGCCCCCTGGCTGCTGCCGCTACTGCTGTTGCTTTGGGTGGGAGCCGGGCCCTCCGCTACACTCGGCGCCCTGTGGGAAGAGAGAGGGCCGGGCGGCGTCGCGGCGGCGTCAGTCTTACTCGGAGCGCGATGCGGCGCGGATGCCAGAGCAGCCCTCGACAGCGCGAGACACGGTGCGGCGGCGGTGCGACGCTTTGAGTCCGATGCACGCCCAGTATGAGTTCGGACCTTCCGCAGTCGCAAGGAGCGTCTTGCTGTAAGTAAGCTCGTAGTCTGGCATTCCTCGTTTCTAATCTCTTTGACTTCAGCACTTTGGCATCTAAAAATTGACACTTTTAAAGGAGCGTTTTAATTGTTCCATGTTCCAAGTCCGTTCTTAAATGTAACTTCTTGTTTCTCAATGCAAGGCGAGCCGTCGCTGCCTCCGAATTTGACACTGTGTTTTGTAGATGATTTACAAGCGCCGCGTCGGCTACGCGCTCACTTCACCCGTGTGTTCCCCAGGCGAGTGTTTTCTTTGTGTGCTGCAGGAGTGCCCGCTAGGCCTTGTGTGTAGAGGAGCCCCTTCCCAGCCACCTCGTCAACGCCATGCGCCGTGTTTGGCAGGGTTCGGCTGCGACCTACTTGGACGCTGGAGGACGACCTTGTGAGTAACAAACGTGTAACCCGACTTGCTAATAAAGAGCCATTTTCTACTGCGAGTGTGCTGTCATTACTGTCAACCCTATCCCCAATTACCACCTTTCACAAAAGAAAACAAGCAAGGCATCACGATTGCGCCTTCGTGGCAAAACAAATCCGTCTCTGCATGCCTTGAGTCAGTGCACCGCAACAATGAAAGAGGGCTTCTAACAATAGATTAATTGGAGAGGGGTACGCATGACTCCACGGGGAGCTTCGTGAGAAATGTAATTGCTAGTTGGCTCCAATGGTTAGCCAACTTGGCTGGCTGCGACACCAGCCCACAGAAAAATTGGGGAATAAGTCTGCCGATGCCGCGCCCACTCCTAGACACCTAGCTGGCCAAGCGCGCGACACTTGACAAATAAACACGAGTCAAGGACTTTATGAGTCACAGGGCTGAATCAGCATACTTTGACTCAAGCGTTCTTAAATTGTGAGAATTCCCTCGTGATGTAGATGGGAGTGGAATGGCAGAAGTTGGGTGGAAGCCAGCCAATTTCAGCACAAATTTACACTGACAAGTCTTTGAAAATCCTGTTTCCCTAAAATTTCAAGTATATTCCTTTTGTTTAAGTGTTGCTCTAATAACCCGAGATGTGTCCCGGCTTAGACAACCCCGTAAAGAGCTGCAATGGATAGAGGCCCTTCACTGGCAAAAAAAATTAATGAGGTGAAACGTGGTTTCTGGACAGAAAACACAGGCAAGTCAGCCGATACTCCAAAACATTGTGTGACTGGAAAACGGATCTCCAAATTTAGTCGGGTAATATAATACAGACGGTCGGAACGAGCTGGGTGGGGCACACAAAAATAGCCCCACGACTCCCTTTGCATCGCCCGGCAGCCCCTCCTCCCCTACAAGCCTCTCAAAGCCTGAGATGTGTGCACACGGTCCCACGGCCGGCTCCCACTGCCCCCACCCTCCACCCTACCAAGCAAACCTCTGCCTCCGCCAGAAAACAAATATTGCTAAAGAATTCATGCACACCTTCTGCTTTAATTTCGGAAGAACTGAGAATCAATCGATCTTAAACTCTTTTCCATAGCGGCTCTTTACACTAAGAGAGATTTTTTTTCTGCAGTCAAAAGCATACCTTGGTGCCTTGTAAATCGTGTTCAAAGGTTTGACAAAACGCAACGGTTGAAATAATGCAGTTTATTTTATTGCAGACTTTCAATTGATACATAACAGAAGTTAGTTGAAAAGCGTACTTTTTAGGACTTTTCTTACTTTTTTCTAGCTTTGGCAATGCAGAGACCAGATTGTTCTGGGAGGTAAACAACAGTTTTTAAATAGGATAGTGCTTGCTTGATATTTGTGTAAATAATGGTATTAACTTCTAAGAACATTTGACTTGGAACATAAAACAAATTGCATCTACACAATATTGAGAGAATGAGAAAGCAGGCCACTTGTGGTATATTATTGCATGTTTCAAACTGCCAATGTATTTCTTATGATGCCACCTGCATCAAAATCATTATACGTTTCAAAAAAAAAAATTAATAAAAACGATAAGGAGGGAAATGAGAAATAAAGACGATCCAAGGAACGAGCACATGGAATTAATAGGACTCTTCGGTTGTGAAACATGCACCAATATTACTGTTTTTGACATGAAAAATAAACAGGTAACTTAATATGAATAAAATAAATGTCCACTAAATAAATGTTTAAGATCAAAAACAATAATATTGTTTCAGATATTTTGATTTTAGAATGAAATCTGGAATATTGAATAGCAAAGCACCAATGAAAAGGCTTTGGTTTCAACTTTGCAAACAAGACCACTCCTTAAAATAAGAGCATAAATCACATTCAGCTAAAACATACAAGCTTCCCAGGAGACGAAAAATTCTCTCCGGAAAAAAAAACAACAACTTTCAATCATTGACTAGATTCTTTTCATGATTTTGCATCAATTTTTTTTTTAAATAATGATGCATGAAGAGAGACGAATGCAAAAGAATCAATGGCAGGCAGAGATCTTTAAAAAAATCACTCACATAAAGAGATGGTTGCTTGTCATAAAGATCTGATAAGCAAACTTCTAAAATGTTTCAGAAAGCAAAACTCACTCAAATTACAACAAACTGCAGTGCACAAGAATTGCACAGTCTATGCATAGCCGATCATTATTACGTCTGCATAGCAAGTTTGATGTTTTCTCTTCTACTTATGGTCCCATAAAATGGCAGTCTGAGTGAGTTTTGCACCAAATCACACAAGCAAAATGCAAGCGAAGAGGCACCACACCATACATGATTCCAAATCACAGACTACAGCTTTCACTTTTCAGGGATAAAAGGAAATGCATGTCTGCACTTAAAATACTGATTCTCAATAAACCAAGTTTGTTAGATATTTTAACATGCAAGTGATACGCCCCTTCCCTTGACCCTTAAGAACTTAGACAATTGGGGGTTAAATATGTGCAAAATATTTAATGATATTTCTAAACAAATTAACCTGAAGCAAGTAAGTAAATACTAGAAAGCTTTGAAATATAAATACAAACGCTCAATTATTAAGATTAATGCTACCATGATATGATCAGAAGCTATGAACCCCAATCATATAAGCTCAAACGTCAATTAAATTAGAATATAAAACACCTTGAAAGGGATACTTTTATTAATGCCCAGACCCACCAATACTCAAGGCACTGGGCAATCTGGCACAGTCAGATTGCTGACACCAAAGATTTCACATTTCAAGGAGTAACAATATAAAAATATACACTACTTTAAGAGGATAATAGACAGTAGTACCCACTTAGGGCAGACAGAAGTAGAAGAAAGACAGTTCGGTGTCCATTAGTCCTTACTTTTGACGAGCAGCTTAGCCGATGTCTCCGTCTGCCCAGCAGCATTAGTAGCGCGACAAGTAAATTTGCCCGAGTCTTCCTCATAAGTTGTTGATATAAGGAGAACAGCATAGTTGCCTTCATGAATCATCTGAAATGTAAGGCAATTCTTCCTGAATTCAGTGTATCAAACCCATTGACCATTCAAATATTTTAGATGGGAATTTAGATTAACTTAACGTGGTGTCCGGCAAAGAATGAACGTCTTCAATTACCTGGAAGTCAGCAGATTGTGGAATCAGGGCTCCTTCGCGATACCATTGAACTGTAGGTTGAGGTTTTCCTGTCACTTGAGTTTTGAATTGAGCTGGACTTCCCTCTTGCACAATGACATCCTTCATCGGAGTCAGTTTGGGAGCAACTTCTTGACTTTCAGGCGCTGCAAAATAAGAAAAAGTAGCATGTTTGACCTTTGCATTGATGAGCCTTGGGAGGAAAGTGAGCTCAGTGTGGCCCACCCACGAGTTTCCTTAGGTATGAAGCCCCGCAAACAGAGACGCAATTGGAGCTGCGTACACGTCTTTGCAAGAGGCGATGGCGCCTGGCGAGTAGGCAACCCAAGAAGCAGCTTTATCCCGCGGGACTGCATTGGCCAGCAAGGCAACAGCGAGACAAGAACCTTGAGTAATACACACCTTGCACGCGCAGCTTAGCTGAAGTCGACACCGACCCGGCCGGCGTCTTCACTTCACATTTGTACTCGCCCTCGTCTTCGGGGAAGGCTTCCGATATTTTCAAGGTGTAAACTCCGCCGCTGTTCAGACTCATCTGGAAGTACCTGGACGGCTTGATGATTTTATTTCCCTTGAACCAATTGTGATCAGGGACTGGCAAAGAAGAAAAACAACAAATTATTGATAAGAAACTAAGGCCCCAATTAAAAGGGCACAGAGCGCTAAGTAATGCGGAAAATATTACTTTCTCCAGCGGGCAGTCCAGTGATCTTGCAGCGGAACTCAACCGGCTGGCCTTCTCGCACCGTCTGGTCAGACAGAGGCTCTGCCACGGCGGGCTTGCCGCTCTGCTCGGGGGCCTTGCCCGGCTTGGTAGGGGCCTTGCCGGGGGTCTTGCCAGGGGGCTGCACCAAACACTCGGCGTCGCACCGCGCCTCACCGGCGCTGTTGATGGCCACGCACTCGTAGCGGCCGCTGTCCTGCGGGGTGGCCTCGAGGATTAGCAGCGTGTGCTGGTTGTCCTCCTCCACGGTCTTAAAGCGGATGTCGGGCACGACCTTGGAGCCATTCTGTGGACAGAACTACCCCGGTCAGAGCACTCGCCACTAAGCTGCCTGCTTCTGGTTTGTACGACGGCACAACGCGAACGAACCTTCAGCCAGTGCACGTCCAGCGGCTTGGTGCCGGCAATGCGCGCGTCGAAGCGGGCCAGGCTGCCGGCCTGGACGGTCACGTCCTGCACGGTCGTCAGGAAGCTGGGTGGCACGACACCACCGCGGCCCGGCCGACGGCGCTCCTCCACCACCAGGTTGGCGCTGCACTTGGCCTTACCACCTCGGTTCTCCGCGACCACGGCGAACACGCCGGAGTCCTCCATGAACACCTGCAGACGCACAAGCGACAGTGAATCGAGCGTATACAAGGGAAGCGATTATGGCAGAGCAGAATTTGACTTGTGACTGTTATTACCTGTCTGACAGTGAGGATGGACTTAGTGCCAAAAGTGTTGATCTGGAAGTCGGGAGAGCTCTGGATAGGGTAATTCTCTCGGAACCACTGAACGGTGGGGATCGGATCGCCGTCGAACTCCACCTCGAACCGAGCCTGCTCTTGCTCGAAAGCTCTGCAGGGCTGTATTTTCTTGGTAAAAACTGGAGGCTTGGCTGGTTTCTAAAAAAAAATTGAAAAGAAAAATGACAAACAAAAATAAAACACTCAACAGAAAAGTTAATTTGTCGAACAGGATCGCACCACTTGGCCTTGGACCACTCGCTCATGAGTCTTGCCCTTGTGTTCCACCTCAGTGGTCTCAGTAGCAGTAATTTTCCTCGTGATTTCAGTGTCTCCGACAACCTGTACGGAATTCCTCATCAGGCAGTAGTCAAAGACATGAGAAAAATATATTTATGCCGACTTAACTTACCTCTTTCTGCGTCTGTTTCTGCTTGGCGACATGAACTTCTCGTCCGTGTACACTTGATTCTCCCTCAGCGGGCACACCCTTTTTCTGCACTACTCTCTGCTGTTGCGTTTGCTTCTGAGTTTGCTGTTGAGTCTGTTGAACAGTCTGCTCCTCCGTCTGCTGTTCAGTCTTCTGCTCCTGTTGCTGCTGTTGCTGCTGCTCAAGCTGTTGCATTGTGGCCTTGTGCTTAGCCTTGGCTTGCTGAACCCAAGACGGCAGCACCTGCTTGGTCGCATTCCCTTCCAGCTGTCGATCTTCAATTGTTTGTGCAGAAGTCCTCTGCTTCAATTTAGCTTGCTTCACCCAATCAGGTTTCTCTTCCTTTGGCTTCTCCGCCCTGATCAAACAGAAATAGATACAAGAAATTCTTAGAAATTGTGGATTACGCAAAATTAGAAACACAAAATTTCGATTCAATATGAACTCACAAGTTAGTTTCATAGCTCTGGGCCATGCCCTTTGATAGAGATTTAGAAACCACTTTTTCTCCAGGAATAGCATACTGATGAGATTTTTCACGAAGGTGAGATTCCTTCAGCATTTGCTCTTCTTCAAGCTTGAAGGTAAAGTTTAACGGAAACAAATATTAATATGCACTTCGAAGAAAAGAAATTAAAAATAAATAAATTTACCTTTTGAATTTTGCTATAGTAATCATCACCACGTTTTTCTTTGGCTGTGCGCTGCCACTCAAGCTCAGGCTCCTTGCTCGCCTGTTTGTGTCTAGGCTCGAAGTGAATGTCACCTTGTTGAGCTTTCTGTGCCTGTCTCTCCTGGAAGAAAGACTCCAGCTCCGTGTCTTGGCGCTCCTTCTGGTACTGCTCAAGGTCAGCGTCATACCAGGCTGCAGTGATGAGAAAAGCAAGTTAGAAAAATGCCAGAGATGGTACCATTGTGGACAAGACAAGGAGTGCCCCTTGAAATATAGTTTGTTTCGTAGACATAAGACCATATGGCACAATTTTACCACGTCAGAGAATTCTGTTGACACTATCATTTAATTTAAGTCAAAAAATGAATGTTTTTCATTATTTGAAGCAATATAAATAAATGAACTGGGGCTGAAATTTCGGCTTCCCGACCAACTTGTGTAATTACATATATGGGCGGCAGAAGCAAAGATGAGGACAAATGGGATTCCACATACAATCATGCCAACTAGAACGGGTCACAAACCACAGAAGCACGCAGGCATTATGACTTCCTCTAGTGAGAAAATACCATTTGCCCTGGAAGACAAGCCTCAGCAGAGATAAAAACAAGGAAAGGGTAATTTAAATTACATGGATGGAGTTTAAAAGTTTTAAATTACTGAAAGAGCAAACCCTTAAATTTTAAAATGGCATGCTAATTGTGATAACAGAAATGATAAGAATTCTGTAGCAAGGATAGTTGATGACTGGCCAACTCTGTTTCAGAAGGGACTGTCATAAAGTACTTGAGAACTTATTTTATTGATAAATGTGCTGAAAATATTTGTTACGTTTAATTGTGATTTAAAGTCTACTTTTCAGGCCAAGAGATTTTTTCGCATTATTTAAATTTACGAAATGTTTGTTTTTCTCAAATGTAAAATAAAATTACACACGAGGGGTTTAACACCTAAAACATATATGAAAAATAAAATCACAAACATGGTAACAAAGCATAACTGTTGGTATCTGCAGTGTTCTGGTTCAAACTCCATGTTCCGGTTTGCTGTGTTATGAGTCTTCCAAGAGACAAAGTCTGATCTCAAAAACGATGCTTTTATTTTAAAAAAACAACTTATAGACAAACAGTTGAATAGAGGATTAAGAGCATCAAAATTGCATTCAGAACTGGTCTCTTGAAATGGGAATAAAAAAGTGATTTATGAAACATGCACAATGGAGAACACTGGGTACATGCTGAAAACTTATACAGTTCATTTTTCATGTGAGATTAATAAAGCAGGTTACAAAACGGTTTGCAGCACTTACACTATACGGTAAGGAATAAAAATTTATTTGCAGCGATTTAACCAAGATATGCAAAAGAAAGCACACCTGTGATACGCAGAAAAGACCATGCTAAGCTCAAGACATTATTTTTATCACCTGCTTCACAATCTAATCCAACAAAAACCAATACAGGAAAATTATTTTTGCCACGGTCATTGCTGGCGTATAAGATAGATAACTTTTATCAGCAGACTTAGCAAAAATTGTTCCAAGATGATTTGTTTGAACTCGTTTCTCAAAATATGGGACGTTATTCATGCAGGAAATGAAACAGACATACATTTCCACACATAAAATAAAATGAATGAACCATACCTGCAGGCTTCCGCTGAAAGCAACAGAAGCTTGGAGTCATTTTGTAATACCTGGGAAAAAGGCAGCGGAGCCCACGATGATAGAGCCATTGCTTCAGGGGAATGGCGGGAGAGGAAAAGGAATGTGTGGGAATTGGATATTGGGTAGTGTCCTATAAAGTGGAGTGAGGAAGGCAAATGTTTTCGGCAGGATTCTGTCTGTTATGCTATGTGTTAGTATCGAGAGCAGAGTGAGCAGCTTGCAATCCATAAATGCCAATATCAACAGTAAAAGCCACAATGAAGACAAAAACATCAGTAAAAGAATGCTTGATATTTATTGGCTTATTTGTTTTCATTGATGGAATGCAATATTGTAGCAGTAATAGCATACTTTGAGTATTTGTGTGCATGTCATTAACGGCGATGCAATATGAACTCGCTGTTAATTTGTGAACTCAAATCAACAAAAACAAAATCAAATCTACAACTTCACTTAATAAAACAAAACAAAGCTGAAAAAAAATATAAATAAATCTGCTTCTTTCACCATTCATTCAGCACCTTCTGAAACGAAAACTGATTAACCAGTACAAATTAGGCATGTACTTATGTGGAACTTGTCCAGTCGTTGCAGGCAATTTAAATTGACCTTAGGTGACGGGTACAGCAACCTTTTTTTCCCCTTGGACATTCCACATAGGTACACACGAGACGACACACAATGATACTTGTGACTTACGGCGAGGTGAGTTCTTGAGAACACTGCGGTAATCGTCACCACGGGGCTTCACCACTAGCTCGGTCGACACCCGCGCCTCACCAACAGAGTTCCTCGCGATCACCTCTACGGTGCCATTGTCATACTGACGGGTCTTGGGGATGTCCAGGTGCCACATGCCGTCGTAGGTGAGCTTGTAGCGTGAACCCTGAAACACCAGAAAGGATTGTGAGACAACATGTTAAGTGGCATGCCGAGCGAGGAAATGGCGTTTGAGAAACACTTACATTGACAACAGTGTGGCCATTGACCAGCCACATTACTCTGGGTCTGGGGTGGCCCGTGACGCGGCAGCAGAAACGCGCGCATTCACCCTCCTCGGCGGTGAAGGGGTCTGGCTTGGTCACGAAGATGGGGGCCGCACGAACCTTGTCTTCCTCTTCTAGCGACTCGGGCACACTAACGAATCAAACACTGTATAATGCTCCCCCACAAGAGAAGACATTCAGTTAAAAAGTAAATATACTCACACTTGCCAAGCTGCTTCCATTTCACGAATTCGTTCAATGCTCTTCATACCCTTGGGAAGTTGAGATTCATAAATGATTCCGGGCTTCCCAGCTGTCTTGATAACAGCACGAGTTTCGTCCATGCCATAAAGATTGGTTGCACGGCATAGGTATTCACCACTGTCTTCAGGGTAGACCCATCCAAAGTTCATAGCTACATAGCCAAAATCGTAGATAGGAGTGAAACGATTTTCTGTAATGGTGCAATAAGTGGGTTAAAAATCCAACTCGTTCGAATATTTTGGTAAAAGAAATGCACATTAATTTAGAAAACGTACTGTATGGCAACGGTTTTCCATTGAAGAACCATTCAACTTTCATGTGAGGATCACCAACAGGTGCAAGTTGGCATTCAAACTTGGTGTTCTGCATTTCAACCAAGTCCATCTGGGTCTGAATTTGTGTGACAAAGCTATGGACCCAAAAACATAATAAATAATGTGATTAAAAGCACAAAAAAAACAACGTAAAAACAGAGCAAAAGCTGGAGTTGTATGGCTCACCGTGGTGGCTGCTTGCGATCTGGGTCGAAAAGGTCATCCTCGGTAAGATGGATTTCAGACGTGTACTTCTTAATGGCAGCTTCCATTTGCATCAGTTGTTCTGATTTCAACATTCCCTTAGGTACTTGGTTGTGGAGGACGATAGTGGGGAGCTCTACAAGGAAAATACAGGGAAAACATTTAGAAAATAATAACATATTATTATTATTATTATTATTATTATTATTATTATTATTATTATTATTATTATTATTATTATTATTATTATTATTATTCGGTAGGTGTACACCAGACCGTGTCTTGTCGTAACAGGCTTCGCGATGCTGCGCCAGTTTCGACAATCCACACCTGGCGTTACACCTACCTTGGCCTGCGGAGTAACTGGCTTCGCTAATTGCTCAGCCAATTATATAACTTACTCTTGCAAGAAATAGTGGCTTTAGTTAAATCTTCACCAACATCATTTACTGCACGGCAGACATACTCTCCTTCGTCCTCGTTGTACACACTCAGGATGTCAAGAGAAACAAAGCCCATGTCATATGTACTGCGGTAACGATGACCAGATGGCAGTGGTTTTCCTTTGCGGTACCACTCGATTCGTAGTTTTGGGTCATTCTTAGGTTCAACGCGGCACTCAAAGTGAACGGATTCACTTTCTTCCACAATAGCTGATTCAATCTGAACCAAAAACAACGGTACTTTAGAAATGAAATACAACAACTTGTGCTGGACATGAGCTAAAAATGAAAAGTTTTACCTGAGTGATAAACTTAGGTGGCTGGGCTTCTGGCTCTTCTGGAGGAGCAGCAGTGGGAAGAGGTCCTCTCTCAAGGGCCTTTAGCTTCTCTCCACTCATGCCCTGAGGCAGCTGTGAATCGAAGTCAATCATCTTCCTGGATCTGCATTGGAGAGTTGCTTTGGTGGTCGCCGTTCCCCATTTGTTCGTAGCACGGCACATGTATTCTCCAGAATCACGAGCATAGGTGTGGGCCAGATCAAGGACAATAAATCCAAAGTCGTTGAGTTGATGAACTCGAGAGCCAGTAGCAAACGGACGGCCATTCCAGAACCAGTCGATACGCATAGTAGGATCACTAGCTGGCTCCACACGACAGTCAAAGTGAGCAGGCTGGCCTTCGTCAAGGTCTGATTGATCCTGCACATCAAATAGACCTCGTCATTATGATTTAGAGAAGAAATAAATGGGAAAAATAATTAATAAGTAGTACAGATATTCACCTTTAGTTCAACAATGAAGCGGGGTGGATTAGGCTTCTCATCTTCAGCCAAGATCTCATCCTTTTTGTACAGTTGTTCCTCCAGCTTCTGGATACTTTCAGTCCCTGTCTTAAAGTGCGCTGGCAGCTGCGGCTCTAGAACAATGCCTTGGCGGCCACGGACTTGCAGTTGGCATGACACAGTTGCCTCTCCATGTTTATTTGTAGCCTAGATGTTTCCCCCCAAAAAATCAGAAAATTAATATAATTTTAAAAGCTTACAATGTTAGGCAAAAGCCAAATATTTTTACCTTGCATGTGTAGAGACCTGCGTCTCTAACGTAAATACCAGCCACTTCCAAAATGACAAAGCCAAAATCGTTAATGGTTTTAATGCGGGAACCTGCCCACAAAGCCTTGCCGTTGTGGAACCATTCCACTCGCATAGAGGGATCATTCACAGGAATGAGGCGACACTCAAAGTGAGCGAGAGAATTCTCAGGCAATGACTGGTCAGTGGGACTAGTAACAAACTCAGGAGGTTTGCCAGTGTCATCTTCTGCTTCGGTCGGTCCTCTAGGCTGACCAAGACCCTCCAGCTCTGCAATCTTATCAATGGTGCCCTCCATACCTTGAGGCAGTTGAGATTCCATGATGATGCTTCGCTTTCCTGTAAAACATATTATAATAAAGTATCCAATATGATTTTAAAGAAAATAAAGAAAGTTACCACTTAGACAATCAACTACCTTGAATCTTCATGGTCGCTGTTGTAACAGCTTCGCCATAGTCATTGGTAGCACGACAAGAGTACTCTCCAGAATCTTCAGGATACACAGGTGAAATTTCAAGGATGACAAACCCAAAGTCACAGAAGGTCCGGAATCTGGAACCTGTTTTCAAAGGTTTGCCATTCCAGAACCATTCAACCTTGAGTTTTGGGTCATTTGTAGGTGTCAATCTGGCTTCAAAGTGACAACTCTCTCCCTCACGCAGGTTGTCAATGTTTGCAAGAGGCACTGTGAAGACAGGTGCAACACCCTTCAGCTCTGATGCCTGCTCATCCCTTGTGCGCACCAATGAATCTTCAAGGGTTTGAATCTTTTCCAGACCTCCCTCCATTCCCTAGAATTAAAAACACATTTAAAAAAAAAAGCTCATCAATGTCTTTACATAAAAGCGATCAGCAGAATGGTTACCTGTGGCAATTGTGACTCCAGAATAAGGTTGGCCTTAGATACACATTTCAGATTGGCCTTTGTGCTGTCCTCACCAACTTTGTTGTATGCTCGGCACTCATAGAGACCAGAGTTCTCCTCATAGCAGTAAAGAATGTCTAGGATCACAATGCCAAAATCATGGAAGGTACGGTAACGATGACCATGGGGTAACTTCTTGCCATTGTAGTACCATTCCACCTGATAAAAATAAAAATATACTCAATTAGATCATTAAAATTGGTAACTAGATAAAATTGAAGCTTAAAGACAAATTTATAAAGTTTGATGGGGAAACCAAAAACTTACCACAAGATTGGGGTCATTCACAGGAGTGAGCCTAGCTTCGAAGTGGGCACTCTGTCCTTCCTTTAAGCTCACGACATCACTGATTTGGGTTATGAACTTAGGCGGCTGGTCAGCAGGAACAGCAGATTGGCTCGGCTGCTGGGACTGTGAGCTCTCCAACTCCCTGATGCGAGCCAATGCATCAGGCTGCAGACTGTCCAAGTAGACACCACCCTTGCCTGTGCACTTGATGGTGGCTCGAGTAGTGTCCTCACCGTATCTGAATATGATATATTTATTTTAATAAAATGATTCTTAGAAATAATTCAGATGTATTACCCCCCCCCCTCGTCCCTTTTCTCCTAATTTCCATTGCAAATACTGACCTGTTGCTGGCTTTGCAAATATATTCGCCAGTGTCGTGGCTCTGCACATAGGCGATGTCCATTACAACAAAGCCAAAGTCTGACACCGACTTGATACGTGAAGAATGACGCAGTGGCTGACTATTGTGGAACCATTCAACTTTGAGATTAGGATCATTGACAGGAATCAATGTGCACTCAAAGTGAGCAGAGTCTCCCTCCTTCAAGCTATCCAAGCTCTAAAGACCCAAAACACAGCCAAAACATAGATTTACAATGAGGAAAAAATAAGAAATCGCTCATGTCTGTAATATGAAAATAATACCTGAATTTGGGTAGTGAACTGTGGTTTCTGTCCCTTGGATTTGTCAACACATTCCAAGTTTACACATATCTCTGCCTGTCCCCATTTGTTTGTTGCACGGCAAGTGTAGGTGCCAGAATCTTCAATTTTGGTACCCAAAATTTCAAGAACCACCATACCAAATGCATGTACAGTTCTAGTTCTGTGGCCTAGGGGATAAAATATTTAATAATATACATAAGAAAACTGCAAATAAAAATAAGCTTAAGGTATGCACCAGACAATTTACTCACTAGCTTCAAGTTGTTTTCCGTTATAGAACCATTCCACAACCATGGTTTGGTCCCCAACAGGGGTGAGGGAAGCTTCAAAGTGAGCAATATCACCTTCACTTAGATTGCTCAAATTTTGGAACTGGATTCAAAAAGACATGATCGTGTTACAACAATACACCATTTTTCAGAGATCCACAACACAAAAAAAAAACGAGGTTCTTTTTAATCAATAGAACAAAACACAATTCATGCACAGGAGCAAAAAGCATCAGCATACCTCAACAGTCAATTCCGGAGATACTTCCAGCTGAAAGCAGATAAGAGGCTAATAATAAAGCACTAACATAAAATATAATCTATTATTTACAAACAACACAAACAAAATCTATTTTAAACATGTTATATTTTTAAAGCAACACACTCTTGCATATATGTTTAAAATTCATATTAATTGAAAAAGTCTTTGCTTATAGTTTTCTGAGACAGAAACAATGAAGCAAGATAATTTTATTGCCACACAAGCCACAATTTTATGTACTATTGTTTTTTCACGGTAGTAAACAAGCAATACCTGTGATGTGAAAACAGGAGGTTGTCCACCATCAGCATCAGGAGCAGATCCAGGCTGGCGAGCGAGAGCGTCCTCAAGATTCTGGATTTGCTCCAGGCCCTTCTCGCCCTTAGGGTGCTGGGTTCCTTCAATGAGGTTCTCTTTGCCCGTGCAATATATAGTCGTAGAAGTAAAAGCCTCTCCAGCCTGATTGAAAGCTTTGCAAGTGTAAACACCCTGGTCCCTCTCATAGACATCAGCCAGATCCAATGTCACAAATCCGAAATCGTGGGTCATCTTAAAACGAGATCCTAAAAGTAGAAAAAAAATGAATCATAAATATTTTGAAAGTTACATCTATGATGAAAAGGGGTGGGGACTCATAAAATTGTACTAACCATGCTCCAAAGCCTTGCCATTGAAGTACCATTCTATCTTAAGATTGGGATCATTTTTAGGCTCAACAGTTCCCTCCAGATGTAATTTGTCATTTTCACCCAGACGGAATTCTGGATTCAATGGTACAGTCCAAATAGGCTTGGGGAATTGAGGTTCTGGTTTATCTGGCTGACGAGAAGACTTCCCTTGAACGGCGGCTTCAACCTCATCAACAGCATCGAGTCCTTGCTTTCCTTGGGGATGCTGAGTGTCCAGGTAAATACTGGATTTTCCTAGGATTTTTTTTTAAAAGAGTTTTAAATAGCACAAGGCTAGAACTAGTAAATTTTGGTATAAATTGCAAGTAACTGCAAAGCTATGAGGGTATCTGACAGTACCTGTGCAGCGAAGAGATCCAGAGGTAGTAGCACTGCCCTTGGAGTTTGTTGCTTTACAAGTGTAAATTCCTGAATCCTCAGGATAGGCTCCAGAGATGTCAAGTGAGACGTATCCAAAGTCATAAGTAGACTTAAAGCGTGCACCATGGGTCAGTGGCTTACCGTTCACAAACCATTCTAAAAAGTTTTTTTTTTTTGTAAATTGTCACAATATTAAACACAATTTTTAAGCGTATAACGAAAGAAGAATTTTTTTTTTTTTGGTATCTTACCAATGCCAAGGGTCGGATCCTTAGCAGGTTCAACGTGACACTCAAAGTGCACAGTGTCACCCTCTTTGCATTCCACATTGTTCAAGTGAGTGATGAATACAGGCAACTCATATGTTGGCTCAGGTGCGTCCGGACGGGCTTCCTTCGGAGCTTCGAGCTGCTCAATGCGAGGAATTGCCTCAGGGTGCAAAGGCTGGTTAATAAGCCAGTGTTGATCTGGGAAGATAAAGTCCTTTCTTTTAGAAGCGCTCTCTTAAAAACAGAACGACACGGGAAAGCTTTGCAGGAAACTCAGGGTACATTACCATCAATTTTCAAGGTTGCGGTTGAAACAGCTTCACCCAACAGATTTGTGGCTTTGCAGGTGTAAATAGCTGAGTCGTCAGCACGCAATCCATTAATAGAAAGGGTCACCAGGCCAAAATCAAATGTGCTACGGATTCGAGAACCTGGAAAGAAACAAAATAATTATAAACGCCCACTATTTTAATTTTCATTTATATTCAAAAAAAAAATTGTTCTTATATTTAAAAGTATTCTTACCTGTAGTGAGTGACTCTCCATTTTTAAACCATTCCACCCGCAGGTTGGGATCTGCGCGGGGTTCCACTTGTGCCTCGAGGTACACGTGCTGGCCTTCGATGAGCTTGTCTTGGCTATTAAGATGAGTAGTGAAGACTGGTGCCTGTTGTGGAGTAGTGTCAACGAACATTTCTGGGACTCTGTTCATCTCTGCTTCCTTGAGCTGAATTTTCTGCCAAGCATCTGGCTGCAGTGCATCGCGGGCGATGCTCGACTTTGATTTGACTTTAAGGGATGTGGAGGAGACGGCTTCTCCTGCAAGATTGATTGCTTTGCACATGTAGACTCCAGAGTCTTCAGGGATAGTTTTGCTTATGTCCAAGGTCACAAATCCAAAGTCGTGCGTGACACGGAATCGAGAACCCATCTTAAGCTCAACTCCATTTACAAACCACTCAAATCTCAGGTTTGGATCTCCAACAGGCACCACACGGCACTCAAAGTGAGCATGCTGACCTTCCCACAGTTCAGAGGGTCCGGTAAGCATCTGCGTGAAGATGGGTTTCTCAAACACTCGTTCTTGTTCATCAGGCCTCTGCGGACCCTTACCCTCCTCCAGCGCTGAACTCGCTTCATGCCCTCTGGGTGCAACGTGTCCAACTGAATAGATGCCTTGCTGCGAATTTTCATTGAGGCTGTTGTCACTGCCTCTCCAAGAGCGTTAGATGCGCGGCACATATACACGCCTTCATCCTCTTCACGTACGTGAGACATGTCCAGAGAAACAAAGCCAAAGTCGTGTGTCTTAGCAATGCGAGAGCTGGTTTCAAGTGGTTTTTCATTACGGAACCATTCAACTTTAAGGGTGGGGTCACCGACAGGAATCAAGCGGCACTCGAAGTGAGCAGTTTGGCCCTCAGCAATGTTGTCAATATTCTGGAGGGGCTGGGTGAAAACAGGTCGCTGCCTTGTCTGAGGCTCCTCTGCGTCTGCTTTCTTGGGAGCCCCAGCCTCCAATTTGCTGATTTTTTCCAGTGCCTCTGGCCTCTGAGACTCCAAAATGATGCTGCCCTTGGAAACGACTTTCAACTTGATTGATGATTGACATTCTCCAAGTGCGTTGGTGACTCTCACAGAGTACTCGCCAGCATCCTCGGGGACAGCATGGGTAATGTCCAGAGCCACATAGCCAAAGTCAAATGTAATATGGAACCGATTGCCTGATGGTAGTGGCTTTCCATTGTGGTAGAAATCTATGCGCAGATTGGGATCATGCATCGGCTCAACCTGGCACTCGAAGTGGGCAGTTTGGCCCTCACAAATTTCTGTTGTACCCCGCAACTCTGTGACCAATCGAGGAGCAGTAACTGTAGGCTCCTCCACCTCCAAACGAGCAGGATGACCTGCAGCCTCAAGCATCTGGATCTTTTCCAGACCATCTGGGTGCTGTGATTCGAGATAAATGCTGCGGCGAGAAGCACACCCAATTTCACAAGTGTTAACTGCTTCTCCTTGCAGGTTAGTTGCTTTGCACATGTATGTTCCAGAGTCTTCGGCATATGCGTACAAGATGTCAAGGGCAACATACCCAAAGTCATGAGTGGTACGGAATCTGTGACCAGCCTTGAGGGGCTTTCCATTAACAAACCAATCAATGCGTAAATTAGGATCATTAATGGGTTCAACACGGCACTCCAGGTGGGCGTGTTCACCCTCTTTCAGATTAGGGAGACTTGCCAGTGGAGTAACGAAAACTGGCTTCTGAACCACAACCTCAATTTCTTCACGCTGTGGCCGGGTATAATTTTCCAATTCTCTGATCTTTTGCAGACGTTGTTCGTCCAGAGTGTCTAAGCAAAGGCCCTCCTTGCCTACAACCTTCACAGAGCACGTGGTAACGGCCTCGCCAACGGCGTTCCGGGCACGGCACATGTAAGTGCCAGAGTCCTCTGGGTAGGCGTATAAAACATCCAGAGCAACAAAGCCAAAGTCGTAGGTGGTCTTGAAACGATGGCCTTGCTTGATGGGCCTGCCGTTGCAGAACCATTCGACAACCATAGTGGGGTCATTAACTGGTGTAAGAGTGGCTTCGAGGTGAGCACTTTGACCTTCAGGAAGATTTTCAATGTTGCGAAGAGCGCGGCCGAACTGTGGCTTCTCCATGACAACTGCATCCTCGTCCACCTTCCTGCGGTAGCGAGAATCGTCCTCCAGGTGCTGGATCTTCTGCAAGGCACCCTCGTGCTGAGTTTCACGAATGATGGAGGCGCGCGAGGTGACTCCCAGCTTGATAGAAGAAGTTGCCTGGCCCAGGTTATTGGTGGCACGGCAAGTGTATTCACCAGCATCTTCAGCATACACAGTAAGGACATCCAAGGAGGCAAATCCAAAGTCATAAGTGGTACGGTAGCGGTGTCCAGTGGACAGAGGCTTTCCATTGTGGAACCATTCAATTTTCAAATTGGGGTCGGGGTAAGGCTCAATGCGGCACTCATAATGAGCACTCTGGCCCTCCACAAGCTGCGTTGGTCCATTCAGCTGTGTCGTGAAGTGTGGCGCCTGGGTCACTACAACATCCTGCTCCTCTCTACGCCCATAGCGTGTGTGATCTTCCAGTTGCTGAATCTTTTCGACAGCTCCATGATGCTGCGTTTCCAACAGCAATGAAGCCTTGGATGCAACATCAAGAGCAGCTGATGTAAATGCTTGGCCAAGCTCATTTATGGCACGGCAAGTGTAAGTGCCAGAGTCTTCGGGGTTCACATACTTCATATTCAGGGCTACATAACCAAAGTCATGCATCGTGGTGACACGATTAGAGGCCTGAATAGGAACACCGTTTCGCAACCATTCCACTCGGAGTTTAGGGTCTCCAACAGGAATAAGCCGTGCCTCAAAGTGAGCGGCCTGATTTTCGGCAACTCTTACATCACGCATGGGCTGAGTGAAGACGGGAGGCTGAGTGATGGCATCATCTGCCACATCAGAGCGCTGATGGCGAGTGCTCTCCAGCTGATTGATTCTTCCGAGGGCTGATTCATGCTGGGTGTCTCTCTGAATGGACTGCCTTGACTGTACAGCTAATGTGGTTGAGGTAACAGCCTCTCCCAAAATGTTGCGCGCCCGGCAAGTGTATGTGCCGGCATCTTCAGGATAGCAGTATAAAATGTCTAGCGCAACAAACCCAAAGTTGTTAGTTTCAGTGAAGCGGGAACCTGATTTTAAAGGCTGATTGTTGTGGAACCATTCTACTTTCATCGTTGCATCACTGACAGGAATCAGACGGCATTCAAAGTGAGCACGCTGACCCTCCTTTATGTTGACTGGTTTCAAAGAAGTTGTGAAAACAGGAGCCTGAGTTGTAGATTCATCCACTTGTTCATGGCGTTGGAATCTGGACCTGTCTTCAAGGTACTGAATTTGCTGAAGGCCCTGCTCATTTTCAGTGGTTGTTACGATCTGAGCACCACCTCTGCAGCTCAGCGTGCATGTTGTCTCATCACTGCCAACCAGATTCACAGCTCTGCATGTATAAGTGGCACTATCTTCAGCAATTACATCAATGATGTCAAGGGCAACATATCCAAAGTCATGGATTGGTCTAAAGCGGTGTCCAACGGTGATAGGACGTCCATTCTTGAACCACTCAACCTTGAGATTGGGATCAGTCACAGGCTCTAACTTGCACTCAAAGTGAGCATGTGAGCCCTCACGAAGACCCTCCACATTCTTTGGTCTGGTGATAAATCTTGGACGAACATTAACAATTTCCTCAGCCATTTCTGACTTCTTATATCGTGAAGAGTCCTCCAGGTACTGAATTTTCTCCAAACCACCTGGATGCTGGGTCTCCAGAAGCAGGTCCCTCTTGGCAATCACACGAACTGAGCAGGAAGTTACTGCTTCGCCAAGTTGGTTGCGTGCTTGACAAGTGTATACACCAGAATCTTCAGGGTATACACTCAGCAGATCAAGAGCTACATAATCAAAGTCATAGGCAGGGCGGAAGCGGTGTCCAGTTCGGACTGGACGCCCATTGACAAACCAATCAACACGCATTGTTGGATCACCAACTGGCTGCAGACGACATTCTAAGTGAACATTTGTGCCCTCAATTGTCTCCAAATTATGCAACGGTCTTGTAAATTGAGGAGGCTGTGCCACAATAATTTCTTCTTGGGCCTGACGCTGGTGGCGCGATTCCAGCATTTGAATCTGCTCAAGGGAGGACTCATTCATTGAGTCCGTAACTATGTCAGCACGGCTGATAATCCTAACGCAGGCAGAAGTGTGGGCAGAGCCAAGGTGGTTGGTGGCCCTGCAGGTGTACTCACCAGAATCCATGGCAGTTGTCTTAACAATGTCCAAAGCCACGTACCCAAAGTCATAGTAAGTGCGGAACCTAGATCCAACTGTCACAGGACGACCATTTTGGAACCATTCAACTCGCATGGTAGGGTCTCCCATGGGCTCAAGGCGGCATTCCAGATGGATGTTTTTGCCTTCACTAACTGGCTTGGGGTCAGAAAGAGGCTGCACAAAGATGGGCTTAGACTTTGAGATTTCTTCAATATCATAATGAGGCTCGACAAACTTTGAATCCTCCATTTGACGAGTCTTCTCAAAGGTGCCTCTGTGCATGCTGGAAGTGTCGATACCTGAGCGAGTTTCAACCACCATGCTGGCAGATTGTTGGGCTTCGCCCAAGGCATTCCTGGCCACAACAGTGTAAGTGCCGCTATCATCAGCACGCACGCTCAAAATGTCGAGGGCAACATAGCCGAAATCATGGTACAGCTGAATTCTGTTTGCATGTTGGATAGCTTTGCCATTGTGGTACCATTCAATCTTCAATGTCGCGTCACTCATTGGCTCAACGCGAGCTTCAAAGTGAGCACGCTGGCCCTCAACAATCTTTGTTGTACCTTTCAGAGGACCCAAAAATCTGGGCTTCTGGGTAACTAGACTTTCTTCTTGCTGCATACGTGCATAGCGGCTGTAGAAAATAAAGGGGTGGTTAAAAGAGAAATCCGTTGAAAATTGTACAATATCCCATTGCGAATGAAAACTACCTGTTGTCCTCTAAGTATTGGATCTTTTCCAGCCCTCCAGGGTGCTGGCTCTCCATGAGAATGTCATTCCTGCCTTGCACTGTTAACTGGGCTGAGGTGACTGCCTCGCCCAGCTGATTGACAGCCCGGCACGTGTAAGTGCCTTGGTCAAAAGTTGTCACATTCTTGATTGTCAAGGCCACGTATCCAAAGTTGAAGAAGCTTGTGATCCTGGAGCCTAAAAATACACAAAACCGTTTTAAATATGAAGCAGTACTCTCAGGGGGACACTGGCTGCTGCTGGCTGGAACGTACTCGCTTCAACTGGGCGGCCATCCTTGAACCACTCGACTCGCAGAGTCGGGTCGCCAACGGGCTCCAGACGGGCCTCGAAGTGGGCGAACGCGTTCTCGCGAATTCCGAGCTGGTCCTTGATGGGGGTCTTGAACTCAGGAGGAGCATAGCTCTCCTGTTGCTCGGGTTGGTAACTCCTGTACTGCTGGGCTTGGTGGTGAGCCTCCAATTCTTCCGTTTTTTCGATGTACTTCTGTTGCTCGGGAATTCCCAGGTCACCCGTCACAGTCGTACGTGCTGCAATTTAACAAATGCTATAGCGCATTACGTGTCACTTGTGTTTAAATTGTATTTTTTCAAGGAGCACTTACCAATGACCCGGACAGACGAAGAGCTTATGGCTTCGCCCCAGCGGTTGAGCGCACGCACCGTGTAAACACCACTATCCTCAGCCCGTAGGTGCAAAATGTTGAGAGAGACGTAGCCGAAGTTGAAGATAGAGGTTATGCGTGAACCTACAACAGCAAAGCCAAATCACGAATGGCTCAAGCGCACCAGAGAGAAGAACTGCAGCGAGTCGCTTACTTGCTGTGATTGGTCGACCATCCTTGTACCACTCCACCTTCATGGTGGGGTCGCTGACGGGGGTGAGCTGCGCCTCGAAGTGGGCGTTGCGTCCCTCGTGCAGCTCGCCCAGGTCATGGAGTGGGCGGATGAATTCCGGCCGCTGGGCCGCAGCTTCCTCGACGCTCTCGGTGCGCTGGTAGCGGGAGTAGTCCTCTAGCTGCTGGATCTGCTGGAGGCTGTCCGGGTGCTGGCTGGACTGCTCGATGCCCGTGCGGGCGGTGACTGTGAGCCGAGCCCGCGACTCGGCCACCCCGGTGCTGCTCGTTGCCCGACATACGTACTCGCCTCCGTCCTGGACGATGATGCTGAGGAGATCGAGGGCAATGAAGCCGAAGCGGAAGGTGGTGGTGGCTCGCGAACCTGCGCAGACACAGACGGTGAGCACGGCGTCTCACGACGAGCTCCGTGTGGCACTTCCCCAGCTCCCTCCATGCGAACACTCACTGGCTGCCAGAAGCCGTCCGTTGAGGAACCACTCCACCTGCATGGTGGGGTCGCCGACGGGCTCGATGCGGGCCTCGAAGTGGATGCGGCCACCCTCCATCTGCGACACGTCGCGCAGCGGCACGATGAACTGTGGCGGCGGGTACTGGCGGTCCGGCTCGGCCGCCGGCAGGTGGGGCTTGGCGCGCTCCACGTGTCGGAGGTAGATCACTTCGGGGCCCGGCTCGGGTCTGCAAGCAGTCGCGCCACGGTCAATAGCGCCGAATACGAAGGGGCCGCGGGAGCCAGGCAAGGCGGAGCACTCACTCTGGTTCAATAACTCTGGTGGGACGCGGCAGGTGCAGTCGGCGGGCCTCCGTCTGCTGGCTGCGGTCCGGCCCGATGACGTAGAGGCGCGCGCGGGTAGCCGTGGAGCCCGCCACGTTCTGCGCCATGCACTGGTACCAGGCCGCGTCAGAGGTCTTGGCTCGTGGGATGTCCAGTGTTGAGGCTCCGCCATCAACACTTATCTGCACGTCGGGGCTGGACGATATGGGGATACCATCCTAGACGAAACAAACAGGGTTCACACAGCATTCAGGCACAAGAACAGCATTGAAGCGGCCAAAAAAATAGTGCGCGCACCTTCTGCCATGTAATCCTTGGGCAGGGCGTGCCGACGGCGCGTGCGTTCAGCACCACCGGCTCGCCCTCGTTGACGGTCACTGTAGTGAATCGTTCCACAAACTTGGGCGCTACGACGAGTTCCTTCTCGATGACGCTGAGATTGCACTGGAAGGACGTCTCGCCGGCCTTGTTGCGCGCCACGCAGGTGACGACGCCGCCGTCAGCGCGGCTCACGTTGGTGATCATGAGAGCGTGGTTGCCGGACTCGTTGACCAGGATCTTGTGGGTCGCGTCGTCGCTCACCTGGCGCCCGTTGATGTACCACGCCACCTCCGGGTACGGGCGCCCCGTGACGCGGCAGTCGAAGCGCGTCATCTTGCCCTCCGTCACGTCGCGGTCGCTGCACACGCGCACGAAGTTAGGCGCCAGCATCTTGCTCGCGTCCACCTCGCTCGACTCGACCACCTGCGTCTCCTGCTGGGTCGATCTCGTGCTGATCTCCCGCTGTTGCTGGTAGATGGACTCCTGCGCCTGGGGCTCGATGGCCAGGTAGGCGGATGACACCACACAGCCTGTAAGCAGACGGGGAGGAGTTAGCGCAATGTCCGACTCACACTCAGGGAAGCTAACGGAGAGAGGGCATTACCTTGTGGGTTTTCTGCGAGCAGCGTGTAGTGGCCGGAGTCTTCAGTCTGTGCGTTTGTAACTTTAAGTGTTGCTTGTTGGTTGGAGTAATTTGATTGGAATTTCTGGGACGGAACGATTCTAACTCCATTTTTGAACCACGTCAACTGCAAAGCAATTGTTAAATACAACATTAATTTTCATATAATGAATGTCACTTATTTGATATCAAGTCAATTTTTCAAGGCATTAAGATGTGTACCCTTGGCTTAGGGTTGGCAGGAACTTTAGCCGAGAAGACGGCATCAGATCCCTCGGACAACTTGGAGTTCCTTGGCTTCTGCGAAATTTGAGGGGCTGCTGCAGGGCCGAGCGACCGGTCCACGACTGTGGACAAGCGGGCGTCGGTCTCGTGGGAGTACCTTCTGGTCACGGACTCGCGGTACTCCACCTCCCTCAACAGCCGGTATTCGAATGTGTCCACCTTGAAATCCTGGCAAGAACATAACAACAAAAATATAACGCATTTTCCGCCACAAACCACTCCGAGAGAAAACGGAAAAAGAAAATAGTTTACTTCTTGAACTAAGGTGTGCCCGTTTGAGTATGACGTCTTTTCTGTTCGCTGCTGCTGGTAGCTCTGTACTGTCTGGCCACCAGAGGTGCGCTGTTCTGAGGATTCGTAAGACTGTTCGATTTGACGTTGGTATCCACCCAGCTGAGGTTGCCCTGAACACAAACACATCGCACAATATCAAGAGCGATTCAAAGAAAATTAAAAAACTAAGGCACTCAAACGCTGAGACGAGTACCTTCAGGCTGGATATATACTGAGCAAATAGCTTCGCCGTACTGGTTGCGCGCGGAGCATGTGTACTCCCCTTCATCTCCCGGACCAATTTGGTTGATGAGTAGAGAAACATTCCCTGTTTGTTCCTCGTACTGCATCTTATACTTGTTGGACTCTGCCATGGACAAAAAAAACCTCATGAAACACCAAAACAACAACACCAACAGCAGCACACAAGACCGCAACCAACACAATGAACGTACCGAAAAGGGGTGCACCCTTCCTGGTCCAGGAGACGACGGGTTTGGGGTTGCCTCGCACGCGACCCTCGAACAGAGCGTTGCCGCCCTGCGCGAAGCGGGCGTTCTTGAAGATCTGTTCGAATACTGGTGGAGAGGCATCCCCAGGCCGGCCACCACCGATCCTGCACGCACACGCGCAATCCGTTTAGAGAAACAAAAACAACGAAGGGCACCTAAGAGCAAGGGAGAACGAAAGTAACTTACATCTGCATGCCTGGGGACTGCATAACCATGCCCTGCACTGTAAGACAGAAAGAAAATTTTGGCGTAAGAGAGAGAAAGCGGGACTAGCGCAGGCGTCATCCGTGGGTCGAGGACTGACAGAGTAGCGACGGACAACAGAGCACCTGCTGCACGGCCAGGCGGGATAGTTACCGCTGCCGCCTTCATAGCGACTCTGCACAGCACATCGTCCTTTGTCTCTCTCGCACCCTTATGGCAAGCCAGTGCGAGCGATACGAGGCGACGGAGAGGACTTCCGAGTAGTGTACACCGCACGCCACTGTTAAAGGGGACAGGGGCGGTCGCACTCGGCGACGGCGCTTCCGCGGGGAGCGACGCGCACCACCGCCCACGTCATCGAGAGCCCCATCAGCCACGACAGCGTCGAAGCATTCATTGCACCGCCGGAAAACAGCATCATTTTCAGCCGAGGGGAGAGGGGTCGCGAGGGTCGAGTGATTTGCTACACACACAGACACACGCACACACGCAGACAAACACACACGGGCACAGCTTCCTTGGAAACGTCCCTGCTGCAGTGCCTTCGCAAGTGAGAGACACTTGTATCTACTTATAGAGATCACTGTTTGCAGTGGCATTACAAACAGCCCTTCCCCGGCGTCCTGGCGAGCGGGCCGCGGGGTCGTCCCCAGCCAGCCTTCCGCGCGGGGCGCCGCCAGATGGGGCAGAATGCGCCGTCTCTGTCTCACACGCAGAGCGCCTCGCCGGTGGCAGCGCGGCATCGCAGTCACAACTGTTCGGGAACCTCCAAACAGGGCGAGTGACGTTTCGCCGGCGCATCGCGGCACGCCCACGCCGTCACCACGCAGCGACGCTGCTCGCGGCGCGCACATCGGCGAGCGGCCCCCACGTGCGCCGTTCAATTTTAAATGGTTCTTTTCGCAGGGCATGCAGCGAGTTTGGTTTTGGCGATTTGGCAGCGCTCGCCGACTCCACCTTCGCCTTCCGGTGTCCGCGCTCCGCAGCCCTAGCGTGCCCTAGCGCCGGGCCGGGCGGTGCATCATACCCCGGGAATAGGCGCCCCGCCGCCACGCCGCCACGACAGACGAACAGCTAGCTAGACGGGGCGGGGCGGGGTGGCGTGGCGTGGCGCGCGGGGCGGTAGGTGTTTGGCTGAGGCGGGGTGGGGCGCGGCGGCAAGAACGGACCTGTCACCGGCTCACCCACACAGGGAACATTCCGGCCACCTTACGAGGGGGACAAAAAAACATTTAGAATAATGTCGCTCATCCATCACCACGGCGGCATGCCCCCGTCCCCGCACCGTCCTTCCCCAGAAAAATCATTTGCGCCGCCGGTATGTACCACGGGACAAATAGTGGGGCCTGGGGGGAGGAGGGGCCTCCCCCCCGATGATTATTTTGAAACAAAGCAGGGACTGTGACGTCAAGGGGGAGAAAAGGACAACAAAACGTTTCGAAACGACGCCTGGCATTTCCGGCGCTGGTGCGGCCGGCTGCATCTGCACTGCATAGCAGCATCCGCACTCGCGCCCCGGGCCGCCATGACCAGGCCATGACCAGACCCAGGACGCGCGTTTTGACTGGGGGGAATCCTCCCAAACACACTGGCCGCCTCGCCCCGCGCCTTGCCGTCCTACGCCACGCCGTGCCTCTTCTTGTCCCAGTGCTGTCAGCTGCCGCTATTTCGGTGCGGCCGCCCCGCGCCGCCCCGCCCCGCCGTAACACTATCCCGGCCGGCCGTGTCCACTCAGACGGCCGCCACGTTCGCGAGCAGCGCGACGCCCCGGTCACCGAGGCCAAGGCGGACACCGACGCACAATCAAGAGCGAAAGGCGTTTCAGGAGGGAGGCAAGCGGGCGGATTCTCCACATTTTCAGCCACCCTGGCCGACGCCGCACTCGGTGCAGTCCGAAAGGGCGGCCAGCCAGTCAGCCATGCCAGGCTGGCAGGCAGGCGCTTGGCTTAAAAGGCACGGACGGCGCCGCGCTGTGCCGCGGGGAGGGGCGCAGCCTGGCGCATGCGGTTTCGCGAGCCGTCCTCCGCAGACCGGCCGACCGCCGCGGCAGAGTTCTGCCCCGCGGCTCCAGACACACTCACACAATGCCGCCCTGTCCGACCCGAGCACTGGGTCCACCCAGGCACCCTATCCACTTCCATTTGCACTGGACCCAGACGATCCTATCCACTCGCACTGGGGTCATCCTGTCCATTCGCACTGGTGATCATCACCTTGCTGCTGGCTGGTCACTTGGCGGGTCACATGTTGCTCTACACGGCTAATCCTCTGCTGCTGCTGCATCACTTGCTGTGTCTGCTGCTGCGTCTGGTAGGACGTTTGCTGCACCACCTGCTGCTGCTGCTGCTGCGATTGCTGCATCTGCTGCTGCTGCTGGCGATTCATTTTCGGCGTCGTTCATGGAACAACTAATCCAGCGAGAGACGCGCCAGAGGTCTGGCGCCGAGTCGTTGAGCGGCTAATCCAATCCGCTCGGTAATCCACTTGCAGAGCACAGCACACGTCGCACACGTTGCACAGGACACGCGCGGCGCGGCACTCCCCGCTGAGTGAGACGTTCGATCCAATCACTCCACTATCAATGAAGCGGGCGCGGCGCGGCACCGTTAACTATTCAAACAGCGCGAAAGACGGTCACGTTCAGAAGTCAGGTCACTTCGAGTTGCCCACGAGCCATAATTCGGATTTTAAAAACGGGTAGGTCTTGTAAAGACTTCGGTCGAGTACGAAATGTGAGGAAGAAACTCGGGAAAGGCGACAGAATACACGCCCCGCGCTCACGGCCCGGCGGTGGGGGTGGTGGGGGTAAAAGTGGGGGGAAAGCGTGAGTGGAGGGGGAAGGGGTGGGGGCCGCGGGACGCATCGCCCAACAGCCCAAAAATATCCGACAGCCGAGCGCGCCAAGGCGCAAGCAGTGGCCGCTTGTTTTTAGACCAGGGCGGGGCGGGGCGGGGTGGGGCGAGGCGGGGTGGGCCTCTGTGGCGGAGCGCTGGGCGGGGCAGTCCGCCTCGCCATGGGGCAGGACAGGAACTCTCCAGCAACCCGCTCTCCGGGAGAGGGGAAGAGGGAGGGTGCGGCCGGCGGCCCCAGCGCCTCCCACTCCCTCCACGCGACCTCGGCCCTGCGTAGTCCTGGGGTCACTTGCCGCGAGCTGTTGCACGCGCTGCCCGCGGCGCGTCTCACGGTGGAGGGGGGCATGACTGAAGGCCGCAGGTGGACCTCGGACAGGCCGATTTGCCTGGCGGTGCGTGCCGCGAGCGTGCTGCGTGCGTTGACCCCATACACCAAAACGCATTCAGCGATAATAGCAGCGCAGGCCGGCGCAAGAGTGTTGCGCTGTCTCTCTCGGACCCCTGCGGAACACCCCACGAGTGCGAGAGAGACAGAGCGACGCCACCCTCGCCACGGACTTGGTGACCGCGCGCAAATAACCTATTGCTCACCGCAAACACGGATGACACAGCCGCGCTGCGGACAGTGTCGGACAGCCGGGCGCGACAATACGCTGATTTATCCATTTATTTAGGGACGGGCCGGACGACTCCGAACAGCGCTTGCTGCCTCTCCCACCCTGACGGCGCACAGTGGGCGCCAGAGAGGCAGAGCGACGAAAGCGAAGTTCGGAATCAGTCTGCCGGGGGGGCGAGATGCACGGCGGTGCCCACATCGTACCATGTACAGTGGTTGGCTGCGAGGCGGCGTCCACCCACTTGCGGACATTTGTCTCTCAGCGCCGGCCAGCCAAGCAGCGCCCCGCACTGACTTCACGAAACGAAGAGCAAAGCGCATCGGCGCACGGAGCCGAGACGCAGATCGCAAGGTTTAGGCAAGGCGGTTTTTCCAAAATTTTGAGGCGCGGTTGACACCAGAAATGACACGGCGCATGCTTGGCGCCCTTCCCAGTCAGTGGCGGCGCCCCGGACATGGGCGACGGCCAGGCTGGTGCGGCGACGCCTCTGCCCCGAGGAGTCGCAACCAACACGGATCGCGGCACCGCTGCCGAGACAGGACACTCTACTCTAAAACCATCAGCGAACACGCCGAAGCGGCCGACTCGAGCCAAGTCAATACAAACACGGCAGTACGTCACTTAGCAGGCAGGCCGGCGAGCCCGCTTCGGATTCGGCATCACTTCCTCATCCTTCTTCCTTTCCACGCAGATTCCTAGAGTCGAACACTGACCCTCGCAAGGGCGGGACTGGAGCGGGAGGGTCACCTCCCTGGTGATTATGGTGGTGGTGGTCTTGAGGCGGTGGACGGTGCGCGTCTGAGCACGCGGCACCGCGGCCTGGGAGCCCTGCTGGAGGCTGCTGGGTAGGCCATGAGAGTCCCTGGAGGACTCGGCGGCCCCGGCGTGTAGGTCTCTGGATAAGAACTCGGCGGCACCGGGCACGAAGTAGACCCTCGTCGGCTGCCCCCAGCCGGCGGCGTCGAAACTCCGGGACGTCGTCCGGGCCCCGTGCGCGGCGTTGACGCCGTCCTCGAGGCCGCGGCCTCCACCGCAGTGTGGGCCCCGCCCCCTGGGGCCATTGTTCCCGGCGGGGCCCTCGGCGGGGCCCTCGGCGCGCGAAGGGCCTCTGCGGCCGCCGAACGCGCTGGCGGCGCTGTCAACGTGGCCGCCCTTGAAGACGCCCGCGGCCGTCGCGGGGTTCTTGACAAACAGGTGCGCCATGCTGCCCGCGGCGACGGACGGCAGGGCGAAATGCAGCGGCCCTTCCGGACGCACGCCAGACTCGCGGACGTGGAAGGAGGACGACGACTGGCTGCCGGCGCGGGACAGTGCTGGCCTCCAGTGAGCGCGCGCGCGACTGCCTGACACACTACTCCTGGTCACGGGTCGCCGCGTCGTCTCGCCGGGTCCTGTCGCCGCGGCGCCGCCCTGTCCAGCTCTGCGTTGCATCGCCCTGCCGCTGCTGGAGTCCCGAGGGGGGGGGGGGGGGCAAGGCCACTCCAGGGCGGCGCCGAGCCTGGAGGCAGCAGAGTGTGCCTTGCCACTGTACCAGAGTCCGAGCCACTGACCCACATGTGCTTCCCCTTCTTTTCAAAGCACCGTTTGTCGTTCAAAGCGTCTCAGTGTAAACTTGACTAAAAGAATTTCAAGCGTTTCGGTAAAAACTTGACTAAAAGAATTTCCACGCTGCTTTCGCTGTTGCTGGTGTTGAACGGGGAGTCGAGGCCCGCGAATCAGTGAGACGCGGAAGGCCGTCCGCGCGGATCGGGCCGCTCAACAAACACTCACGCCGACCGGGTGACGACGGAGTGCTTCGGCCGCAGTGCGCTGCCGCTGCGTCTAGCCCTCCACGTCTCGGCCCTTCTAGGCTCGTCGCTCTGTCTCTCTCACACCCGCAGAGACGAGACCGCCTTTTCGGAACAAGCCCGCGGGCTGCCCGCCAGGCCACCCATCTGTCCATCATTAAAGGGCGCCCTTATAAGGCTCAGCGGTGCAGTCGAACCGCCGCGGCCGGGGCAGGCCAGGGTCGACCGGCGCGCCAGCCGGTGCGTGGCGGTGCTGGAGGGGGGAGGGCGCCGTGCGGGGCAGGCAGCGTGCACGGCGCGGCAGCACGGCGGGCCGGCCCACCCCGGCAGGCGCTGCCTGCCCGCGCCATGTCCGCACTGTTATTTCTTGTCTAATAATAAACTAATTTTAAAGGCAATAAAATTTTTATTTCATCATTAGCGCCATAAAAAAGTGATTGCATAATAAGTGTAATAAATGTTGTATTGCATTCACTCATAATATCACTTTATCACAAATAAATGTGATAATCTGGACCAAAATCGGCTTAAACGTGAGAAACTTATTGCATTTTTAATGTGATAATTATTTATTGCTGCCACAGATGCGATAATTTGAAGGAATCACATTAGTCTTTTCATCGCAGCTAATTGTATGAAACTTATCAGAAATATCAGTGCGCGTCCCCCGCGCCTTTCAGCCGCAGACAGGGCTCAGCGGCGGCGCCCAACGGCGGCGGCCTCCCCGCCGACACGGCCGAGCGGCGGTGGCCCACCGCGGCAGGCCCGCGTTATATAAGCAGCGTCGGAATGCAAGAAACGGGCAGAAATCCGCAGCATCCCCGCGCCGAGCTCCGACCAGTGGACACCACGCCGGCCGGCCGCACCTTACGGCCGCTATATTTAAACAGCGCGGGGGGGAGGGGGGCAGGCCGTGGAGGAGAGGGCAGGGGGCATACGCCTCCGCGGGGCCGGGGCCGGGGTGGTGCGGGGGATAAATTCGTTTGTGAGACACTATTGCAAGTCTGTTTGGATGAGCGTGCGCGATGTACTGCGTGCGGCACCCTTGGACACCCGGTGGGGCCCCGGTGGGGACACGGCCACGGACCACACCTACCGCCCCGGACTGCGGCGGACAAATCCCTTCACTCCTGGGGCGTTCCGTTGGCGTGCGAGAGAGACAGAGCGAATCGGCCAGACCATAACGACCGCGCGCCGGCCAAGTTATTCGCCAGCCGACAATACCGGCCGCCACTTCAAAAGCACTGCGGCGTAGTCGGGCAAGCCGACCGGGCGTCGCCGTGAGAAATCGCCTCGATCACGGTCCGCAAGCTGCCTCCGCTCTGTCTCTCTCGCGCCCCTTCAGGACGCTCTCCGAGTGAGGGAGAGGGAGAGAGAGAGAGAGAGAGAGAGAGAGAGAGAGAGAGAGAGAGAGAGAGAGAGAGAGAGAGAGAGAGAGAGAGAGAGAGAGAGAGAGAGAGAGAGAGAGAGAGAGAGAGAGAGAGAGAGAGAGAGAGAGAGAGAGAGAGTGACGGAACGAGAAGCGGAAGGGCGCTGACGACACACACAATGGACAAAGCTTTCTCACGCCGCGTCCACAGTGGCGTGGCCAGTGCGCTCCCGCTTCACCAAGGGCTCTGTCGCGCCGTCTCTGTCGCACCCCGACGGGGCACCCCGCGCACGACCGAGACAGAGCGCTGTATTGAAACACACTCCATTGCACTCGACGATTTCTACATATTCGTCACCGCTACGCCTGCTCCCACACCGATATTCCAATGTTCACACGAAATGGACTGTATGATTTTCGCCAATGTTTGGCCAAATTTTGTAAGTTCATATTCATTAGTATTTGTTGGTGTTCATAATATTCAGAGATATTCGCATGCTCTGTACTCACCCGGGGGGTGTGCGGTGAGCGGCGACGGCGGCACGGGGCCCAGGGTGCGGGGGCGGCGCGCTCCCGGCGGCGGCGCGCTGGTCAGCGGCACGGGGCTGCGGGGTACGCGGCCGCGCAGCAGCTCCGGCAGCTCGGACAGGAAGTCTGGGCAACAACGGCGGGGGTTAATCCAGGGGTCAACCACTTGGTATGTTTGGGGACACAAGATTTCTTACGGGACGAGATTTCGTCGGATTTCGCGAGATGTCAACCGATTTTACGCCCAAAATTTGCTTGGTTTTTTTTTGCCTTTTTTGGAAGAAGATTTCCAATTTCCAGAGATTTCTGGCGCTCAAGGGGATACCTGATTTCTCGAGTGGTTGCCCTCTCGGGGTTAATGCCACGACGGTGAGTCGGTGCAACGCCCCCTGCGCGACCGCCGGCCACATCAAGGAGCCGAGCTGGACCACCGCAGCATCCCACAGCACAGGCAAACACGCGAGAACCAGCAGGCTCCACACAGTCGGTCTCTTTCGCACTCTTGGGGCAACCCGAAGTGGTGCGACAGAGACGGATGAGCCTGCGGCTAGTGACCCGCCAATCTACCCGAAAGGCGCAAAATGGCGGCCGCGGTCGGCGCTGGCGGTGCTGGCCGCGGGGAGGCATTGTCCTGACGCTGCGCCACCGCCGGCGCTCTGGCGAGGCGAACGGCGCTGCCTTATGGAAAACAAGCTCACTTTAAATATCGCGAAGCAAGAAACATGGGCGGTCATGCAATCCGAGCTCCGCGCGGCGGGTCGTCACCCCCCACACCACCAACCCCTGTGCCGTGGCGAGCAGCCCACGCAAGTCATTAGTGACAAAACAAATCAGAGCGGAAAGACTGAGTGACCTTGAGGGCCTCTCCGAGAAGGCCCTGCTGCCGTCGCGGCCGGCCGGCTGCATCGCGAGGCCCGCGAGGCCCGCCGACATGAGTCATTTCACCGCCGTGACAGCTGCAGGCTCATCCCGAGTCGCGTCGCCGTCTCTCTCGCGCCCACGCGGGCCGCCTCGTGAGTGCGAGACGGTCAGCCTGCTTTTTACATTGACGGACAGCGCGGTCTAGCTTTTCGTCAGGCGGCAACTGTGAGACCTCCCTGCCGCAGTTTGGCGGCTTCCCCGTGTGACGGACCCGCAACGCCAACCTTTCCAAGACGAGTTTAAGTTCAAAACGCGGTGCACTCGCGGGGAAAAACGGCCACTCGAGTTTGTTCTCAAGTTTCAGGACCTTTGAGAGCGGGCCAAGGGGCGGTCCGAGGGGCGGGACCACGGGATTGAGAAGGAGAGGGGCGGCCAAGTTGCACAACAGCGGCCTGTATCGCGGGCCAGGAGGAGGGGGAGGGGGGAGGGGGATGGCCCACATTGAGCCGCTACGCCGGTCTGCGTGCGCCGCGGCACCGCGCACCAAGCAGTCGCCATTTATTTTTAAAACCCCAAAACGTTTTTGTATTTATTTTTTTTCAAAGATGTTTTTTTAGGTAAGTGTCCGCACGCAGACGCGGCACCAATTAGCGCGCGCACTCCAAATTGTCGCGAGGGCCAACCCATCTCGCTGAGGCCCGCTGCCGTCGCGACGAAACTACCCCAACGTGTCACATCTCATTTCCCAGTGCTTGGCTCGCGAGCCGCGCGGCGCAGGCCCCCAGTGCTTGAGGCCGGCGTTGCGTGGCGCCTGCCGGACGGCCCCTGACGGCGTGCCAGCCCAGCAGCGGCGCGGCCGCCACGGCGATCCGCCCGTGCGATCCAATCTGCTCAGCGGAGCGACTCGTGTGCTTCGTCGCTCGGTCTAGCTCGCACACCTTCGGAACGTGCCACGGGCGCGAGAGAGACAGAGCGACAAAGTGGTGTTGGGCGAGACGCCTGCGACAGGTGAGCATCACACCCTGGGAACAATACCGCCCTGGCCACACCTGCAATGCCAAGGGCCCGCGGCGCAGGACGGGGGGAGGAGGGAGGAGGGGAGGGGGGGCAGAGTCAGTGCAACAAGCAGCAGGGTGGCCGCCGATCATCTCCCTGACGCCTTGCCAAACGAGAATACTTTTACGGCCGTCGGGACGCGACGTGCATTGCCCAACGACTTCCGGAACCGCCTCCACCAACGCCACGCTGCCATGCCTGCTCGCTCGCACCGCCCAGGCGCCGGGTAGGCCAGCCCGCTACATCGGTCCGTCCAGCGGGTTGCCTACCCTGAGTTCGTAGGGCGCCCAGGAGTTGGGTAGGCCAGCCCGCTACATCGAGCCATGCAGCGGGTTGCCTACTCCGGGTTCGTAAGGCGCCCAGGCGGTGGGTTAGGCCAATCCGCTACGCTCCTTTGTAAGCCGGGTTGCCAGGCGTCTGGTGGGCGCACAGGGTGACACCCCCCCCCCCCCAAAAAAAAAGAAAGAAAATAGAAAAATAAAAATAAAACCGCAATTCGCCACACACATCAAATCCGCGGTAAATGTAGGCGACAGCCGGCTGAGCTGGTCACTCTCTCTCTCTCTCTCTCTCTCTCTCTCTCTCTCTCTCTCTCTCTCTCTCTCTCTCTCTCTCTCTCTCTCTCTCTCTCTCTCTCACTCACAAGGCTGCCTGTGATTACATCACGACGCACGCGGGGATAGGGACAGGGATGGGGGCTGCGGGTTGGAAGAAAGGATATAAATTAACAGCGGCACGGCAGGTACGGATGAGGCACTCGATCCCAAGCCCAAGGGGCGCGCACGCGTGGGTGGCACGTCGCGGGGCGGCAGCAAGGCTGCTGGTCCGGCACTGCATCTCGCTTGCGCACACAGAGCACGCCAAGCACTACTTGGAGGATGCAAAACGGAATCAATTGCTTCCCCGCGACAACGTAGGACGCCGCGGGACGCCGTCTAACCGACCCGGACCAGCCCTACAACGACGAAGGTGTCCCGAGAGAAGTAAGGCCAGGAAGGCAACTGCAGCCCTTGCCTCCGCTATTCCTGGTATTTGCTTTGGCCGTCGGGCCTTGCCTCCCACAGCCGCAGGGCCATGGGCGAGCCGTGGGCGAGCCGTGCGGCGTGCCCTACTTCTGGCCTTCTGCCGCTGTACTCGAGTGTCTTTGCTCCATTTTTCACGGGGCGGCCGCGCTGCCACTGCGGGTCGGCTAGGCGGCTGTTCACCCCGCAGCCCTTCCCCTCCGTCCCCGCGTCCAGAGCCCTGCGCGCGGCCGCCGCGGTAACGACGCCCTTCGCCGCTTTCAGGGTTTTAGGGGCAGGAAGGCAGGGAGCGGCGGCGACGCCTCGGTGCAACACGGCCTGCGGGGCCCACAGGCCTACAGCAAGGCGATGACAACAACGTCTCGAAAACAGGGCGCGGGGGAGGGGGCGCGTGGCGTCCCATTGGTCACCGCATTCTTGGGGGCTTCGTCACGTCGAAACGTCGGGCGGGGAGGAAGCACTGCGCGGCAGGCTGTAGCGGCAGCGCCGCCCAGCGCGCTGGCCGCCACCCAACAACATCGCAAATAGCAGCGGCGCCGAGCCGCACCGTCCCGCGAGACGTAACGCGTCCCCACGAAGCGCCGCGCCGCCCCCTCGGGGGACCGTCCGGGAAGCATCTCCCGGCTGCACGATTCTCTCTCCCACCCCTAGGGGCGGACGAGAGAGAGAGAGAGAGAGAGAGAGAGAGAGAGAGAGAGAGAGAGAGAGAGAGAGAGAGAGAGAGAGAGAGAGAGAGAGAGAGAGAGAGAGAGAGAGAGAGAGAGAGAATCAGTCCGCAGGTGGCGAGTGAATGGGGCCGTCCAAAGTATCGCGGCCCTGGTTCGAGGCTGCTTTCATCCGTCAATACACGGCGACCGTGAGTACAAGGTGTGGCTTTCGGTTTTATCGCCTTGTCTAGTCTAATCCACAGTGCTTTTTTGGAACTGTCTAGCATTGACCCTCACCACACCCACCCCCCGCCAAAAAAAGAAAAAAAAACACTACTTTTTCCCATTTTTTTTCTTCTTTCAAATGGTGTATGTGCGATAATTGTTAGAAGAAATATGTCATGCGGACATGCGGCAGATACATAGGATGGAAGTTCTGCAGGTGTGAAGAAGCAAAGTCAAACTTGTGCGGTTTGAATCCTAGATGAAAAGAGAAGTGGGCAGCAAAAGGGTTGATGTCTCTTCAGATCATTTTGTGTGTTCAACAAGTTTATTAGTGTGCTCGTAGATTTCTAAAATTATGTAGAGATCAGAGTTATACACTGAGCAACCAAACACAATGATAATTAAGAGGAAAAGTAGAAAATAGTTAAATTTTGTTGAATAGAAAGTATATAGCAATAAAATGTAATTAAAATGAAACCTAAGAACACAGAATAGCTATGTACAATATAATCATCAAGTGTTTGGTTGACAGGTACAAGGATTTGAGAAAAGAAACCACCACCAAGCTGCTCCAAAATCACCATTTAATAAAAAGCATACCCGATAATCCACCAATACAAACAGCCAGCCTGATAGAAAAGTACCAAGAAGAAACCGAAGGACACCGTCACAGTAAACTTCCTATGTCACATGCTCAATCTTGCAGTAATGGCTTCTACTGAGCACCAAGCATTAACAGTGTCAAAGAAAGTTTACCATTTGAAATTTGTACCAATACACAAGAAGTAAAATAAGAATAAATTCCAAAGCTTAGAAAAGAAAGCATAGTGGCTCCAAAAACCTTATTCAGGTAAGAAAATAGAAGTGATCCAGATTTCACATGCTAAAACAGAGTACCAAGGACTAAATAAAGATCAAAAGTTACATGCAAAGAATGCTGTGTATATAGAATGATCTATTGGCTAAGCCCATCATTGTTGAGTCCAATTCAATTTTTAACATTTCTACTGAAGTAACTGACAACTTGATTCAAACACAATGAGGAAAATAACATTATAATTAACTTGTTTCAAAGTCCAGTGAACCCTCAGAACAGTAAAAATCTAGTTGACAAGTACACCCATCAGTTACTTCAACATGCAATAACAATGGCAAGAATAATAAAATCTATAAAAGTTACACCAAAGGGAAATATGAAATGTACAGGTAGTAATATCCAAACCCATAAAGTTCTTGATCAATGACTAGAACAACACATTAGTGAAAAATAAAATATAAACTAATAAAACAAGAAAGAGGAATCCCTGGGACATGCATGAGGACAACTAGTAAAACAAGTTGGAATTTCAAGGAGAATTGAAACAAAACTGAACTGTTTGCCTTTTCAAGACCTGACATTTCTCACACATTACCAAAACAGTGAAGGTACTTTAATGCCTATTAATGAGAGAAGTTCTCTTCTCACCTGGCACTAAGAGGGTCGCTGTTGAAGCAGATGTGCCCGCCCGATTGGTTGCTGTACAGATGTAAGTCCCAGCATCAACTTTCGAAAAAATAAGGCAAAACAACATGGTGAAAATTAAGTCCACTTGTGGTTCATAAGAAGATGATTATATAGGTTTTTTTTATACTGATACCTGATGTAGCATTGGACACAGCAAGTCGACAAACACCATTTCGGAACTGAATCTGGACGTTTTCGGAATTTTCGAGGATTCTGCCATCTTTGGACCATAATATATTTGGAAGGGGTTCAGCTTGCACAATACACTCAAACCGAGCACTCTGGCCATTAACAACAGCAATATCCCTGAGAGGCTGGAAAGAGAATTGACATCAGGGACATCATTCAGAATGTAGAACAGAATTTGTTTTAAGGATTGTAAGTGGCTTACAGTGATAAAAACTGGTGCCTTTTGGAGTGCTGCGTCGTCGCCATCGTGTCTAGGTGCAGCGTTTGAGACATGATGGAACAACTTTCCTCCACCAGCAGTCCATGAGGCACTGCCAAGCGAAGCTGAAAACAAAGCAAGCAACAACATGAACTTCAGTCAATGTTGGATGGCATCAAGCAAAATCAACTGACGACAGATAAAAGTTGCATAGTTATTATTTTTTTTAGCATTACCTCGTATCAAACAAAAACAAGGGTAAACAAGGTAAAAAAAAAATTACAGCATGCTCAACACCCTAAAAATACCATGCACAAAGAAAATAATAAATGAATTTTTCTGATGAACCATCTCAAACGTTTCATAGAAAAGAAGGTTCCTTTTCCATGAATAAAATAAGCTTGTTAAAATTATTTGCATTTTCTTCCATGCAAAGCAGATCTATTAGCAGCAAAACGTTTCTCGCCATAGGGACGCTAATTTAACTGAGTCTCTACCTGAAGAGTCAGGCCCTGGGGTGGCTGATGTATGTGGAGACAGACTGGGGACACTGGGAGACAGTGAAACCGGACTGGGGGTGTTCAAATCAGCCCCGGGAATATCAATCGCAGACAGTGGCTGGGGTAAGCTGTAGCGCTTCCAGCGATTGGCATCTGATTCATTTTCAGACATTTCACTCTCTGAGGTGGGTTCCCATTTGACACTTTTAAAATGAGTGAACTTTTTGGGGCGGAACTGAGGTACACTCTTGATGTCTTCAGTTGTCTTACTGAAGCCCTTGATCGCGTTTCCACTCTTCTCATGCAATACTGGAAAATCCACTCCTCCATCATCTTTAGACAAGGAGCGTTCAATTCTAGCCCTCTTCACATTTGAAGAAGCTTTGCTCCCCGCTTTTCCTTCTCCCGGTAATATGATGCCGAACTCATAGCCAAAGTCATACTTGAAGTAGATGAGACCTGTTTCAGGGTCGATGTGCTTTGTTCCTGCATTAAGGAACAGGGAACAATTGCAGATTACCAAACCAACACCGCAGCAAACGCCCACACCACTCCAAGCAAACAAATGCCGATATATCATTCACGGATCCCATATGTGATTTAAATCCAAGCCCATTACAGTATGAATAACCGCAATCCAAATATTAATATGAATTTTATCCAGAACCAAATTTCTTACCATACTCAGCAACTCTTGATTCTTCCCTGTAGGTTTGAGAATCCTCTCCATTTTGAACAAGTGCTTTGGTATCAGTTGAGCTCTGCTTCTTCAAAATTGGTTTCTCTGGCTTGGTTTTTGAATCTGTCATAATGTCATTGACAAACCTCTGAGCCTTCGACTTGAATGTCTGTGTCATTTCGTTCATGTGCCTTGAAGCAATGTCTGAAAAATACATTTTGATTGCGAATTTATTTTTTTTCTTTACAGAATCCTTCCTGCTGAAGACGAAATAAGAGACAAACTTACATTCTGCCTGAGGTGGCACTTTTGGACCAGCATAAGCTAACTCAGCAGGCGGACCAGGAACCAATTGTACATCATATCCCAAGGGAGCCGACAACCGTCGAATGCTCTTCATGCTCTGTGAGGTCTGCATCTGAAAATGTCAATAGTTTGAGATACCTTTTTCTGACCAAAACAACAGGTTGCTAAAGAACCACAAATCACCTCCGAGCTCGTGGTGGACTTCCTCTCCTCGAACCGCCTGCGCATTTCGTCAACCCTCTGCAGTCTCTTCTGCTCGGCCGAGTAGTCCACGGATTGCGAGGCCGTGGCCGCGGCCGAGTAGGACGGCTGCGAGGACTGCGGGGGCGCGGGCAGGGCGGGGGGAACGAAGGCGGGCATCTCGACGGGCACGGGCACGCTGGAGCAGCGCGGCGGCTGCTGCACGCCCTGCACGGGGGGCGGCTGCACCTTCCGGTAGTGGGGCTCGTCGCCGTCACTGTCGTTGGGGGCCCACTTGGCGCGGAAGCGCACGGCCTCCAGCTCGCTCTCGTAGTCGCTCTCCCGGACCTCCCCGGGCACGAACTTGGTCGGCTTGGGCGGCGGCGGCGTGGTGCCGGTCCTGCGCCTGTCCCAGTGCTCCGGCTCGGCGCGGAAGGGGAACGGCTCCAGCTGCTGCTGCTTCTCGTTGAACTTGATGACGCGCGTCGTCTGCTGCATGCTGACCACGCGACGACTCGTCTCGGTGGCTTCGGCAAAACTCATCGACTGGGACGTCTCATGCATCGTGGGGGCGTGGCTGTTGGGGGGCGCGGCCGCGTACAGGATCTGCGGCGGCGGCCCGGCGCGAGGCACGGGGGCCGCCACCAGGGTCTCGACGCGCTCCGGGGGCCTGGCCTGGATGGCCTTGGGTTTCAACACGGGCTGGGGGTGGGGCTGGGGCTGCTGGGGTTGCAGGGGCCGGCCCTTGGAGACGAGCGGCGCGCCGCGGGGCCTCACGGCTGCCACGGGCTGCTTGTCGATAGGCTCAAACTTGGGTCGCGGAGGTCCACCAAAGTGCGGAGGGTTGTCAAACTCAGTCGGTGGAGTGGGAGTTCGGCCGACAGGTCCATGGCCACCGGCATGGTGCGTGGGTGTGAGCACGGGGCGAACGGGTCGGTACGCGGCGCCGTCCGCGCCGTCCACGTCGTCCCGGTCGTGGGGACGCCAGACCGCTGGGATGCGGCCAGCGCTGCCGTCGCTCTCGTAGTCGCTCTCACGGAACTCTCCCTTAACGAACTTGGAAGGGCTGCGCGGTAGTGGGCCCGCACTTCGCTTGGCCCGAGCAGCGACGCACGGGGCGGCGGCGGGCGCAGCGGCGGCGAAGCAGGGCGGGCCGGCGGCGAGCTCCACAGCAGGCTGCTGCTGTGGCTGCGGAGGCTGCGGCTGGGGAGCGCAGACGGGGGCGAAGACGGCTGCGACAGGCGGCGGGACCACCTCCTGCGGACAGCAACACACCACGGTCAGCGGGCCGCCAAGCACGGGGAGCCAAGCAGGGGGCGTCCTCAAGCCACGCTCCGACAACGTTTCAGGCTTAAGAGACTGAAAGAAACATCGTGGCTTAAGGGCTGCCCCCTGTCTGAAACATGGCACACATCGCCCGAAGTGCGTTAAGCAAGGGTTTCACCCGCGGGACTTCAACGCCCGAGGCAGCGGGAGCACTTTCGATGCCGTAGTCAATTCCTGTCACTAACTACACAGCCACTTAGCAGACGTCGTCTTACACACAAACCACACGCACAACTGAAAACAGACCTTCAAAAAATACTCGTGATTAGACGGCAAATCTACCAAACATTAGTTTTTACGCCACATCACCCGAAATCATTAGTTATCCTGCCCGAACCAAATGGAGGACGACAAAAGTTGCAACACGAACAAAACTCCAAAGGGAAACGAGCCGCAAGAATAATTCGCATGCAGAAGTTTAGAAGGAAGAACACAAACGAACATGAAAGACAAAATAAGTGAGACAAGGGTCCGCATTTTTAGGCGATAAAAATGAAATGAACTGCCGCTCTCGTCTGACCGCCTGGACGGTAGGCCCGCCCGTAGAGCGCGCGCGCCGTGCGGCACAGGGCGCCCACAGGGGCCTCCCAGGGCCCTGCACACGCCTCCGGGCAGGCCGGTGCCGTTCTAAAGCGAAAGCGAGGCGACAAGCGCGACGAGTGCGGACCCTTGCTCGCCAAGCAAGTCTACTGTCGCGGCACGGTGCACACCTTGAATGCAGACACACCGCAGGCCTCATGTCGGCGGGACATGCCCTGGACCGTGCTGCTGGACGTGCTCGACGTGCTGCACATGCGTTGCGACACATTCCGTTCGTACTTCTGCTCGTACTTCTGCTCCAGCGGGGGCGGCGACCTCGGCCTGCCCTGCGCCGTGCCGTTCGCGGCCCAGGCGGAGCAGGTCGAGACCGCGGAGGCGCGCTGCAGCGTGTTCGCCCTGGGCTCGTCCGTGTCGGCCATGTAGCCGCTCTCCGGCGGCGCCACCACGCGCACCGTCTTGTGCTTGCTCTTGGGCGAGTCGGGGGTCGTCTTCAGCGCCGGCTTTATGTCCACCGGGGCTGGCTGCACGAACTCGGGCGGCGACCCGGGCTTCAGGTCGAGCGGGGCAAACGTCGGCGCGGGGGCGGAGCGCTGCGTAAACCTGGACTGCGTGGAGGCGATGCTAGACGAGATGCGGGACGACTTGAACTCCCGCCGCGACTCCGTCTGGCTGGTCTTGTCGAAGGACAGGCCGGGCTGGAACACCGTCGCCACCGCGGGGGCGGACGGCGGGCGCACGCGGCGGTACGACGGCTCCTCGGAGTCGCTGCCACACGGCCGCCACTTGCTGGAGATCCTGCTGGCCTCCAGGTCGCTTTCGTAGTCACTGCCGGCGAACTCGTTCTTGGCCGACGGGGCGGCCGCGGCGATGACGGGCCGTTCGAAGGGGAACGCGTCCACCGACTTGGTCTCCACCGACTTGGACGACAGGGACTTGAACTCCTCCTTCCTCATCGTCGTCGACTTCTTCTCCAGGAAGGTCGACTTCTCCTGCTTCCAATGGTAGGACTCCTCGCTGACGGCCGGGGCCTTGGGCTGAGGCGGCGGGATGACCCTGACGCCGCCGGCCACCACGCGGCTCGGCTCCTTCTCCAGACTCTTCTCCAGGTCCTCCTCGATGGACTCCACCATGGACCTGCGGCGGTCGGTGGGGGGCGCGGCGAAGCCCATCTCCGGCGGCGGCCCTGGCTCCAGGTAGATGGGCGGCTCTGCGGGCGGCGGTGCGGGCGCGGCGGGCGCGGCCTTTTGGATCTTCTTCACCATCAGCGGCGCCTGCAGCTCGTAGTCCGGCTTGTTAGGAGGCCAAATGCGCTTAGCCTCGGCGGGCGTGATGTGCTTTTCCTCCACGATGCACGACTGCTGCTCACTCGAGTTCTTGATCAAGGACGACGAGAAGTTCTCCTTGCTCTCGAACGACTGCGACGTCATGCTGCTCGTCAGGGGCGCCGTCTGTGGCATGGGCACGAAAGTGCTGGAGACATCCTGTGACGCAGGCCTAGGCTGCCTGGCCCCGGGGGCGGGGGCGGGGGCGGGGGCGGGCGCGGCCACGGGCCTGAAGCCTTGCACAACGTCCCTCTGCTCCCTGCGCTCGTACTCAAACTTGTCGACGCGCACGTCGGAGCGCGCGTCCACCTCCGGGCTCCACACTTTTTCGGGCTCGCTCTGCGGCGCCCAGGGGATGGCCACCTTGTCCGCCTCGGCCACCCTGGGCGGCGGCCAGCTCCGCTTGGCGGCGACCTTGTGCGGCCAGGTCTTGTCCATGGCCACGGCCTCGGCGGACGGCCTCGGCGACGCGGGCCGCTCCGGGGCCACGGCCGCGAAGGCCGGCGCCGCGCCCGGCTCTGCTGGCTTGTGTGGCGCCCACAGTTTCTCCATGGCAAGGCCTTCGGAAGAAGGCCTGGGAGAGGGCCCACCCCTCTGCTGGGTGGACGAGTACATGCTCGCTTCCGAGGAGGTCAAGGTCCTGCTCACCGCGTAGCCGTCCGAGACCGGCCTCGCGGCCGGCTGGGGCGACACGGGCGTGAACGCGGTCTTCTCCGACTCGGAAGTTCGATGACTCGTCCACAGCCTTTCCATGCTGATGGCCTCCGCAGCCGGGCGCGGCGAGGTCGCTCTGCGGGGCACGTCGGCCGCCGCGGGCCGCAGGATGGGGCCCAGCAGCGAGCTGCAGCTCCTCTGCTCGAAGGACGTCGAGGCGCTGGCGGCGCTGGCGGCGGTGACACTGGACACGTTGTTTAGCGGTAGGGGCGGCCCTTCAGCTGCAGCAGCAGTTGGAGTGGTCCAGCCGCCGCCTCCTACCGTCTCCGCGTTTTTTTTCCGGGTATCGTCGAACGGAACTTGCTGCCGCACTATGGGCTCCTCCTTGGCCTCCTCCCTGCGCTCGTCCCTGCGCTCGTCCCTGCGCTCGGGCGCCTTGCTAGGCCACAAGAACGAGGGCGTGTGCACGGGCGTGGCCTGCTGGGCCGGCTGCGGCGCTAGCTGCGGCCGGGGCTGTGCCCGCGGCGTCTGAGGCGTGCTGGGCTGCGAGGAAGGCGCCGGGAAGATCCTCACGGCCCCCGTCGGCACCTGGAAAGGGTCCAGCGACTTCTGCGAGTCCTGCAGCTTCTTGACGCGCTCCGCCATGTCCTCGCGGGGCCGCATCTTGGTGGACCGCTCCGGCTTGGGGGTGTAGCACATCTCTGGCGGCGGCTCGGGCTGCAGGCCGAACTCGTCCAGCGTGGAGGCGGTGCTGGGGCTTGCGGGCGGCGGCTGCACCTCGGGGCCGGCGACGTGCTTGTGGTACGTCCTGGACTCCTCGCGGAAGGTGATGGGCTGCGTGTACGAGCTGGGGACCAGCTTGCCCGGCACCTGGATCGCGCCGGACCACGTCTTCGTCTCCTGCTGCACCACCCGGGTGTGCCGCTCGTCCGTCTTGACCTGCTTGCCGGGCATGTACGGCTCCACGAACTCGGGGAGCCCGTGTGCCGCCGGCTGCTGCTGCTGTGGCAAGGCTTCGTGTTTGTACGATTTCCAAATTTGATCGTCGAACTTCTTCGTCTCTTCCCTGGCTTCGGACTTGCCCTCGTACTTCTCGAACAGGCTGATCTTGTCCGACAGCTTGGTGACGGGGATGGCCTCCTTGAGCTCCGGGGACTTGCACTGGGCCGGCTCGTCCAGCGGCCTCTCGAACAGGCTGATCTTGTCTGTGAGCTTCTGCTGCACGGGGATGGCGACGGGCTCCCTGCTCTCCTTGCTGGCTGCACCATCCTCGCTCTCCTTGATCTTGGACATGAAGAACTGCAGGGCCGTCTGCGTGGGGATGGACGAGCTGTCGATGGAGCCGTCCTCCTCGGCCGCGCTACGCTGCGGCTGCGGCTCGTACGTCAAGTCGCTCGTCTTGGGCAGCAAGTTGATCGAGTCCAGCTCCGCCCTCGAGTGCACTACGGTGGTCGACGATTCCCTCGCGATCGGGATGTTGGTCTCCTTGTGGTCGGGGCCCAGCGAGAACGTGCTCGTGGTCACTTTGGCCTGCGTTTCAGTCACGGGCCTCACCAGCAGCGGCGAGGCGGTGCGGTCCACCTTCACGGAGAAGTGCTTCTCTGTTTTGGTCGTTTCAGTGACATGCAGTGAGTCCGCGGCCGCCGGGCCGGTGGGGGCGGCAGGGGTGGCGGAGGAAACGTGAGGCACAGGCACGTCCTTGAACACCAAGGACGACGAGGAGCCTCCGGTCTGGAGGAAGCTTTGCTTTGACGTCTGGAAACTTTCGTGCTTTTGCTGTTGCGAGAAGAAGACACAGATAGGCATTTTAATCATCACGACCATCACCACTACCATGGCATTTTTTAAAGGACAGGACTAAAGTGGTGAAACATAAATTGTTAAAGAAAAATGGAAAGTTCAACCAGCTTTTCAGAGTAAAAGAACTAGAATAAGTGACTCCAAAAAATAGGACAGTGCAGAAGGAAACAAATATACTCCCTCACACAATACCTCCTTCTGTAGTACGTACTTAACTGAGTCCCAACAACCCCAGAAATAGCATTGTCCGTACACCAAAAGTCCCACCACCACCACCACCACCACCACCACCACCCCGTCAACTCACCACAGCGGGGAAGTCCATGAGCTCCCTGAAGATGACGTCCCGCTGCTGCTGGTCCATCAGCTCATCGGGGAGCGCGTCCCACACCGCCACGTCGGCGGAGCAGGTGGACTCCCCGCCAGCGTTCGTCGCCTTGACCGCGTAGTTGCCGGCGTGAGCCGGAGTCGCTGGTCAGGGAAACGAGAAGTTTTCAACACGCGCCAAATGCGCACTGTGGCAAACCCGTCGGCCGTGCGCTGTTTGTTACCTTTGTCGATGATGAGCGTGTGGCAGCTGCCCTGGGTCTTGGTGCGGATCTCCAGGTGCGGGAAGGCGCTGAGCGGCGCGCCGTCCTTGGTCCACGTGATGGTGGGCTCGGGCAGCCCCGTCACCTCCACCTCCATGGCCACGCGCTCGCCCACGCGCGCCTGCTGCACCTGCAGCCGCTTCCCCATGACAGGTGGGAACACCGTCTCTGCGACAACGCGGCATGGCTCTATTATTAGACGGCCAGTGGCAGCGTTTAGCTTCCTTTAGCTGGGGATGCACACCATTTCTAATTTACGACCCACCATGGCTGCGCAGACTACTACTTCTCACTTTTCAAGCGCATCCGAAACGACCGCGTTCACGACCCATAATCCCCTTTCCTAATTTGTTTCGTTTCCATTTTTTTTTTAAATTCCTCTGAAACAGTGGCGCGGGCGAAAATAGCCGGCTTACTTTTGACAATGATGTCGGCGGTGCTGGCGGCCGAGCCGACGGGGTTCACGGCGCGGCAGGTGTACCGGCCGGCGTCCTTCACCGACACGCCCTTCATCTCCAGCCGAACGCGGTTCAGCTCCCACGACGTGCTGATCGACGCCGCCTCGGGCAGGGAGGCCAGGTCCACTCCGTTCTTGGTCCACGAAATCGTTGGGGTGGGGAAACCTGAACGAAATAACGCAGATGAAGAAATAATGGACAACCGGGGACGCATGAAGCATAGACAAATAAATAATAAATACAATGCAGAATACAGACCATCTAGGATTCCCTCCAGCAGAATGTCTGCCCCCTGGTCCACTATCCTGCCGTTCAACGGCGTGACAAAACGGGGAGCTGTCGACTTGCGAGTGGGTTTGGACGGCCCGCCTGCAGGTGCTTGAGCTAGAGCTAAGTTGGTGCCGCTGGCTGACTTGAACGTTTCCTTCCTTTCGTCCCCTCCTTGTGAAATTGACACAGAGCTTTCTGTCTTCTTCGATGATTCCTCATTCACTCTGTGAATTTCTTGTTTATGTTCCGATTGAATCTGGTTGCAAACAAAAGATTAGACAAGCTGCTTCACACCTAGTGTTCAATCTTCAACGAATGAAAGCTCACATTCAAAGCAGGTTCGTTGTCTGTTTTCTTCGACACCTGTTCTGACATGGTGCTAACACTGTGAGCTTGCGTCTGAACAGGTCCTGATCCGGATGATGACGTCGTAGTTGAAGAAGACTGCATGAAAACAGCCCTCTTCATCGAAAATGATTGTGAAGTCTCCTCCGAAGAGGAGACCCCACCCCCGTCTGGCCCTGACATGGCGAAAATACCGCCCTCTGAAAAATAAAATGAAATAAAATATTAAATGATAAACGCGTATCCAGTCAGAGAAAAATTGCACCCCTTCAGTTTCAATTTCAACAAAAAACAAATGGCATCAACAGTCTCAACATGTCAACGCAGCCCTATTGCAAAACAGGACAACAAATATTGGTAATAAAGCAACCAACCACATTGTGGAGCTTGGTATTGTGTGCCTCAGAGCCTACTACTGACACTAGCACCCGGCTAGCGGCCCGGCTAGCGGCCCGGCTGGCGACCGGCCCCCAAGCCATCACCCAAACTCCCCCTCCATACACACACACTCTCTTTTAGAACTGAGTGTCAGGGAGTGGCAGGGTGCCAAGTGAGTGGGCCGGGGAGCCGCCGGGGAGCCGTCGCCGGGGCGCTGGCCAGCTTCGCCCGACGCACCGCTCAAAGTGGTGGGAATGGGATTCAGTTTGGGTGGCTTGGGTCACCCCCATTGGACTGAGGGGGACGCGCAGACGCTCCCACTCACTTCTGCTCCCGAACAAATTTTATAACTGCCTCACCTCCCCAGGCCCAACAATTTATGGGTAATCCAAGAAAATTGACAATTTCAAATACTATTTTAGGCTGGTAATTTTTGGAGGTTTAATTATTTTATTTTATTGAGAAAAATGGACTACTTGCCTTTGACAGTCAGCTTGGCCAAGCACACAGCTTGTCCAGCTTCATTTTCAGCAAGGCAAGAAATGCACCCACTGGTCTCTGCCTCCTGAATGGACAGAACATCCCTGTCACCACTCTTCGACACGAGGAAGTTCTTCCCAGACACTGGTTCATCATTAAAAAGCCAGCGCACCTGTTTAGAGAGAATGGCAAATTAATATCAAAGATTTTGAGTTCATAAATAATTTAAGTTAGAAAAAATACAGGACCCATACTTTGGGTGCTGGCCTTCCAGTGACGATGCACTCAAATTTAATGGATGCCCCTGGAGTCACAAATTGGTCTGAAAATTGCTCTTTGAAAACTGGAGGAACTTGTTTATCAGCCATTTCGACACTTTTACTTTCTGAGAGAGCAGATTTGACAATCAAATTTGAGAAACATTTCGCTTCTCCAAGGCTATTGCTTGCCCGAGCTGTGTAGACACCACGGTCATCAGCAATGACTGATTCAATGACTAGAATTATAGTTCCATCTTCTTTTTCTACTGTCTGATCAATAAGAAAAAAAAAGAAAAAATAATTAGTATTTTTGAAAAACAGTACTGAAAAAAGACTGTGTTTAATTTTGAGATAAGGTAGAGTACAGGAAGTACAGTCACCCACCTTAATACGATCTGACTCCACTATGTCCTTATTGTTTTGACACCAACGAATACTTGGTTTTGGTTTTCCTTCAACAGCACATTCAAATCTCACAGTGTCTCCATCAGCAGCCAATACGTCTGCAAGTAGGCGAGTAAATTTGGGTGCTACAGCCATTATTTCTTCTTGTTTGTCTGCGTTGGCTTCTGGTTTTGTAGCTTCTTTCATTTCTTCACCAGCTGAAGCAACAATAATGAATGATAACCATTATACATGAGATGAAAGAAAACAAAAAGTAGGAGATGGCCCAAATTAAAAATCAATCAAAGTTACCTGTTACATTTAATTGACATTGACTAGAGGCCTCACCAGCTGAGTTAATCGCTACCACTCTATACAGCCCTGCATCCTCTGGCAAGGCTTCACGGAGTACCAGAGAACACCGATCTCCATGGAACAGAAGCTGGAAATCAGCTGACTCTTTCACTGGGCGATTGTTATGGTACCAAATCACCTACAAATTGCAAAGAGCAAAATAAAACAATACTGTCTAAAAAAGATCAACACATGAAAAAAAATAAAGATAGCAGCTTTACAGTTAAAATACCTCTGGCTCAGGTTGACCAACAATAATGCAATCTAGTCGCACATTATCGCCTTCCTTGGCCTCTGCATCTTTCAGAGCCATCTGAATGGAGGGTTTGATGGGTTCCAAGTCACTTGCCAGCTCAGAGTCAGAGGTTTCTGTCGGTAAGCGACCCTTCACAATGACAGAGCAGGAAGAAACAGTCTCAGCTGTGTCATTACTTGCTGTTAAGACATATGTTCCTGCATCTTTTGGAAATGCTTCTGATATAACTAGTATTGCCTTTCCATCCTCAAATGATGTCTGAAATCAAAATACAATTGTTATTAAAACTCAACTTGAGTGAGAGAAGATTTAAAAATGTGCTAGCTGAACAAACCTTCAAATCTCTTGTTTCTTTCAATGCTTTTCCATCATGAGTCCACACAAGAGAAGGAGGAGGGGAACCCGCAATACAGCATTCCAGTTTGAGTTTTTGACCAGCCCTAGCCATCACATTTGACAAGGGTGTTGTGAAAGTTGGCCCCTCAATTGGCTTTAGAGCTGCAAAAAAAAATTTAAAAAAAACAAAAAAAACGTCAACCATCGAGAGGGCAAGAAAAATTTGTCTTAATATTATTACTAATTTAGTAAAAACTTACGTTCTACAGAAAGATGTCCTGTGGTACTAGCACTGCCAAGAGTATTGTTAGCCTTGCAAGTGTACTTAGCCTGATCAGAGAGTGAAACTTGTTCCAGCCTCAATTTGGCTTGCCCATTATTATAAGTTATTGCAAGATCTACAGAGTCATCAATGCAATTATCTTCCTTGTACCACTGTACTGTAGGCAATGGCAGACCCTCGACTACACATTCTAAAGTGTGAGCTGACCCCTCTTTTGTTGTTTGGTCCATCAGAGGTACAGAGAATACTGGAGGAAGTAACTGCTCTTCAGGCTCAGACTCTGAAAAATATGAATATAGTGTATACTATGTAAATGATACCAAATTATTTTTTTGGGACTTTCTAAGATAATGCTTACCAATAACATTGAGGGTAGCACTTGTTTCAGATGACCCTGCTGGGTTGGAAGCACGGCAGGTGAAACGGGCAGAATCTTCAGTGAATGTCTCTTCTATGGTTAGAGAACAAAGATCTCCATCCTGACTAGTCATGTAATCAGGATTGTTACTAATGGAAATTCCATCTTTTTCCCAAACTATATCTGGAGCTGGAGTGCCAGTTACCCTTAAAAGTGGAAACGGGATAAACGGTTACTCCCAAGTTACCACTTCTTTTACAATGCAATTTGGATGAAACACCTTACCGACACTTAAAGGTGAATTTTCCGCCTTCCTGAATGGAGGCATCTTGCAAAAATTCAACAAACCCTGGAGAGGTATATGGCTCCTTGGGTTCAGTGTCCTCAGGAACCTCATCTGAGGAAAGACTCTCAATTACAACTCCTCTGTCCACAGGTTCCGATTCCACCGATGGCACGAATTCTGATTCCTCTTTGGTTGGCTCTTCAACCATGGGCTCAACATCGCCATTCAAAGAAGTTTCAACCTGTAAAGGGCAGGATACAATACCATACACATCTCAATCAATATTTTTTTAATTTATTTTTAGAAGGGAAAAAAAACAAACTTACAGCTCCTTTTGGTGGCAGGGAGTCTGAGTCAAGTTGTTCAATAATGACAGTCTCTACATTGGTTGTGACCTCCGTTGTGACCTCCGTTGTGACCTCCGCAATGTTTTCACCTGTAACTCCTTGTCCGCCCTACAACATTGTTCAAAGTTAAATACGACATTAAACGGATAAATTGAATAGATGTCCTATGATAGTCCATTCCATGAGTAGATTACCTTGATTTCTTGTTCAGGTGGAGGTTCATGTTTTTCAGCATGGGATAAAGAGGATGCCAAACTGTTCAACTCTCGGCTAATGGTGGAAAAGGAATCTAACATTTCTCGATTTTCTTTCAGAACTTCTGTCACCTGCTGTGATTTTTCCTCACCTGTAATACATAAAAATTTAAAGTAAGATAAAATAAAATAAGCATATCCCACTGTGCTCAGACTCTTAACAGTATAAGCCCCACCATATAAAATCTTGGCAAGCTCTAATATCTTCTGAATTCGTTCATCTTGCAAAGCTTCGCCTGGTTTCAAAAAAGTTTCCATCTCAGCCAATAATTCATTTGCAGATTCAGGAAACCTTACAGCTGCAGAGCGGCGTGCAATACTGACAAGTAGGCGACTGCCCTCTTTAAACCATTCCCCAGCCTGAAAATATACATTCAAACAGTTGTGTAAAGCCAATAGAGAGTAAAAAGAATCTAATGTGTGATAACAAAATAAAAACCAGGGACTAATAAAAAAAAAAGGACTAATACCTCTTCAACAAGTTGAAAATATTGAATACTCAGTTCAATGAGTTTCCTACTCTCAGCAACCTTACTGCGAAAATCACTCCATCGGTCCTGCAATTCATTCAACTCCTTATCAACATGTGCTGCATCAGCATCTCCAGGTTTCTCACATGACTGGACTTGTTTTGTTGTTAACACAAACGTCTGAATTCGCTGTTCAAGGAGCTGCAAAAAATAAATAGATCAAAGTCATAAAATTTTAACAAAGTTTTAACCTGTGGACTCGAATCAAAGAAGTTTTATAATAGACACCTCAATTGTTTTTTCAAAGTAATCAAAGGCAGCTGAAGTAGCCTTTGCAGAACTAAGTGATTCTCCATATTGGCCTCGTATTGCTTCAAGCTGCCGGCCCAGGTCAGCAATGGCATAGTTGATTTGAGCAAGATCTCTATCAAAAGCTCCTTGCTGTTGATTCTTTTCAAGTCTTGCTCTTTGAGCGGTGGAGGATTCATCCCAGTTTTTGAATTTATCGGCTAAAAGTTTTCTTAAGAATGCTTCATCAATTTTTGCTGCTTCTTCAGGTTCCTGAAATGAGCACATCAAAGAACAATAAAGGGCTGTGTCATATTGTATTAAAGGGAATGAGAAGATTATGCAGATATTTTACTACAGACCTGCTGTCTAATTTTCTCAATAATTTGCTGACTTTCATTTTCAGTGAATTTGAAAAGTTCAGATATAGCCTGTTTTGAAGCATCAAGGCCTCGTAAAAGCGTCTCTACATTACCATCACCACTATGCTCTACAGATTGGGTGCTCTCAATTGTTTTGTCCAGCTTAATATTAGAGAATACAGATATGTTAGAAAGAATCATTTAAATGAAATAAACATCTCCAGGCAGTAAACTTTATACTGAACTCACCTCACTGACATTTTTGAAGAAAGATAAAAGTAATTGAACCAGCACTTGATAGTCACTCAAGACTGTCTGCAACTTTCCTTGTAGATCGGTAAGTTTCTCCAACACGTCTTTTCCATCTTCATTTCGGCCCTCTTCTGAAGACACTACACAAGCAAAATAATAGAAGGACTCTTCAGTGAATGACTAATAAATGAGGTACTACATAGTAGCTGTTGAACATAAGTTTAAGAATACTCACTATTTTCAGATAATGACTTAACATTTTTAATTCGATCGTCGATTTCATTTTGCGCTTTACGTACTTCTGGCAGCACAGTTTCGAGTCTCTTTTCCAAGTCTTGTCGGATAACCGTTGCTGATGAAGACCCTGACGTAAGAATAGGGTACAATTGTGCATCCAGTTTGGATACCCAATCCACTGTCTAAAATCAAAAGAAATCAAATTTAAAAAAAAACCTTTAGTCTAAAGAGTTATTTACCCCCCAACAAAACAAAACCAAAAAAAAAAACTTTAAAAAAATTATACAGTGGGATAGTGAACACAAGTAGCACAAATTAATCGCATAAAAACAATAAACCCAATGAATCCATAAAAGTAGTTAATGACTAATCTCTATTGAAAAGCAGAAATCTCTTCAAGTGTAACAGTTTGAGCATGTGGCAACACCCTGACTGGTGTTATGGTTGGAAACATGAGCTGTGAAGGCCCAGAGCCCTGCCAAGCTGGCACCCTGGCACCAGCTCAATGAATCTCACCCAAGAGCTTCTCACATCAAGCAGAGAGCAATCAAAGAGGTCTCAAGCCTAGAGAGTACACTGCCGTGTAAATAGGACTAATGTTCATTGAACCAGCAGGAAACAGCATAAATAAGACAACAAAATTAGTACAAACTAAATTTATAAGTAAACCTATCAAGCCAATGGATGACTTGAAAGCGGCAGCTCTCTTGAAAAATAACAGTTTACCTTTTTCTTTTTTCTTAAGAACTCAATGATTTCAGAGCAAAACCACAAGGCAGCAAGCATTTTGATATGATCCACAGAAAACAGCAAGGAAAAACAGGCTTTAAATTGGAAGAAACCAACCCAGTGGCTCCTGATTCAAAGACCAAAGACCCAATAGCGAATCGAACTAAAAATAAACAAGAAAGAGAAGACTTGAAGCAGGCAGGCCTGGCAGTGCACGTACTACTCAGACATACCAAGGGAAGGGGGCCCAACAGCCTGCTAAGTAATGGGTCAGGGATATTGAACCATTGCCACTGACAAGGTAAACAGAGTTCATGGTCCTGAATATCTAAAACGGTCCAAACAAAAAAAAAAAAGGTTGCTCCACATTGCAAATGAGCCCAACTAATGAATGCAATTGAATCAAATGACAAGATGGCATTGTTACAGGGCAAAGAGATCTGAACTGCACTAAAAAGAGGGTTTAGAAAAACGTAGTGTGAAAGCAGCCAAAATGCATGTTGGTACTTCCACCAAGGGTATTAGTTTCACTCACCTTTGAACTCTCCATTAGGTTGTATTCCCACTGCACTAATTTCTCCTTTTCAATTGTGACAGACTTCTGCCATAACTCTCTTGAATCAGAGACAGTAATTTGGCGGCCAGCAAAGTGTTCAAGAAGAGTCTCTACACACAGAACAGCTCTCTTGGTGTCTAGGTAAGGATCTGTCGCCTGCACACAGATGAGAACCAACACTTCAACACTTGCATCTCCTGACACTCACTACCTGTGGAGCATGAACTTTTTTTTTCTTTGCATATATATTATGGAGCTCCTCCACCAACGCCTGCCTCACGCATGTCGCATCAGGAATAGCATCTGTCCCTATTTTGTGAGCGAGGGAGCAAACTGTGGGTGTGGAGGGGGCCATAAGGGAGGAGGAGGGGGCAGACTGTCTGCTGGCTCAGGGCCAAGGGGGCAAGGGAGAGGGAAGCTAAGGGATGGGGAGAGCGCCGAGCGGGACGGGCTGGGACGGGCAGATCAGGGAGGGGAGAGGGTCGTAGAGGAGGAGGATAATGGCCACAATCGCCCACCTCCAGAAATCACTTCTGTAGTGCAAGGTTGCAAACAAATCACCTACAGCCAGATGGTAAAGTAGTCAACCTTTCAAACCTGGAGCTGATCAGGCCTCGTCTAATTGATTAATATAAAGGCAATTTCATATTTTAAAAAAAATAAAAAAATACTGTAAACTAAAATTGTTTCTGTTGAACAATCAACTGAATTTGGCAATTTTAAAAAGGCACAAGGCACAGTCATGTACCAAGAAAAAAAAATTCTATTATAAATAATAGCTTCAAATAGTCCGTTGTTGGAAAAAGTTGTGGCACTTCTGACATCTGGACAGGAATAAGCAAGGGAAACGACAGCCAGTGCCAAAGTTGAAGAATATAGGATGAATCCAGGAAATAGGGGAGTAACAGCTGCATGGCCAACTGACACAAGTGCCAGCTGGGAGTGTGCCATGTACAAATGCTCAGGAAAAACCCTTAACTGCTTTAAGGTGGCCCAGATACTATTCAGAAAGTGGAACGATGGAAACAAACAACAAAACCTTACAAAAATAAAAGGTTGAAATTTTAAAAATTACCTTCTGTGCTTCAATAATAAAACTTTGACCCAAACTTTTTAAATCTTTGTACAGTAGTTCCATATTAATCCAATGGTCATCTAATTTTTGGTGGTCATCGTCAGGAACCCCTCGGTTCCGCAAATTGTCTTCCAGAGAATCCAGCTGCTCAGCCAATTGGACGGCCTTTTCATGAAACTCAAGGAACTGAGCAGATAAATCAATCCGTTCTTCAAGTGCTTGCTTTAAGTGCAACCATAAGTTGTGCAGTGCATCAACCTAAATAGAAGTTTTTTTTTTTTTTTAAATTATGAATAAAATGGGACTAAGTGAAATAAAATAAAAATTTTAGACATACCTTTTGATCAATTTCTGTTCTTTGTTTTTCTTCAACTTGTTCCAGTATAGGGGGCAGGGTCAAAAGGAGATTATTTATCTCTGTCCCTTTTAGCTGATAAAAATAAAATTACCACAATATTAGCTGGGTCCTATGAGCCATACCATCGATTAACATACCAAAATTTGAACCGACCTGAAGCTCAGCAATAAGTTTCTGATGAACCTCACAGAAGTCTTGAGCCATTGCTAAAACACTACCCATGTCCTGGTGCCCTTGCAAAAATGCCTCCCCTTGACTGACTAGCCAAGAGTACAGCTGTAACAAAGGGGGAAGATATTTCATATGATAAACAACTAAATCAGGATGAGTTAATTCCAAAAGACGACATAACCATTACTGACATTGTTATGCTTCTCCAAAAAGTTATTAATGGCTTGATGCAGTAAAATATTTTCTTCTTTATGGGCAGTACACAAGCTTTCAACATGATCCCTCCTGTTTTGAATTTCTTCAACAGTTCGTTTCACACCCTACAGTACCATAAGAAAACAATTCATGAAAATCGATTTGGGAAAAAAGAAGTGAAAATGGTTTTATTCTTTAAACTCATTTACCTCTGCTCCAGCATTATTAATGCTTGCTGCATCTAGAAGGCCTAAGCCTTGTTCAATAGCATTCTCAGAAACATCAAATGCAGCAGCAGCAATTTGAGCATGAAGAACTGAAAGTTCTTGAGATGTTGGAGCAAGAGTAGTGGTCGTTAACTGGACTTCTAGCTGGTCCAGTTTCGTCAGAGCCTGCAGCAAAGACAGAACCCTCAAAACATAGAAAATACAGAAAATATCACAGTTTGCACAAGAAGATTTCCATAGCTTACAGTATGTGCCGCTTGATAGAAGGTCACAGCGCGCTCAAGCATTGATTCAAGAGTGTCACACTTTTCCAAGTATTCGGCTGCACCATTCAGCACTGCATACGACTTTGTGACGGCCATCTCTGCTGCACTGACACCAGATGCTGCTAGTTGTTCGGTTGCATGAGTCATCTTCAAAGCCCGCTCCTGAATTTCCTGAGGGACATAATATTACAGTATATTAACATTAAAATTTAAAATAAAAATGAAAAATAATGATACATCAACAAAATGCACAAATTACCTTTGCTTCAGAGAACACTTTGTGATGTTCGTACAGAAGAAGTTGGCTGCTTGTTTCTGAATCTCCCAGTTGACTTTGACTAGAATGGAGATTTTTATTCTGAGATAAAATAAATTCTTCAATTTTGGCTCTCTCTGCACCAAGCATAGCTAGAGCTAATCTCTGCTCCAGCTCTGAACGTGTCTCATTAAAAGTAAGATCTAAAGCTTTCCTACGGTCATGGAGACTCTCCAACCAATGTTCAACCTGTGATATAGCTACAGCAGACAAATTCAGGTAAGATAAGTTACTCAGGACAAACAAGTTGCACTCACGGTAATATATATTCCCACAGTTACTTACCATATTCAGTAGAAACTCTCATAGTATCGGGGCGAGAATCAATAGACCCTTCTGCAGCTATTCCCCGCAGAAGTTCAAGAAGTGTTTTTCCATCTGTCAGCGCAAGCATGAGTGTCTCCAGCATGGCTCTACGCAAGTCATGAATTTTGCCCAATTGATCCTTGAGAGACTCACTTTCCGATTCACAGTCAGCAACTGTGTTGAGCTTAGCGGTGAGCATAGGGGCAGTTATAGCAGAGCAGGCCAACTGCAATGCTAGCATTTTCTCTGTGCACTCCTCCGCCCGGCTGAAAAAGAAACGAAAAGTTAATAAGCAGTCCAAGGGGTGGTTTGTTGGGGGGGTTGGGATCAGCTACAGGCACCAAATAACAGAGTGACAACGACTGGAAAATAAAAATACTCGAAAAAACTCACAATGCAGAAGCAATTGAGTAACATCCTGATCAAGTTTAAACTGATTTTGCAATGAATTATTAACCTAGCTACCCAGGTGGCTGTGGCCTGGTAGAACAATTCTGCCGTGGTTAACATGGTTAGTATTTGCTCTTTTATCGTGCGGCCTCGTAAGACCTGGGACAAAAAACTGGGAGACACAAGTTTCCTGTCATAGAACCCCAGAGAGAATATTGTAACCACAAGTTAGAATCGTTTCAACAGGTTGTTGTTGACGCCCACCCCCCATCCCCGTCTGCATCGCTTCGCTTTTGTTTTGTAGCCGAAACATCAAAACACAGCTGTTGCACGGTTCTAACCCTTTAAACTTTGTGTTTTGTGTTTTTGTGTCGCCAGTTATTCAAGTCTAAACCACAATCGGACCTCAGTTTATTGTTCTTGACCTAACGTTCAGCGTCACATCACCCCAGGGTAAGTTCCTTGAGACTGTTAATCATTTAATTAATTCAACAGGTGAGGTTGTTTGGTATGTGTTGTACTATGCAATGTAACTCACTATTTTATTTGCTTTGAAAATCTTTTTGTATCTGCCTAGCCACATGGCAATTTTATGAAAGAATAATTTTAAGAATTATTGTTTTGGAGAAGAGTTTGTAACAACAAAATATATTTGTCCTCAAAGCAAACCTTGGAGCGCTTGAACGGAGAACGGAGTAGTAAACTGGCAGGATTTATGTTTTGTCATCAAACTTAGCTAGCTATCAACTGAATAAGTTAACTATTGGTTAGGGCTTTTGATCGTGAATGATTTTCATTTCCTTTTTTTTTTTCTATTATAATTAATTGAGCTGAATGAGAGGTGAAGCAGGGGGATAGTTCAGCGTATTGTGTTTAACATATGGCAAGCCGTACAATGCATGGTGTTATCATATTTTGCATTGAATGGCCATAGGAAAAGAGTACCCATTCTTAGACCGGAGAAGTATTTTTTTTAAAGTGCATTAAATATGTAAATTTAATCAATATGTTTTGACGGCGAATTTCATGAGCAATCCATTCAAATGCTGTACTCTGATCGGCAAAGGGTGGCGGCTCTTGTTGCCTGTTGAACAGATGGCGGCGCCGAGGAAGCTGATCACGGGCCCCCCGAAGCGGCCGACCCCCAGCGCGGCCGTCACCGTCCTCACGCAGTTCAACCCGCGGCTCGAGTCGGCCGACGACTTGGACCTGCGCGTCCGCCAGCACCTGGCGCAGCACCCGGCCAAGGCGGGCAACGCGGCCGTGGCGGAGAAGAGGCACCGCGCCCTGCTGGTGCAGCTGCTGCCGCCGGCCGTCCTGCGGGGCCTGCAGGCCGCCCTCAAGCCGCGCGACGTGACGCTGGTGGCCTTGCCCACGCTGCTGGCCGCGCTGCGCACCGTGCGCCGCCAGAGCCTCGCCGAGGCCACCCAGGCCGCCAGGCAGCACGCCGGCACGGCCCCCAAGCCCCCCAGGGCCTTCATGCCCAACGCCAAGCCGCGCATCCAGCTGCAGAAGCTGCAGCAGGCGGAGGGCTGCAGCGTGGCGGACTACGTGCGGCGCCTGGACCAGCTGGTGGCGCAGTGCGGCTACGACGAGGACATCGGCCAGGCCGTGGCCAAGGACCGTCTCATCATCGGCCTGGCTTTGGCCCCGATGCGGCGCCGACTCATCGACATGCTGGACCGGCCGGGCGGCGCCTCGTACGCCGAGCTGCGGGCCTTCGCGCTGCGGATGGAGGAGACAGGGAACGCCGAAGAGCCGATCCCCCTGGCCACCCACAGGCAGAACCAGGTCGGAAATCCCTCGGGCCCGATGGGGAATGGCAATTTCAACCACTCGAGAGACTCCATGCGAAATGGGAATTTCAACCCTATGCCAAACTGTGTGGGCAATGGGAATTTCAATGCAATGGAAAATCAAATGGGCAGGCCAGTTGAAAATCAAGTGGGTAGGTTAATGGAAAGTGGAATGGGGAACCCTATGGCAAACCATGTGAGGAACCAAACGGGAGACTATGTGGGGGAAAATTCGAGAAATCCAATGGGAAACCATGTGAGGGATAACATGAGAAATCCTATGTCGCACTTTGTGAGCGAAAATTTGAGAAATCCTATGAAAGACCATGTGAGCGGAAATATGGGAAACTATGGTAGCGAAAACATGAGACATCCTATGGGATACAATGTGAGGGAAAACATGAGTAATCCGGACTATGTGAGAGAAAACGTGAGATATCCTATGGGGGGAGAATATGTGACGGGAAACATGAGAAATCATATGGAGGAACCCATGAGAAATCATATGGGAGACCTCATGGCTCAACCCATGCGTAATGGCGAGGGTTGGGTGGGTTCGATGCAGCACCAGACCACGCCTCTGCGAGAGTGGGAGGAGAACGGGGCGCCGCGCGGAGAGGGCCCGATGCAGGCCGACCATGCCTGGCGCCGCCAAGAGGTCCAGTGTGATGACGGGTTCCGTCGGTTTGACGACCGGGATTGGGGTGGCCGTGACGGTGAGCGCGGCGCGGGGCACTGCGGCGACGGCCTGGACTCGTGCTCGCGGTGCGGCCTGACGGCGTCGCCGCGGAGCGTCTCCGGCATCCTGGCGGCCGGCAAGTGCCCCAACTGCTGCCTGCCGTGGCCGCGAGGGCCACCCGCCGTGAGGACGTGGCAGGGCTGCTGACCCTGTCGGCCTCAACTGCGAGGGGCGGGAGGCGATCTGCATTCGCGTGACAACAATTTAATTTCTTTGCATTTTTTTCTTCTTTTTGTTGTTTGCTGTATTTTATTTTGTCGCTTGACAGCATGTCAATGCATGCAGTAGGTCTATGGGTGTATAGAAATGTATATTTTGCCATTCGTGGAATGCTCTGATAAACATCATGTTAGTTTTGTGATTCATGTTACTATAATTTTCGCAATAGATGCTATGTGCTATGATTCCCCCTGTCACTATTATTATGTTTTTGTTTTGTCTCGAGCCGATCTCATGACTTTGTACTGCATGCAAGGATTTTCACCTTCTTGTGTGCCATACCATAACGCTGGCGTAATTAAATACTAATGTTATTCTACGTGAATATTTTGGACTTTTTGGATCCCCCCCCCCCCTTCCCGCCCCCAGGCCCCTCACCTGTGGTAGTTGACGTTGAGGTCGAGCACCCGCTTGCGCGTGTCCAGGTGGTGGTTGACGTCCCGCCACGCGGCGCCCAGCGACTCCGCCATGGCCGCGTACACCTCGGCGCGCGCGCCCTGCGTCGAGATGAGCTGGTCGGCCTGCCGCAGCAGCTCCTCCACGGGGCTCTGCTTGTTCTGCGGGGCGAAGCGAACCCTGTCACTGTCATGGCGAGACTTGGGTGGGACGCCAGCCGGCGAGGTGGGCAACCCAACGCGCGCGCGAGGCAGCGTGGCTGCGTGCCAAGGGGGCCTCGCCGCCGGGGTGGATCGTGACCAATCCATTTCCATTGTTCAACTACTTAAAGAAATATTTAAATGTTCTCCGGGAAATTCATTTTTTTTTTGCCCGTTTTAGTAGACGTACCTATCAGTTTGCCTACACACAGACATAATGAAAATAAATGTTGAGTGGCAATATTTATTGAGTGAGTGGCTACCTGCAGCTTGATCAGGACGTCGTGGTGGGCCCGCTGCAGCTGGACGGCCTGCTCCAGGGTGGCGCCGAGGCGGGTCAGCTCGGGCGTGCATTCCAGGACCCGCAGCTGCAGCCACTCGCGGCTCTGGAACACGGAGAGCAGCGCCGTCGTCAAAGCCTGTCCGAACAGTCGCTGTCTTTGTCGCACCCCTGCGGGCCGCCCTCGGGGCCGCCATGCGTGCGCAGGCATGGACACGGTACTCCACAATCGGTACCGCAGTACTTTACCGGTACTACCGAAAAATATGGTACCGCGGTACTTTACCGGTACTACCGAAAACTATGGTACCGCGGTACTTTACCGGTACTACCGAAAACTATGGTACCGCGGTACTTTACCGGTACTATTGAAATTTTCGGTGCCGCGGTACTTTACAGGTACCTTCGAAAGTACCGACGGTACTTGACGTACCCACGGGTACCACGGACTCCATGCGCTGCAAACCGCTGTACAGCGGCGCATCCAACAAAAGAACTTGGAGGGAAAAAAAAGAAGAAAAAATGGGGGCCCTTCTCCCACCTCCCCACACAGTAGGGAGGACCGCCTGCAACTTCGGTGGATCGGGGGAACCGGTGCATTCCAGGCGGCGACCCCAGGGGTTCTCATCTGATGTGGGCCGGGTGAAGGGCGGGGGTTGAGAGCCTTTGGTTTTCGCGGGGTGGTCAGTGGTACCCACAGTGGTACCCCCGCTGTCCGGCGCTCTCTACCGAACATGCAGTGTGAAGGGCCAGCTTCAAAGGACTTATCAACTCCAAACCGACGAATCAGAATGGACCCACTCGCGACCAATTGCGAGTGGCTGGAACGACCGGGGATCGAACCAGTGCCGAGGCCAATCCGCCGAAGCGGACTGCTTTTTAGACACCCAAGCATAGTGGACGACAAATGATCTAGACCACTACGCTATCACGACTGCACGTCTGCCGAGTGTCGGACGACGGGTTTGAGTCGCATTGGGATGAGGGAGGCAGTCGTAAAATGTATTGAAATGTTGGGATTCGATCCCCGGACCTTACTGTTCAAGTCCGACGCCTTAGCGATCTCAGCCACCACGGCTCATGGTAGATGCGGCGTCAGCCCGCCAGCCAGCCGCGGCAGGGATGGAGCCGCCTTGAGCGGGTCATTCGAAAAATGTTGAGAAAAAGTGGGACTCGATCCGTCGACCCCGGTACCGGGAACCGACGCCTATACCACCTTGACCACCACGGTTTATGATTAGGCCAAGTGATGTCATGTCTTTTGAGCCGCACTCGGAGTGCGGCAGTGCGGACCGCACTCCCAGTGCGGTTCAAAGGCGTTGACATTACCCGTCCCCAATCATGAGTCGTGGTGGTCGAGGTGGTATAGGCAGCGCATGGAGTCCGTGGTACCCGACGGGGCATGCACTTGCGTAATATAGTCGTGTCGCTCAATCCGTAACAGTGCGCGCCTGCGCGCCCGCTGACAGGACCGACGGTACTTTTCGTTACTTTACTCGCAAATCGGTACCGCGGTACTTTACCGGTCCCTTTCGCGTCATCAGCACTGCGGTGCCGGTACTTTACCCAAAAAAGTACCGCGGTGCTGGTACCGCGGTACTTTACTTTACTTTCCTGCCCATGCCTGTGCGTGCGAGAGGGCGGTGCGGTGCTCCTCGGGGCTTACATATTGACGACCCCCTCGGCACGCATCTCGCCCCGTATGCCTCGGCACTGCGGCGTGTCCGCCGCGCGCAAGCAATGCCGGCTCGCTCAAATAACGCGCAACGGTCGCCGAAGCAGTAAACAACGTGTGGCCGGCGGCGAAGCGGGGATTTGAACCCACGCCAGCAGCGGGCGCAGTAAAAGGACGGCGGGGCTAGCGCAGGCTAGCGAGGGCCGAGCCAGGCCGAGCGCCATACCGGCTCGGCTCGCATCACGGACGGCCGTGTCCAAAGGCACGCCAGCCCGCACGGCTCGATCCGTCACTCCCTCCGCGTCGCCGCGACCTGTGCTGCTAATCGGAAATGCGAGGCGGCGAGCTCTTGCTCTCCCCTTACGGGAGAGAGTACAGGACCGACTCATTAATAATTTTAACTTCTGTTTCTGTTTTCGCGAATAGCTTGTGTGCATAAACGTATCGTCTGCTAAAAACGAAAAGAGAAAATCAAACAAAAGACTTTCTGCGCGCTTTCCGTCCCTCGGGAGCGAGTGAGTGGGACGCGGGGGAGAGCGGGTTTTGTCCAGTTCCTGCTCGTCCGAGTGGCACACACACACACACACACACACACACACACACACACACACACAGAGGAATCTTTTAGAACACTGCCAATAGAGAGATGGACACGGCCCCGTTTGGAAGCTCGACTACACACACACACACACACACACACACACACACACACGCACACTCGGCTGGACCGGAAGCGTGGATGTGGGCGGGCAGGCGCGGCCGCAGCACGGGGCCCCGCGAGACGCCGAGATGGGCGCTGTGGACGAGTATGAGTACCTCGCAGAGGACACACACACACACACACCAGCGCGGCCCCCTGCCGTTTGTCACCACAGGTCCACAATGTTGCCGCGCCTGCCTGGGCGGGGGCGTGTATGGTGCGCCGCCACTCGGTTTGTCAGTGTGTTAGTGTGTGCTCGAGTAGGTGCGTCCTCGGCCGCGGCGTGGGTCGCCGAATATTTCCCTGCTGCTCGCCCGTTAGGCGCCGCGAGGCTATCGGCGCTGTCTCTCTCGCACTGATGGAGCGCTCCGTGTGTAGCGAGAGAGACAGGGCGGCGAACGCACTGCTCGGTGGGTCCCCGATTCATTCAAATGGTTCCATTCATCGGCCGCGGGAAATGTCTGCAGTGTCCCCTTCTCTCCCTCCCCACCTCCCCCCTCTTCCACGCCCCTGAACCTGACACGCATCGGGGGTGCGGTGCGGCGGGCCGCCGTGGCGTTGCCGGGGCAGAAATAACTCAGCGGGACGAGGCGATTCGTTCTGACAACCGCACATACTGCCTCGCTTCGAGCTTCCTCGGGCACTTGATTCGCGTTCGCGTGGAAGACCCCGCACGGCTGTGAATTCGCGCGTCATGTCCCTTAGGGCCGGGAAAAGGTGGGGGGGGGGGAGGTCTCGTGACCTTGCCCTGCAGGCGGACTCCGCGCTGGCCTGTCTCTCCCGCACCCAAGCGGGACGCCTGTAAGACGGGCAACGCCCCTGAGGCCTCGCACAAGTGCGAGCAGAAGCGGCGCGAAATCCATCTGAGTGTGAACAACAACATAGATTGCCGGGCAGCCGGGCGCAGCAGCCGCTAGGCTCGCGTCTCTGGCGCCGCGCTGCCATTGGCTAGGGCTGCCACCAGCGCCTCGCCGTTTCCCCAGGATGTTTGCCGGCCGAGCCACAATGACGAGGACGCGAGCCGGGCGGCGCGGCGGCCACCGCCACTGCACCACTGCTCGCGGCACCACGCCGCCGCCGCCTTTATTTCGGGGTCCACGTGGACGCCCAGCCGCCCCACGTGAGTCACACCTGTGGAGGCGGACGACGCTCCGCGCCGCCGCTCCGTTCCGCCGCCGCGACGTCGCCATCACACTCGCAGAAGGACGCCGCCGTAAGCCACACGCCGAGCGGGAGAGAGACAGATGGGCGTCGGGTGCGCGTCTGGTCGGTCTAGCAGATTCGGACGAGCCCCGCCCTGCAAGCCCTCTCGCGGAAGTGTCATGGCAACAAAAATCTCGGCGACGCGGCACTACTGGACCTCAATTCAGCCTGCGGCGTATGCAACGCCAGTCTACGCGTGCGCGGCGGGCGTGCCTGCCTGCCGGGCGGCCCGCTGCTGCGTTGTAGTGTGAGAGAGACAGAGCGTCGAGGCACTGGAGGCTCCAGCTCGGCAAATGGCGCCCAGCCGTTCTAATGAGAGCGCCACGCCAAGCGGCTACGTCAATCTGTCTCTCTCGCACCGTTGCGGAACGCCCCACGCGTGCGACAGAGACACGGTGACGGCGCTGGAGCGGCTGGAGCGGCTCTGGTTCCAGCGCGGTGCAGCGAGAGCAGCGAGTCGGGGACCCACCGGGACGGACAGCGTGGGGCACCCAGGGCCCTCGCCCTTCCCACGTCGTCTGCTTGATTCGTTCCGTCGTCCTGCCCTTGACCGCCACGACACCGTCGTTCCTGGCCACGCGCCGGCCGCCCCTCGAAAGCCGTGATGAAGTATGGCGCCCTGACAGACGTGATTGAATCGCTTTGCAGCGCGTCTGTCTGCCTGTCTGTCTGTCTGTCTGTCTGTCCGTCTGTCCGCCACCCCTTCGTGCCCCGCGTGGTTGTCGTCGCGGCCATAGGCGCTGGGAATGCTCCCCCTCCCCGACCCTCCAAAAAAAGATGGGTGGCGGCGTTGTCGCTTTAGATAGCCTCGCGCGATGGTGCAGATGAAGGGCCCGGCGTTATTTTATTTCTGAGTGCGCCGCTGCTGCGAATGCCTCCCGCACGCTGCTGCCGGACGGCGCCTGGGTCGCGCTGTCCCTCTCGCACTCGCAGGCTGTCCTTCGGTCCTCCGGGCGGGCAGGCAGGCAGGCAGGCAGCGGCCCGGGCTGCGGCCCAGCGTACCCGCGTGTGACCCAATGGCAGTTCTGCGGCCATGTATGGAAGTGGCGAAGCAACGGGCCGGGCCGTAACTTCTCCCCATCTGTTGGCGTCCGGCCGTCCGCCGCCGCGCTCGGTCCGTCCGTCCGCGCGCCAGTGCCGCGGCCGCGACGCCCCGAGGAGCCGCTGCACCAGTGCGGTACAATTATTATCCGGCGTAGCGCGCCGAGGAAAGCAGTGCGCAGCAACAAATGGTCCAGGAAGGGCAAGTGCAAAAAGGGGCCCGGTTTGCCGGTCGAAGAACTGGGCGCGGCGAGCAGGACGTGCTCGGATAGGTGTTTACTTTCTGAACCGGCGCCAAAACGCCCGATATGGCTCCGTGATCTACGCGCGGCGCGACTTCCCTGCCGGCGGAGGGGGGAGGGGCGGGACGGGGGGGCGGGTCCCATTGTGTCCTCCGGGAGATCCAGAGATGAGGGCCGCGGAGCACCCTGCTAAGCACTGCTAAGCACTTCTAAGCGGGCTCTGGGGAGGGCGGTCGTGGAACTCCACCGAAAGGCAAATCTCCGAAATTTAAAATCTCACAAGGAAGGCAGCTTCACTAAATCGCCCTGAAAAATTTTAATAATTTCAAACGGGGCACAAAAAAAAATATCCGAAGTATTTTTTTTTTGTGGCCGCAAATGTCGGCTTTATCGAGTGTGGGCCGTCTAGTCCGCCCGGACCAATAAGGACATCGGCCTGGAATGGACGCAGTCAATCAGGGGCCACATATCGGTTCGACCAGTCCGATTGAGCCCGTCTCCGTGCTCGCATCGAGGACGGCGTCGGCCGGCGCTGACCGCCGCCACGCGTTGAGGTCGCCGGAGAGGGGCTGCGTGCGGCTACCGTCGCGCTGGGCGTGGCCGTCGAGGCCCAGCGTGCCGTCGTCATCCTCCGCCAGGAGTGATCGCCGTCGGGGATGTGATAATCACGGGGAGTCCGAGACAACCTCCTTTTTGTTCCGTCGGCGCAGTGCCGGTGCCGTCGTGGTTTGTTTTGGTTCCAGGATTCGCTGCAGCGATTAGCAGTCCGCGCGCGGTCCGGCCGTTCGGCTGCAGTGGGCATTCACGGGTCCCTCCGGCCGCCGTGCCGCCGACCTGCATCGGACGGCTCGCCCACTGCCAGCGCCGCTAATGCCCCTTGCTTACGTTAATAAAGTGATTGAAGAGGATCTCTGTGTGTGTGTGTGTGTGTGCGTGTGTGTGTGTGCGTGTGCGTATGTGCAGGTGGGGAGAGAACAGTGGCGGGGCCGCCGAGACATCCCAGTACACCGCGACCATTTGAATTGCAGAGCACCGCCGTCCACACGCGGTCTAGCCGGGCGCGGGGCGTTCCAGGGCGTTCCCGCCACCCTGCAGCCGGCCCGGGCCTCAGCCCTGTGCTCATCAATTCTGCACTCGGCGGGCGAGGCTGCCTGGACCTGGTCTTGCGGGGCGTGGGGCGGGGCGTGGTGGGGGCGGTGGTGGCGGTGACAGGGGCAGGACGGGACGGCATTCCAGTAAGTCCGCAAGGGCCGTCCGCGCGGCGCGGCATGGCACGGCGGCGCAGCGTCAGGGCAAATCCGCAGAAACAAAATGAGAACCATGACAATGCTGCGGGTGCTCCGTCGCAGTGTTTTTTACGGGAAGGGGGAGCGCGGTGGAGAGGAGAGGCAACCTTGGCTGTCGCTGTTTTGGCAAGCCTGGGCAAGCCCCTGAAGGAGTGGGCGTTGGCAGTGGACTATAGCTGCAACGTACCTAGGCCACAGCCCTGCGTCCTGAGTCCCAGAGGCTTTTCGTTTTACTTCGCGCGAGGGGGAAGCAACTCAAAATTTTTGTGTACGTTTTACAAAATTTCTTGATTTTTTTTTAAATTTTTTTAAAAAATCTTCAAAATTTCTAAAAAAAAATTCAATAGAATTTTTAAATTGTTCTACAAAATTATTCAAATTTTTCAATAAAATTTTTCATATTTTTCAATGAAATTTTTCAAATTTTTTGACATTTAAATTTTTGGTGTACATGTATTTGGCCAGTTGTTTCGGCCTCGGCTTCGCGTATGCGTTTCGGGCGCTGCCGTGCTGCCGACGTCTCGGTGGGGCCTTTTCCACTGCGCCGGTAGCGCTGTCTTCCGTCTCGCACCTCCCCATTCATTCGATTAGCGTGCCGGACAGCACAGGAAGTGCTCTCTCTTTCCTCAGGTTAGCAGAGGATGCGTTAGCAGAGAATTGAGTTAAAATCGGAAACGTTTCGATTCATCATTGGCTCACCGTAGTGCCCCATACACGATGCGTGTCTAGCGGAATTATTTTATGGAGTAAGAAACACAACAAGAAGTTACAGATTTTGTTTCCGCAACGACCTTCGCGTCAGGCGCGCTTTCCCGCAGGACCGCGGTTCGAGCCGCAGCAGGGCCAAATGTCAGATTCGTGACGACGACGACGGCCCGCGCTGTGACTGCGCGGTGGCGGGGCGGGGTCGGGCCGGCCGGGCGGGCGGGCGCGCCTGTTGTAGTTCCACTGGCGGACACTAATGGGAGCAAAGCAGAGCAAAGCGCCACCAAGTAGGCAGGGCCGCACTGGCATGCGTAGGCGCTGAGAATAGACCGCGGCGGCGTGCGTGCGGGAGGGTGTAAAGTACGAGTTGCACGAGGCGCGCGCAGCGCGGCATGACGCTGTACCGCGGCGCCCCAAGGGGCTCCGAGGCGCCGCGACCCCCCGCGGACAAACTGGAGCGCGGAAGAGGCGTGACTTATGGGGCCGCGGGGCCGAGCAGCGCTGTCTCTCTCTACGGGACAGCTCGTGCAGTGTGCGGGACAGCGCCGTGTTTTGACGGGTGTGTTATTGCCGGCCCGCCTGCCCACCCTCGCGGCGGGAGGTCCAACCCCACCGCGCGGTCTGTTCGGGGACAAGCCTCACTTGAAGGAGAGCGATGACCAGCCGGGTGCCGCCGCTCTGCACGGCGATGGTGCTTATGGTGGTGGTGCTGGGGGTGGCGCTAGGGGTTGCGCCGGGGGCGGCCTGCCTGTCATCCCCCGGCGCCGCCCCCGCCCCGCCGCGCCGGCCGGCGTCCTGCTCCTCCATGCGGCCGGGGTGGGTGTCGAGGGTATCCACAGGTCGTCACCACACGTCACGTCACTCGCGGCGTCGCGCGCACGCACTGCACGACGGGGCGCCGCGACGCCACATAACGCTGCGAAGGCAGAGCGACGCGGTGCTCGACGCACTGCGGCTGTGGCGGCCCACACCGCACTGCCGGGCCGGGCAGGGTCGCCACCACACCGCGCGCTGGCACCGGCAAGGCCCCACCGCGCCCCACCCCGCACCGCGGCCCGCCCCGCGCCCCGCCCCGCGACGCCCTGACCAGCTGGTGGGTCCCGGCCGGCGCAGCATCCCGATCACTGCGAGCCCCGAGCCGCGGCCGCGAGGTGGCGGGGCCAACAAACGGTTCATCAACGCCACGCGCACCAACACACGCCCACGCGGCGGGCGGAGTGGTGCGGTAGCCGTGACGACCCGGCGGGGAAGGCCAGAGTAGTGGCGGAGAGCACCTTGGCCGTGCGACTCCCTAGGGGCCGTGCGTGTCGCCTCCATGCCGGGCGAGCTGGGCCTCGCTGGGCCTTGCTTGCACCACGCCGCCGTACTTTTCACCCCGCCCCCTCCGCAGCTCCACGCTGCATGTATTTTTGGCTTCCTTTTGCTTTCCGCTTGTAGCGGGCCGGGTGCAGGCCGGGCGTGGTGGTGACGGCGTGGCACCAGGCCGCGCACCAGCTTGTCGTTCTGGCGGTCCGGGCGCGGGCCCGCGGGCCACTGCTGCGGCGACCAGCATGACAACCAGCGTGGCAACCAGCCCGGCGACGAGCCGGAACCCGGCCACAAAGGCAGAAGGATGCGTCGGAAAAGCGGGCTGGAAGCTGGAAGCTGGAATGCCACCCGGCCCCCTCCCCCTCCCCTTGCGCACAAAGTGGGCAGCGTATGTTGCCGCGGTTGTTGTATTGCCGCGATGGGAGAAAGCCCAAACACAGCGCCGAGACGCAGCCCTGCCGCCCCCCTCCCCTCTTCGCCTTCGTCCGCGAGCTTGGCGTGCATTTTTCCACGTTCGACGTGGACACAACCCCCGCATCGCGGCGTTGATGGCCGTGGTGGTCATTTTCAGCGGGGCGTGTATTTCGGGCGCGTTGTCGGCGGTGCCCGCACGGCTCCATGGCTCTCAAGGCGCAGGAGCATAGACGATTTCTGCTCTTTTCATAACTGGGGAAGGTTCTGTGTATTTTGGGTCCGGAAGACTGCTGATGAGCTTACTTCTTTCGGTGTTTTCTCTGACGTCTTCTGCATTTGGCGTCATGCTCTTAAAAGACCACTTTTTAAATTATTATTTTTTTGCGACACACTGTCCAGATTTAGTAATTCAGAAACAAGCGTGTCGCACGCCTGCCAGTCCGTGTGTAAGTGTGTGTGCGTGTTCTCGTGTCGGGCGTGGAATGCACGTGTCTTCCTACCCAGCCATGTGAGGCTGACGTCCCCCGTTGAGACTCCAGGTTGGTGCAGCCAGGGCAGCGCAGCGGTACCCGCCGAGCCCGGACGAGGACACGGCCTTGTTTGGGAGGAATCGGACCAAAATATTGTTGCGCTCGCAAAAACACTGCTGTAGTCCGTTGGGCCACGCCACTCAATGCTCAGTTCCGGTGTGGCGAGGATGCTGCATTGCTAATGGGTTAGGTAGAGCGGGAATGAAGCACACACAGACAGGTTTAAAAAACTACATAACACGCTTTATTGTTATAAAACAAGATAACACTGAAAACAAACAAATTGCATGCAAGCACGGAGAAAAATGGCGGTGGAGTGAGACGAAAACGACACCCCGCCCAATGGCTTTTTTCACTCGAAACTTCAATGCCAACTTATAGGATATATCACAAAAAAAAATCCGTGGAAAGAAGACTACTGCTTTTTTGAGCTGATCTGACTTTTTGCTTCCGGAGCTGTGTCCGAAGCTATAAGCATGAAGCAGTGTTAGACACCACGTTAAAGTCGAAACAAAATTTCCTCTGCAATTGAGCAAAGATTCCTGGAATGTGATGTGCAAAATCAGACTCACCAAATCTTCGAGACTAGTTCGATTCCAACAGACTTTTCTCAAAAATTAAAAAAAAAACTAACCTATTTTTATGGAATAAGATTTATTACACGTACATATGCATACGCGACCTTCAATGTGAGCAATTATTAGCGAAGCTAGGGGTTCCCTACTCCAGCCTTAGTCTATATTTTTTGATTCCAGTTTTAAATTATTTGAACGTCAGGAGGCTCGCCCGTAGCATGCCTCGAGCAATGACCTACTCGGGCTGAACATTTCTCGACCTGTTAAAACTACAACGTCTCAAGTTTGAAATTGGTCAGTTTAGAATGGCACACTTGGCGCGGAAAGTGGCTGCTCCCGAGGGCAGTAAAGTCCCTTTGAATGTTCCTCTGCCCAGGGCGGCAACGCCAAGCCTAAGCAGCTGTTAGGGCAGCGAGTCCATGGCGCCAAAGTGCGCCGGCGGGTTAGAAGCTCATGCTAAAACACGCCCTTGATGGCGTGCCTCATGATGTGCGGCTGGCACAGGAAGCGCGCGGATTGCTGCAGCGGCGGTGGCGGTGGTGGCGGCGGCTCCAGGCAGGACAGCAGCACGTGGTTGGCATTCTCGTCCCGAAGGCTCACCTCCTTCAGCCCGTCCAGCAGCTCCTGCGGCGGCGGCGGAGGCATGTCCAGGTCGTGGTCGTCGTCGTGCACCTCATCCTGGCCGTCGTAGGGGTGCGGGACGGGTACGTGGTCCGCGAAGGCGAGTGGCGACGGCAGCTGCAAGTCCAGGTCCAGGTCCAAGGGCAGCGGCAGCGGCAGGGTCTCCTCGAGCTGCTGGCGGTACGCGGCGTCCACGTCATCTGCAGCAACAAAAGGCAGGTCATCCTCGGCGTCGTCCTCCTCGCCGACATCCTCCCCACCACCGCCCTCGTGCTCACCGTGCCCCGTCTGCAGCACCTCGTCCAGCGCACCCCTCGTGCCGCTGGACAGCGTGGAGGCGCCGGAGGCCGTGGACGACGTGGACGTGTTGCAGGCGTTGTTGAGGTGGCGCGCCTCGATCCTGGAGCAGGACAGCTCGCTCTCGGCGCGGGTCTCCCCGCCCCCGCGGCGCACCCGCAGCTGCCGCGTCTCGCGCACCTCGCGCTGCACCAGCACGCCGGCCAGCACCTGGACAAGAAGAGAGTAAGCCCGGAGGATTCCACGTAGCCGCGGCCTTGCCGTCGTGGTGGGTATCGAGTTCGTCGCGGAAACGGAGGCCGCGACCGGGCGGCCCGAGTAACCGATACGGCCCGCGGACCATATTGCCCTCCCCTTCCCCCTAAACGCCGCGCCCACCGCCCGAAGCCTGGGAGACGCGAGTTTGTTTGGACGCGCTATTTTCAGGCTTCCAGACGCGAAAGCGCACGCCGCGCGGGTCCGCCTTGGCAGGGCGCTGGCCGCGGACCAGCAAGTCAGGCGGGGCGTGGCGGTGGCCACCCCATACTACTGGCCGGGCCATGCCGGGCCGCAGCACTCGGCCATGAAGCAGTGACAGCGTACCTCGCGCTCTCCTTCGTCGCAGCTGGGGTGCTCCTCCTGGTCGGGAAGGTGGTAGACGTGGTGGTGCACGACGGCCCTGACTTCGGCGGGCTGGTCGGTGACCCCTGCAGCGCCGACGGCGGGCACCGACGGCAGGGGCATGGTGGCGTCCGTCTGTGTCTGGACCTGAGGGCACGGCACGCGCGTCGGCCACAGCATTAGTTTGATAAGTGTAATTCATTTTCGGGTGGAGGGGTAGTTAAGTGTGAATTCAGCGGTTATTCTCCCATCCTCGTGGCGGACTGCCCAACAGATAAGCGGACTGGCCGCGCCACCGACAGCGGGGCCCCTTTCCGATTCGTCGATGCCTTGGCACGGCAGCGCTCGGCAGCCTGCCCGACCCGCGGCGCGGTGGCGGGCGAGGCGAGGCGGCCAAGCTGGCCAGAAGCAAACACTTGAAAGTATTTGTGAACGCGCGGGTTCACGACCCCTGCGGTCCATGCAGCGCAAGCGCCAGACCCAGACCCGCATTACATAAGACCGTGCGGTTAGTGAGATTGTTAGGATTGAGGTGGGTTTAGTGATTTACTCCAAAAAGAAGAATGTTCGTAATTATTTACTGCTTTTAAATTTGGCGCGAATTTTGAAACAAGAAATTTGTGCCGAGAACAGTTGGGGTGGTAGTGTTAGGACAGGACGATGGTTATCATATCGTGCAGAGTGAGGCCACCATCTCCACCCACGACCTCCAGCAGGCCCCGCGCGGCCCCGCGTCGCTGTGTAAAGTCTTAAGAGAGATGAGAACATTGCGCCCCTCCGGCTAGTCAGTCCCACAAACCTGGAGTGCGAGGTGCGACCAAGACCAAGCGACATGAGGAGGACAGAAAGCACGCCAGCCGAACCAGACGCAAGCCGGCAGAGAGACAAGCGCGGACACTGTGACCAAGACTAAGTATCCGCGGCGTCCGGGCATGCAGAGGGAGGAGAAGAGTGCCTCGAAGAGGGCCACGACGAGCACCCGGGGCACGGCGTCGGGGCGACCAACCTGCTTGCTGACCCTGCCCAGCTGCTGGCGATCCACGTCGGCGTCGTCGCCCTCCTCGGACGTGGGCTCCAGCTCCCACCACGGCGATGAAACGCCGCCCTCGGACGCCGTGTGAAACGACGAGGACCTGGACGGCGGCGTGCAGGTCGACGGGCACGTGCACTCGGACGCCGTGATAAACTCCTCCGTCTCGGACTTGCTGCCCTCCTCGGCGTGCCGCAGCGGCGCGGGCAGCGCGATGGACGACACCAAGGCCGCCGGCACGGACACGGGCGTCACCGTCGCCGCCTTGCTGGCCTCGGCGTCGCTGTCGGCCAGGTCGAGCGTGGAGCGCCACTCCTGCAGGAAGGACACGGTGAGGAGGGCGTGGGCGTCCTGGCCACGCCGCCGGCTGTGACTGGGGCGGTCACTGCTGCTGCGCTGCCGCACCCCGAGCAGCGCCTCGCCGTGCATTGTGGATTGTGCGCGATGTTTATGCGACCGTCCGTCAGAACGACCTGGCTTACCTTCCGCCGGCAGCGCGGCTCGCTGCGCTGCGTGGCGCTGCGTGGCGCTGCGTGGCCATGCCTGACCGGCCGACCCCTAAATCAGCGCCTCAAACCCCTCAAACGGTCGGCTGTCCACGCCGCTTCGCGTCTGCTCTGCTTCACTGCCGGAAGCGGCTGTCATCGCCCCGAAGCGCGAAAGCAGCGAGATTCCGAGGTTTGGCAACAGGACCGCGGCGCCGCGCCTGCGCAGCTGCCTCCCCGCGGGCAGCGCCGCGCGATGGGCTGCCTACCGCCACGGCGCTCCACTCCGTCGCGAGCATGACGCCGTAGAATGGGTTGCCCACCCGTCGGGCGCACGCCGGCCCCAGGCCTTACCTCCGTTGTCGTGGCGTCGCTCCTCTCGGCCTGGGAGTCGACGGCGTCCTCGGCGACGACGGGCTCCTCGCCGGGGGCGTCGGTGGCGTCCTCCACGGAGGGTGGCGGCGGTGGCGCGGCGGGGTCGAGGCGCGCCGCCGTCAGGGCTCGATCCAGCTGCTCCGCCAAGGCCGTCACCTCGGACAGCCGCTCCGAGATGGCCTCGATGGCGGTGGTGTTGCCGTTGGCCAGGTCCATGGCCGCGGGCAGGGCGGGCTGGGCACTGTGGGCACAGCAGAGGATAGCGGGTCAGAACAGAAACAAAGCGCTCGCAGACAGGCAAAGGCAGGGACGACGGACTGCTCCCATAGAGTTTATACCCTCGCTTTTAAACACTAGCTTTAAGGAAAGTCGGCATCCGCACTAACTCAACAAACGGCATCATAAAACGAAGGAACAGGACCAGGGCGCGAGCGTGCGCTAGAGACCAGGGACCATAGAGATGAAGGCACGACAGAGATGACTTCGGCTTCAATTAAAGTGGCCGGTGCAGCACACGCGCGCAGACTATTACTGCGCACCAGGCTGACTCCGACCACCGCTCGTCGCCCCGTCGCTCTGTCTCTCTCGCACTCGTTCGGCGTGCGGTAGAAGGGAGAGACAGAGCGACGAATCACTGTTCGGGCCTCGGCCGGACATTAATGGCCGAGTTAATTGCAACGGCCCTGCGTTGCCTCGGCCCTCGGCGCCGAACTCTCATTATTTTCACCCATTCCGCCGAGCCAGAACTGGCCGGCACTGCCAGCCTCGTCACACTCAGGTCTCACTTTAGCCTCATTTCCGATTCCGCGACCCGGGTACGCAGCGGCCCGTAATCGCAGGCTGTGTTGTCCCAGGCCAAGGACCGCGGCCGCGATCGCGTGGGGCCGTCTCTTCGAACGTTGAGCGTTGAGCCCTTCGAGGAGTTGCGGGGGTGGCCGGACTCTGTCGCCGCGACAATGTAAACACGTGTCAGCTGTTGGGGGGGGGCGTCCGCGACGAGTCTGCGTGGAGCGGGCCGTGACGGCGGGGATGGCCATGCAGTGTAGTCGGTATATTTAGCCGCATCATCCACGGCGAGGCAGAAGGGCGAGGAGCATCAGCACGGACTGCACCGCCACCATCACCGCGCCGCGGCGCTGCGGGGAACAGGTTCACAAGATTTACGCATGGCGGGGGGAGGCGGCGGCTCCATCACGGCGCAGTCGAAGGCGGTGCGGAACGGGCAGAGGCTCGGCTTCACCGCCAAACGGCGGAGCAGCGAAACTGCGAAACGCGCGGTGAGGCGCCATTCTCGCGCAACGAGCACCAAGCAACACACCGTCTTGGAAGTCGAAGCCAAGACAAATATCGGTTCGCGTTCGCAACGCTCCGGCCGGCCCCCTGCCCCGCCCCAAGCCTCAGCCCAGCAGGCCGGTACAGTTGTTGGCCTACTTGCCGAGTATCTTCCGCCGGCTTTATTTAGCATTGTGCGTGGCTCGTCTCTCGTCAATGCCTCGAAAGTGATCGCCAGTCCGCGTCTGGACGGTCTGGACGCGCCGATGCGGGTCGCCAAGAACGTGGCGATGCTTTCACCTTGGCCCTGCCGGCGCCCCGCCCCCATCCCGCCCCCGAGCCCCGGGCGGGCCTTGCCAGCCTCTCGGACGCACCGACGGCCTGCCCTGGCACTTCCCTCGGAATGCCTCGGCGTCGCCAATCGCCACCAGGAGGATCCATCTTCTCTCGCTGACGGCGAGGGTCACTTCCTGCTTGAAGGGGGCGCGGCGCGGTTTGCGGCGGGGCGTGCTCCTTGGCCCGGCAGAGCGATGCTCTGTCGCACTCATGGAGCGGTCCGTGGTGCGAGCGAGACCAAACGCAGGAAGGTTCGCTCTAAAGGGCACTTACGCTGCTGGCTGGTCCGCGGGCTCGTCGACCCTGCCGGCCGCACTGCCGGCGGGCTGTATATTCATCGAGAGTGAGCGGCCGCCTGGTTTACAGAGACGCCCACTCCTTGCCGGCCGGCGAACACGTGTTTACTCGGTGCGCCTGTCTGTCGGGCACGTCGATGCGCGGAGGACTGTTTGTGTGCTTCGCACCACACCGCGAGCCGCGTGACGCGACGTGGGTGACGAGGGTCGCACTGCCGCCGTGGGTTCACGCCGCGTGTCGTCGCGGTCGTCGTTCGCGGGGTTTCGAGCGGATCCCTTTGAACCGCGGCTGCCGGCGCGAGGGCGGCTCCTCTCGTTCGCGTCTTGTCGAATGTCGGGGGAGCCGGCGGGCGGGGCGGTGCGTCGCGCTGCGTCGCGGTGTGGTGCGGTGTGTGGACTGGCGGCACGGCGCCGGCCGACGCGTCCTCGTCGCGGCGCCTCGGCGACACGGGGAAGGGGGTGGGGGGCGGCGCACTACCGTGTTGTTCCGCGCGGGGCGGGCCGGCAGGGCCGGCAGGGGCGCCGAAAGGCGAAGATGATGCAGGCCTCGATCGGGGAGGGGAGGAGGGAGGGGCTATTTCGAATTTGCAAGTGAGTTACTGCAGTCGGAAGGGCGGGCGAACACGCCGCACCGAAACCAGCACGCGTGTGCGCCTCGCCTCCCCAGCAGGGCTAATGGCAGGGCCGGCGGGGCGGCCGGTATTTCTGTGCGAGAAGAAGAGGAAAAAGAAGAAGAAGAAGCGCGTGGATGAAGCGGAGCGGCCAGTTTGATTCAAAGTCTGGCAAATCACGCACGCTTCCCGGACGCGGGGGCGAGTCGTAGCGTGGCGCGGCGATGATGCGAGACTCATTCAGAGCGCCGCGCTGTGGAAGGGCCTGGTGACGCAGGCCGTGACGGCGAGGGCCTGTGCCAATGCCTCGGGGCAGGGCGCAGGCTGGGCTAGTCCTCGCGAGGTATTTTTGGACAGCCGTTATGACGCTGGCTAGTGTCCCTGTCGCGAGGGGCATCGCCGTGCGCGGCTGCAACGCGTGGCCGCACCGGGCCGCACGCCATCGTCGGCGTGCTGGTGCCGGCTGCTGACCGGCCGGCGTTCGGCTTGTCCGAGGCCCCTTTATTTCAGTCTCGGGGTGCAGCATCGTGGCCGGGCGTGCAGCACGACCGGCGTGGGGCGCCGCCGCCACGGGCGGTCTGCCAGCGCGGCGACGACATGCACGCCACAATTCACTAAAAATACAATAAGATGGAGCGGCGTCATACCGTCCCCGCCGTCCCCGTGGCGCGGGGTAGCGCCAGACGGTCTGAGCACTGACCTCCACGAGCACGCCGAGGCGCCCGGCAGCAGTACACACCTGTTGGCGGCACCTGGTCCACTCGGTGCGTCGCCGGGACTAGAAGCAGGACTGCTGGTGGCGGACGCGCTGGACGACGCGCTCCCAGTGCTGCCCGCCAGCCTGGGGACGTTCTTGAGGTGGGCGGCGAGGGGGCCGCTGGTGAGGGGCGCCCGCAACGGCACGCTCAGGGGCACGGCCGGCCCCACGGCCAGGGCGGGGAAGGGGTCCACCAGCGGCTCCCTGAGCCGGGAGCGGAGCAGGCGGCCCAGGCGCACCATGCGGCCCACCTCCAGCAGTAGTCGCTCCCGGTTGCCCAGGAGCTTGCGTAGCCGGCAGCGACGTCGGGACTGATCGGGCTCCGCCACCAGGGCGGGGACGGCAGCCGCCAGGTCCCGGAGCTGCTTGCAGTGCTGCAGCGGAAATATTGAAATGAAGGACAACACGCTAGAAAACGCCAAATGTTTTATTTTTTTTTATTTTCGGAAATTTTATGAAGGCTATGCTGATTTTAGTGTAGTGTCATTTTGTTAGGTTTTTTTTTTAATTTGATAGGATCTTGTCCTTACCTCATGCACAGACCGGTGGAACACGGCGGACACCCTGAGCCGCGTCATCTGCTCTTGGCTGACGACGTGCAGGGCGTCCCAGGCGGCGGCCAGGCGCTCGGACAGCACTCGGTGCGGCGCGAGGGACAGGCGGCAGGACACGCGCAAGGACCTCGCGAGGGCCAGCAGCTGCACGCCGTACTGGTGGGTGGCGCGCGCCGTCTCCTGCAGCGCCTGCTGCTCGGCCTTCTGCTGCTGGATCTCCTGCGGCGTGCAGCCCACGTGCGCGTGCGAGCCGAGCAGGGCGCGCAGCAGCTCGCCCAGCCAGCGCACGGCCTGCCCCGCGTCCTGCTCGTAGGCGCGCACGTGGCCCGCCTGCTGCAGCGTCAGCCTCCGCACCGTCACCGTGTCCGAAAAGAGCGTCTGCCTGCCCCGCACCGCCTCCAACAGCGCCGTCACGTGGCCGATGTGCGCGCCGTAGTCCACGCTCACCTCGCGGCCCAGCGCGTCCTTGACCGGCATGGACAGCAGGTCGGACAGCTTCTCGCCCTGGCGCACCACCAGCCGCTCCAGCTCGTCTGCGAAGGGAGACGGGGTGGTTATGGCAGTGGCAGCACCCGACCCGCCGACCGCCCCAAAGGACGCCACCAGTTTCCCGGAGTTGCCAGCCAGCGCGGAACGCCTTACGAACTCGGGGTAGGCAACCCGGTGCGCACAGAAGCGGGCGCGTTGCCCACCCTCCTGTCGTTCAGGCGTTCGCGCCGGCGTCGTCGTTCTCTAAAATAATTCATCCTGCTGCCAAAATTTGGTCCCTGATCTTCGAAATGGGCGCATCCCCGGCGGGGCGTGGTCCCGTGCTTACCGACGTCGACCTGGTGGATGTGGAGCTGCCGCAGAGAGTCGTCCACCGACTCGAGCGCCTCCACGTCGCCGTCGCGCATGAGCGCCTCCAGGATGTCGGCCGTGGTCTCCAGGTACTCGTCGACCAGCCGGTAGAAGCGCAGCGAGCTGATGAGCACGGTGCGGCGCCGCTCCAGCCGCGTGGCGAAGCTGCGGCACGCGAAGTCCATGAAGTCCCTCTGGCTGCGCAGGTCGGCGGGCAGGGGCAGCCCGGCGGCGGGGCGTGAGTCCAGCCGGTGCAGCAGCTCGGCGTACTGGCCGTAGGTGTTCTGCGTGGAAGGGAAGGGGTTACACCGCGGGAGTTTATCACTCGCTAATTTTGCGTATATGGAGAAGATGAATTTACCCTGCACTGCAGCTCCAGGGCCTCGTGCGCCTCGCGCAGCTCCTCCGCCGAGGCCACGTCCAGCCCCACCTCGCGCTGCGCGTTGAGCATGTTCTCGGCGGGGCCGAGGATCCAGTCCGTGACCTGTGACACGCGCTCCTCCAGCGCGGACAGCTCCTTGGCGTCCACCAGCGTGCCTTGCAGGCTGTGCCACGCGTCGTGCAGCAGGGCCTGCTTGGCGGCCAGCAGCTCCAGCAGCCGCTCAATGCGCGTCCGCGTGTCCACCACGTCCTGCGGCACGGACTGCTGCGGCGCGGCCGGCGTCGAGGACGGCGAGCACGGCGGCGAGGTGGACGATCCCTCTCGCCGCTGCTCCGCGGCGCTGGAGTAGTCCTTGTCCAGCCGTTCCAGCAGCTCACGTCCTGGAGAACAGAGTGGAGCCGGCGTCAGAACACATTTTTTTTAGAACACAGAGAGACGAGGGGCAAACAACTGGCAAAATATATGTACACCAAAAGTTTAAGTTTAGAAAAATTTGAAAAAATTCAAAAAAATTCAAAAAATTTCAAAAAATTTCGAAAAATTTCAAAAAATTTGAAAATTTTTAGAAATTCTGAAGATTTCTTGTAAAAAATAATTAAAAAATGCAGTGTGCTTCAAAGCCACAGCAATGCGCGGTAGCCATCAAGTGCCGTGGTGGCTGGAGGTGTCGACGCGTCAATTTCCCGGTATGAGGATCCTTGGTTCAAATCTTATTACTTCACAACTTTTTTTGATCGCTGCTCATTGTCACGTCAAGAGCCCGCTTCGATCGGCGGCAGACATGAGCCGTGGTGGCTGAGGGCGTAGAGGCGTCCGATCCCGACATTAATGTCCGGGGATCGAATCCCAATAACTCCTTTCATTTTTCGACTGGCTCTCCCCCCCTGCGACTCAAACCCGTCGTCCAACACTCGGCAGACGTGCAAGTCAGGGTGGTGTAGTGGTCTAGGCTCAATCCAGGCCATTACACCCGGGTGTCTAAAAAGCAGTCCGCTTCGGCGGATTGGCCTCGGCACTGGTTCGATCCCCGATCGAGTCAGCCACTCGAAATTGGTCGCGAGTGGGTCCATTCCGATTCGTCGGATGGAGTTGATAAGTCCTTTGAAGCTGGCCCACTGACTGCATGTTCGGGTCTGGGAGCGCCGGACAGCGGGTGTACCATTTGGGTACCGACCAGCCTGCGCAAACAAAAGCTCCCAAAACTACTCTCTCTCTTTCTTTCTTTCTCTGTCTCTCTATCGTCTCTGCCTTACTCTACTCTGCCCATGTTTGAGCCGTGTCGGCGGCTCGGGTCCTACTGGGTCCCCCGGCGTACGATATCGAAGTCGCTGGATCGGATTAACCCCAGTTACCTGATAGCACCGGTTCCCATCCCGAACACCGAAGTAAAGCAGGAGGCCTCCCCATTAAGACTGGGGAGGGGGTGTAGAGTTCCATTTTTAGGCACGAAGTAGCCTTATAGCCTCACCGGGGTTGGGTTTTTTTTTTTTTTTTTTTTTTTAATTTTTATTTCCAGTCTGGCCCCTTATGCAGTTTCGAAATTCTCTATACGATTCTGATGAGACTTGGCAGAGTGGTAGAACTTTGTACCCTGATTTCAGTGGTGAAATCTGGTTGAAAAGTGCAGGGCCAATTTTGAGAAATTTTGAGTTGAAATCGCCGTTACCATGGCAAAACTCGACTCGTCAGCGAAAAACACAGGGAGAGGGGGGAGCCGAGCCACCGGAAATGGAATCCGACCAATAGCAGCGCTCCTTTTCGCCTCTGTACAGCTTACACCAAAAACGCTCGCTCCCTTAAAAAAGCGCGTTCGAATCAAAATTGTCTTTTACTGCAGCTAGAAGAGCTCCAACAATGGTATAGACGTTGTTTTCGAACGTGGCCATTTGGATCGGCCGGTCGGTCGGTGATTGTTGGCCAGAGTGTCCCGCGCCGCTGCGCGCAGGCCCTGTTGTTTTCAGAAATACCAACACTAAATGTTCTAAACTCTTCGAATCGGAGTGAAATAGGACATTAAACTGCGTGCCTGTGCAAATGCATTTGTGAAAAAACTATCCCTAACGTAGTTTTAGTGTGACTTTAAGTCCCTTTTCGAAAACAGTGGGCGTGTAGCTGCACCTTGTTGCGAGGTTTGATGGTACTTCTGAATCTAAGACGAAACGATCTGGACACGGGGCTGTGCTTTTTTTCTAACCTTAAAGCTGGGTGAACTGGACTATTTTACTGCACGTTTCTGTGAATAACTTGTCCTTCAGGTATTATGAGACCGTCTTAAATGTCTGTTTTTGACACAAATTGATACGCAGCTGGTCTTTACGTAAGTTTTAGTATTATTTATAATGGTCTGACAAACGTAAACAGAACTACACACAACGCAGTCCTAGCCTTAGCTATCTTTGTTAAACCAGAACATAAATATAAGAGTAACTTCGTGACTACCAGGATTTCTTGAAATCGTATTTTTTAAATTTATTTTTAGTCAAAAACGATCGCCAGCGCCTGGGTACACCGTTTTCCACATCCAAACAATTTCAAAAAGATTTCACAAAAATTTTAAAGAATTGTGAAAAAAAATTGATTAATTTGAAGATATTTTTAAAAAAATATCAAATTTTGGCAACTTTGACGGGATGGGCCCGACTCTTATTCGCACGCTTTATCTAAAACAAACTCTGTTAATAAAAAAACATTTTTTAATCATTTTATTGTTTTTCTTTTATTAATGACGCACTTTATCTAAAACAAAAACAACATTTAAAGCATTTACAAAAATAAATAACACACTTCACCTATTATTGACAATGTTTTAGATAATATGTGGTCTTTGTTTCTTTAAATTGTTAATTTTTATCAGCATATTGATAACCTGGCCGAAAATATACTAAAGTAATTATTAAAGCGTAGTTTATTAAATCATTAAAATATTAAAACGTTTTCAAAAATATTTTATTAAAAAAAATAAAAGATAATTTTCGCTGGTGTGCGGAGAGGGTGGGGGTGAGCAGCTGGCGGTCTGATGGGGGATCAGGCCGAGGTTTGAGATCACTCAAGACGAGCGCCTAGGGACGAGGCTACCATACACGTTATGTATGAAAAATTCGTTCTCTTCTCGACGGCAGCGTCCCAGGAGCTGAGCGGTGAGTTCCAGAAACTGTGTCGCTACCCCGCCAGTGAGAGACTTTCGTGCGTTAAGAGGGTATCGACGGTATCAAGAAATGAGAGCTGTCATCGTTACAACAGAAGCTGTCATGTGAAATGATACTATCGCACGTTTGCCCCCCCCCCCTCTCTCTCTCTCGACACATTTCACTCACTGAAACCAGCACCAGCACTCTGCAGACCATCTGCAGACCACCGCCTCGAGGGCGAATAAGGAAACCTGTTGCTATCGGATCGATTCGGACGCGTCACTATGCTGTCGTTGCCATGGTGACCATATCTTTCTCGCGGCGGCGCTGCTTGCCCCTAGTGTGAAAAGAGAAGGGACAGGTGTCATTTGATAGGTAATCATCCCGGCTTTTATCGTGGTGCAAAGGCGAAGTCACAACGCCAAGGGGCTCCGAGCGCCGCGGCCTCAACACGTCCATTGGGTGAGGGGAGCGCGGGGGAAGGGGGAGGTCATTTGGGACGCAGCCTCGAGAGCAGACGATGACGGCGACGAGCGAGCTACGAGTGAACCAAGAAGAAGTCGAACGTGTTGGTTATTTTTGTGCCCCGAAACCAGACCCTGGGCTCTGCCGGCAGCCCGTAGTGTGGTCTGGGCCGAATGCGTGTCCAAATGTGCATTGGTTTCTCGGTTTTCCACTCGAAGGCGGCGTAAGCCGCGCAGTGCTTCGTGTTGGTTAACCCCACCACCACTGTTTCCTATCGTACCCTTTTTCGTGGCTTCATCTGCTCAATTAAATCCACGTCGTTCCTCTTGGTTCTGCTTGGTTTCTACTCTTCGCTGCTGGCTTGGGTAAGCCTAAGTTTAAGCACGATTTGCTTTGGAACCAAAATGCAGCCGTGGCTTTGAAATAGAAACTAGGCTCAGTTCGATTTTTGATGTTAAGAAAGTGACAAAGCTTGTTGTTACCTTGCGCGTCCAATGGACGTGCGCCATTTTTTTGCATCAAAGCAGGTCAATTATGACTGTCAAGTGGATTGTCACCGTCACTTACTTTACTAGTTCCTCTTTTCCAAGTGTTCAACTTGGCACGCAAAGCTTATGCTATGTAGCATGGGGCTTGTCATCATTTTCAAGCAGATTAGAGGTCATTAACATGTTGGAAGTAACATATATTTTATCTTTCCAGTAATGGATCCAGTGTAGCTTACGTGGACCAGTCCAAGTGCTCTTGGCGGTTTCTAAGGGTCGAATCGAAGTGCTTCAACTGTCGGGTTGCTGTAAAGTTGGCAACACTGAACTTCTAGTTGAGGTGAGTCAGTTTGAACTTCAATTTTATTTGCGAGTAATTCTGTGTGTTGCCAGTTATGAACCTGTCTTGTCAACTCATGTTGGGATTTCTTTTTTTATGTGTTTGTTTTGTTTCTTTTTTTTTGTTTTTTTGTCCCAAGGAGTACTTTGCCTCATAGCTCGACTATATGGAGAGGAGAGCCAGTTATTCATTGTTCTTGTCCTGTGTGGAGGTATCAGGGTGACTCAACCAACCTTGGCTGGCTTGGCAAAGCAAGTTTTGTCATTGATATTGTAAATTCATTTCTTGTACGATTGAACCATGGTATATTTTGTGTTTAAAAGTAATTTGGAAATCCCGTTGCTGCAGGAGGACAGTCGTGGAATACTTTGCCAACTTTAGTGGTCTCCAATCAAAGCCTAGTTGTAACACTGAACTATGAAACAAATTTTCATTGTTTTACCTGTTTCCATTGCCATTATTGGGGCAAGACCACACGTGAGTTTCTTTCACTGGTATGTGTATTTAATTGGCCTTTTAAAAGTTCCATACTACATTTTGTTTATCCTGTTCCTCAGGTCATGTATAAATTCTGGTCCTGTGTATTTGCTGTTGCCTCTCTTCAAGTTCTTTCAAAATCTGGGGCTTAAATAAGGTGTAACATTTGAACATTTATTTGAACACAGGGACTATGTTCTCGTGTTGAAGATTGTTCACAAGGAAAACCGCAATGTCGTTCCCTGAGGTTCACCTTCTGATAAGATGACAGTGTGTTCTATGGAGACATGCTCAATTTACCGGATTCCCCTTGTCTGCTTGTGTCCTTTCAGTGTGTATGAGGTAATGAGCTATGTCTAACGTTGGGTGCTTTTGAAGACCATGAGAGCCAAAGTCACAGTGCACTGCTGCTGACTCTTATTACTAGTATTAATTAAACTGCAATTTCGTAACTTGTTGTGGACTGATTGGCAACCTGCTTCCTGACAAAAACACCCTTTTTTTCTGTTACGGGTATTGTTGCACATTACTCTCAGTTTAACTTGTAATTTGTTTGTGGGGAAAGTGCTTCTGAGTATGAACCTTTCTGTTTTGGTTTATAAGAGACTTAACCTGTTACAGGAACTGTTCTTGGGACTCTTGAATTATGGCGTTTCGGAAGATTTTTTGCTTGCGTGCTTAACTTTTTATATTGAAAGGAAAAATAATTTCGCTTTTAGCTGAAATAATATTGGGCATTCAGTCAGGGCTAGATGGATCCTCGTTGCATTTCAGCAAGATTGATGGCCTCTCAGTTAACTGTCAGAGCAATACAGTTACAACCTAAAAGTACAGATTGAAATACTGTGTGACTCAGTGTGTAGGCAACTGTTGCAAAATTTTGTGCATTCTAGAGTAAATCAGCTGTTAATTAACTTATCCTCCTAATGAAACAGTTGTTTTTATCCGAACCCCATTGGAATGTACGTGTCCATTTTTTAAGATATCATTCCCCTCTCCCCTATTTTTCTTTCAATATACATGGCTTTTGCATGAGAGGAAGGGACTTTGTTTGTATTATATGTTGTGGAAAATTTGTCATTATCTTCTATTTTTGTTGTTGCCAGCCAGCATTTGTATGAGCTCATGTTTCAGTTTTCCCTCTTTTCTTGTTTGTCACTTAAACTATATTATCTTTGCAGGAGCAGATCAAAGGATTCTAATTCACCTCTGTTGGAGGAAAGTCTTAGTCCACCTGCCTTGAGTTAACAATCATCTAGAATACAACTGGAGTCTAAAATGTCAATCATTTTTCTTGCTCTGACTACACTACAAAAATCTGTGATTGGCTACAGGTGAAATGCATCAAACACACATGTGGAAAGGGAGTTAAATTTTCATGTGCAGGAAACTATATTAATCTTGATTGGGACAACAGGAGGATCATGTAGAAGTCTGAATATGTTTGGTAGCTTGGAGGTTTTGTCTGGTTTGGTACTAATACCATTTGGTTTTTCAGGAGGAGACATGGAATTTTCTATTAATGCCTGCAGGTGCCTATAGGCAAAGGGAAGCTATAGCACTGAAACACCTCCAGCTGCTTTTCTCCATCCAAGTATTATTGGAGGTGAGTTCTGTATCTTTTCTGTTAATCTTGTTCATGGTGCTGAACAGAATGGGCCTTTGCATATTTTTTTTATATTCCACTTCGTTTCTATGACATTATATGTTTTGGGAAAAGTCTCCTTTGTCTGCCTTATTAACTTGTATATGCATTGAATATCTGTGACCCTTTAGACACCTTTGCTTGCATGCTGTTTTCTTTAATCGACTTGTCTGGTGGATATTTTTCTTACCGTTGGATTATTGTTGTGGCGAGCATTTTATGAGCTCTGCTATGCTCTCATATTTAAACATGGTTGTTAAGCTGTATGCAACTTGTCTCAACAATGCTTTGTTCTAATATATGTTTTACGGTGGTTGTATTTGGCATGGTTCAAGGCATACAAGGGGTGAACATCACTCTTTGTTTCTAGGCCATGTGTTGCTTGTGTTATATTCAATTTGTGTTATTATCTTGGTTTGAAAAAACTATAATAGAATAGATTTGAATTTTCATCTGTTATAACTTGTCATCTGGCATGTATTGCATATGTTAGATGTCAAAATTTAGCGTTACTGTATACTGAATGATGAACATTTGAATCTTGTCTCAGTCCTTTATAAATCATACTTTTGCTTTTGCAGGAGGACAGTCATCAAATACTACACCAATTCTGCTGCAAAGGTCAACTGGGCTTTGAAACCATCTTGCCCTTTTTTTTCTGTGCCAACTACATTTTCATAATTGGGGCAAGATCACAGGTGAGTCTCATCCACTTCTTGATGTATATATTTTAACGGCTTTTCATTTCTTTTCAAAATGGTGTTGAACCACTTAGTGAGCCAAGCTTTTTATTTGAGGTATATGTCCTTGTATGTACTTTATTTATGTTTATGCTCTTGAAGGCATAGTAATTTGCTTACAGTAAGTTTTCTTAACAGCACACTCGTAACTTAATTTTCTTATTAAATTGTTATGTAGAGTTGGTCTGAGGCATTGCCTTTCACTTTCAATAGAAATGATAGCCCTCTGACTCTCTATGGTAACTGGAAACATAAGTCTACATATAATAGCAACTTCTTTAAAATTTATTACCTAGTATTTCAGACTGAAGTATTTATGTTATGGTCTGTGCATTCAAGGTCATTAATTTTTTTTTGTGTGTGTTTTCTTCCAGTGTAACAACTGAGCAGGTCACTTAGAGGCTTACGTCGTCATCCTAGCTCCTGTCCTTTGCTATATTTCTAGTATCACACAATGGGCTGTGCATTTTCAGTTGTTGCTCTTCAACTGTGAATGAATAGTTGTCTGTATCTTTGGTGTTCAATAATGAACAACCTTTTTTTTCTCACTCTTGTTATGATTATATTCATTCCAATTTAACTTACTCGTGATTGAAGGGGTATAACTTCTGTTAACATAAATTGATTTGTTTATCGCAAGTTTGGTCTAGAAACTTTTCATTTTGAGTAGGACGTCATGGTTGTAATAAAACTCTATTTTGTCTTATTGATACACTCAAATCCGTGTTACTACTTCAAAAGTACCTACTGCCCTACAAGAATTCTTCCGGGATATCGATTGTGCCCAATTAGCTCCAAAATACCTGGAGAATTTCAGGGTTGTGTTTTTTCTTACTTGAGACTGTTAATTACTTGCGTCCCATCAGCCGCCTCACATAAGCCGACCGCGATGACACCTTCACCTGTCAGAGTGGTAAAATCCTGGGCAGCTGCAACTGATGCCACCTGTCGCGGTATCGTAGGGGCAATTCAGCAGTTCTTTGAGACACTCGGAGTATCCTAGGGAACTTGTTGCTGATTTACCAGCAGGTTCCATCTGGTAGTTCTCCATGGTGCTTGGGGCGAAGTTTGTTATCTTCTTTATCCTTCCACCAACCGGGCTACATGCGCGTTGCGCGAGGCCGCTAAGCAGAGATTCTCTCTCTCTCTCTCTCTCTTATCTTCTTTATTGGCCGAGGCGAAGCCTATTGGAAGTTTGTTTGCGTCGACTTATCGTTCCCGACAGTTCAAACACGCCTGTCGTGACGTTCATGGTCCCGAACATCGGAAAATGTTATGAGTAGTGACGCCGAATAGGGTACTTCGGAGATAACCCAGACCGGAAGTCAGCGACAGAACGGGAGAAACAAAAGAGCGTCGGGAGGCTGTGCTAAGCGGTGGTGGGGGTGAAGGCGGCGCGCGCATGCTGCCCCCACTCCGCCGATTTCGACCCCCACCACCGCTCAGCATAGCCCCCCGACGCTCTTTTGTTTCTCCCGTTCTGTCGCTGACTTCCGGTCTGGGCTATCTCCGAAGTACCCTATCTCTCTCGCTTCTTTTCCTTCTTCTTCATCTTGTCCGGTGTTTCCGCCGCGCCCCGCCACCGGCCGGTTTCCGCTCTCATTGTTCTTGCATCCAGCCGCCATCACGGTTCCACGTTAAGTGATCCAAGTGCATCCGATTCTATAGTTCTCGCCCGATTATTGCGACCGATCATCTTGTCCCTAACTATGAATCGAACCACTTCAGGTAATAAATTTTTTCAGATTACCTTCGACCGCCCTGAATTTGGACAGCGGCTCTTCTTGGGCACGTAACAGCAGGTCGAGCAGCCAGCCCTGGTACAGGCACCATCAATTCATGTTATTTCTTTTCAACTTGATTTTATGGTGGCTGCTTCATTCGCTGTGACGTTTCCCAGGTTCCTATAACCTCGCTTTTGACGCTTGGCCCGGGACGATGAACGTCTCGTGGTACACGCTAGATCCATGGCGATCAGCTTTACATAGTTAAGCTCACGCCGCCGCGAGGCGGCGAGGGCGCGGGAGCGTGGGTCAATGGATGCAAAAGTGTAGTCAGCAACTTTAAGGTAGACAAAGTCTTTTGGGACTCAAATGTCTGCCGCTATGAGATCGTAACCTCACTTTTGCACGTCGAAACTAGCCTCCCCACTCCGCCTAGACCCACGCGCCCTCGCCTCGGCGCGAGCTTATCTAAAAGCTACCGTGCCCTTTTCGCTTTCTTCTGGAATTTATCCTAATTCCAGGTCCACCGACCGCAGAGGTCATGGAGGTACATCGTCCGGGGCCATCCGCAGCAGCGGGACGTGCAGGTGCAGAGGCCGGAGGCGCGGAAGCCGCAGCCGCGGTACCTCAAGAGGGGTGTATCCATATTCATCTTGATCTCGACACCGATGGTGAGTTTCGTAGGAGTGCGCAACATAACCGTTTCTCTATCAGTTGCACAACTTATTTTGGATTTTTTATTTGCAGCTGGCATGGCCCAGGCAAGGGCACTTCTTAGTGGCTTATTTTCGGGTAATGGTAAGTAAACTTCACAACTTTTAACTTCAGTGTTTTGTGTCATGTGGAACGTTCTTGTTTTACCCTCAAATTGTTTTGCAGCTGCTGCACAGCCTGCCCCATTGCCTGCCCCAGTGCCTGCCCCTTTCCCTGGCGCATTGCCTGCTCAACTGCCTGCCCAGTTGCCTGCTGCATTGCCTGCCGTCAACCAAATGATGAATCAATTCATGCCGCAGCCGCCGAATCTGTTGCAACAACTTCTGCAAGCTAACGGTCAGTTTAGATATTAAATGCTCCTTGTGTCTATTCAGCTCTTGACATTTTTAAAAGTTGAATGGAAAGCCTCAGTGTTGAAATATGGGCAGATAAATGCCTTGCCAAGTGATGGGGTTCACAGTTTGGGCCAAACTGTGGTCAAACATAAATGTCTGACCACTTTGCAGCAATTGTTTGGTGTGATGAAATTTGATCCAGACATTCAGGTCTGACTAAAATTTTGAAAGACTTGTCTCATCTCTGGAGTGGTGAGAAGTTTGACCTTCCTATTTGTTGTGATCCTTGGTATTGGTGAAAACAGTTCAAGCGACCTCATGCTTAGAACAGGCTCCTTATAATGCGTCCTTTTGTTGCTCCTTTGAGTTTCTCCTTCAATGTCTCTCATTTTCACTGGAGTTTGCTAAGGCAGGTCTGAGGCAATCTAAACTGCCTTATACCTGTCCCACATAAAGAAAGGCAGATACTGGCTGACTAAAAGTCTGAGTCCCATGATTGTCATAACGAGATGGGGAGCGAATACTTATACTTTATTGTTCTGTTTCATTCAGCTACACCAAGACGCAGGCCAGGCAGGCCTTCTAGGGCTGAAGCGGAGCTACGAGCTCTGATGGCCAACATCCAGCCCCAGCACATGCTGCAGCAGCTTCAACCTCACGTTGCACAGCAGCTGCATCAGCTACAGTCTCAGGTTACGCAGCCAGGAACGCCTGGAATGCCTGGACAGCCTGTAATGCCTGGACAGTCTGGTCCTGGACAGCCTGCGCCGGGACAGCAGCTGCAGCCCCAGCAACGAATGGTTTGCCGCCTTTGCAATCAATCTCGTGCAGACAGTGTCCTACGGAGTTGTGGGCATTTTGTCTGCAGAGCTTGTGTTCTCCCATTTCTGCAGTTGAGACCAGTGTGCCCAATTGCTGGATGCAACAGGCCAACTACTTTAAATGACATCGTGACCTGTACTTAATGTATATATTTCTTTGTTTCGAGGGCAGTGAAGTGAGACCTTAAGAGTGACAGCTCTCAGGCTTTGTTGGCTCACTCCTCTCCTTCCTCCTGTGGCAGCGGAGTGAGGGACTGGGGTGACCTTGGCCTTTAGGCCGAGGCCAGATGTATGGTGCTTTACGGGAGCCCACTCTGCGCCACTCTTCTTAATGCTTTTCACTTAAGGATGAAAATTGTTGATTTCGGAGTAGTTTTACCTTCTTATTCGTCTGTGATAAAATTAAAATTTCCCCTGTGATACTCACACTTAAAAATTTCACCTCTTGTCATACCCCTTTGTGATACTAGCCTTTAATATTTCCCCTCGTGTAATTAGTTTAATATGTCCCCTCGTTAGTTTGTGATATTTGCGCTTTCAAAATTATTTTCTTTCTCGTCTCACTTCCCTGCCCTCCTGCTGAAGAATTTCTGGACTCCGCTTGCATTTCATTTGGTAACTCGCTGGTTTTCTTTTTTAACTTGTGTGTTTTGCAGTGTACTCTGCTTTCATTTTTCTGATGTTTTAATTTTGCATTCTTATACTTCTTATGCATTATAATCTGGTCTCAGTTTTCTCATGTGTTGAGTATATTGTTATACTTCTCATGCAGTATATTCTGCTTTCATCTTTCATTATACAATATATTCTCCTTTTTCTTTTATGAGTTGTATTCTTATACTTCTCATGCAGTATATTCTCCCTTATTTTCTTTTATGTGTTGTAGTCTTATACTATGCTGTATATTCTACTTTAATTTTTAGTGTGTTATGCAGTACATGCTTTAACTTCTCATGCAGTATATTTTCTGCTTTGATTCTCATGCATGTATAAACGCATGTATCCCATTCTTTTTTGTCAATAAATGATGTGTTTCAAAGTGTTCAATCCGATTTTACATCACCTTACCCATTGCTCACCAATTGTCAAGAGTGCAAGAGTTGTGGTGTGTCCAGGGATGATATTCATTATCACCACATAGGTTTCACAAATTATAAACTGTTACAATTTTATGTACTTAAAGGAGGTCATAGATGGCATGAGCAGGCTTGGGTAGACTCCTGATGTGGACAGTATCTATGGTTCGCTGGGAGACTTTGTCTAGGACTAGGACCATATTCTTTATCAGGCATGTCAAATTGAAATATGAAGTAAAATTTTGATGTTAATGCCCTTTTATTAGTGAAAAGAGACGAGTGAAAATGGCAGCAGCTTTAGTGACGGGAGTGTTCTATGGAAGTTTCTGTAGGGGGCAAGCTCCTAGTTTTGTATCAGTAGCAAACGGAAAATTCATTAAATGATTCTGTGTAACATCACTTCTGTTATTATTGATGCCATCAAGGTACAATCTGCATGGTGCCTCCATTATTGAACAAAACAGATCTTAAAACAATTGACATAAAATCAATTATCTGTTGAGTTATCATGAATGTCTAATGGGTTTATTAGAACATACAAATATTAGCACTAAAAACAAATAAATTTGAATGCACTGGCTACTGAGGCTTTCTACTCGCTAGCTTCTGCTAAAGTAAAATAAAATCTTTTTATCTTATATTTTAAACAAGCCCACAATAAGTCAAGGAAGCTAGATGGATAAAACAATGAACCTGTCAGAATTTCAGTCCTATCACAATCCGATTCATTACCTATTTACTCAGTCACTGGACAAGCAAGTCAAACCAGCTTCATTCTGCGCAGAAGCAAATTTGGATTTACAGCCTCATCTGAGACTGCGGCTAGCCAGATAAAGTGCAGGAGTTAAAATTTTTCAATGTCAATTCATTAACTCTTAAAAAAACAAAACTAGTTTCGCATGCGTGCGGCGGCCGCGCGAGATGTGCCTAGGAGCGAATACATTATGTATGATGAATGCGGCGGAGGTCATTGCAGGGCAGGGGCGTTCCGCAGTTTCCTGAGAAACTTGGAGAAGCCTAGGGAACTCCGCCCCAGAGTGCAATGGCGGTGCAACGCGCGTCGCACTGCTGTACTGTACGTCTTCGCACACGGCATCGTCCTGGTAGACGTGCCTCGCCCCGCCGCCGCGGTGCACTGCAAGGACACCAAACGTCGTTGCGTACGGCGTCGTTCTGGTCCGGGGCCTCGCTCCACCGCCGCGGCGCGCAGCATGGGCATCACCACCTTGACGCCGTACTTCGTCCCGGTGGACGCGCGTCGTCCCGCCGCCACAGTGCATTTCATGAGCACCACCAGCTAGGCGCACGGCGTCGTCGGGTGTTGCGTTCGGGGCCGTGCTCTCCACAACTTTTGGTCTGGCCGCCCTTTGCCCCGAGCATTGGCAGGGACACCACGGGATTCCAGCAGGCAGCAGCCGTCAAACTAACCGAAAGCTCCCTAGGCGACTCCGAGTTTCTCAGGATACTGCAGAACGCAACCCGCCCGCCCGGTCGCAGTGGCCACCCAGGATCGAGTCCCGGCAAGGGCGGCCTCATTCTTCACGACCAGCAGAACCTGCAGGTGCTCGCCCGCAGCGGCTCCTAAACGAGGTCGTCGAGAGCACCGTCATGGTTGTCCGTGACATATTTCTTGGCGGCAGACGTCAAGTGCGATCGCGAGCGAAGGCAACTCCGAATGCTGAGCAACCACTACTGTGCCTTTACAATGGCCGTCCCGAAACGTCGCGAGGACAATAATTAAAACAGTGACTGTGCCAGTCAGCCTCCTTTTGGGTGGTACCTCCCCGCGCTACAGCAGCTACCCCCCCCCCCCCACACACACACACAATCATCCTGGAGAAAAAAGCCAACAGACACATGCCCCCTGAAGGTAGGCAACTTTTCATACAATCGCCCCCCCTTTCGACCCGCCTAAGTACGCCCCTGTCAAGGGCAACCCATAAGCTGATCGGCCGGAGGCGGTCTGAGCCTTCCTGGCGTGGCCAAAACATACCCATACTACTTTCCCCTTCCGCTCGAGACCTGCTCTAGCGCCTGCGAAGTAGGCCACAAATCAGACACCGGTATGTTGGCATGAGGTGTGATTTTTTTTTAGGACTCTCTACCCTAATCCCTTACAACCCACAAACTTAAGCTGAATTGGAGATTCCAAGGAGTTGGCAGTTCGTTGACAAGATAGATAATGACTCTATTATCCAATAGGAGGCATGAACATGTTCTTTAAATAATTTTTTTGTGTGAAATTTTTGTAAAATACATGGTCAGAAAGATTGTCACTAGTACTGTCAGGGACATATTGTGTAGCAGAAGTCTTGAAGATAGATAATGTTCTAATAGAACCCAATAACAATTCTAGTCCTGGACCAAGTCTCCCAAGGAACCATGGATGTTGTCCATATCAGGAGTCTACCCAAGCCTGCTCATGCCACCTATGACCTCCTTTAAGTACATAAAATTGTAACAGATTATAATATGTGAAACCTATGTGGTGATAATGAATATCATCCCTGGACACACCATAACTCTTGCACTCTTGACAATTGGTGAGCAATGGGTAAGGTAATGTGAAATCGGATTGAACACTTTGAAACACATCATTTATTGACAAAAAAGAATGGGATACATGCGTTTATACATGCATGAGAATCAAAGCACACTTTAGGAAAAAACTACGGAAAGGACTGTTTATTTTTTCACAGCTTTCCTCCGTACTTCAAACCACAGTGGTCTCCGTCGTTTGACAGTAGAAATCCTCCATTGTGTTTCTGATAGTGCCACCACAGCTCATCATTACTCATTACTTATTCCATTTTCACTCAATTGTTAGAGACAATTAATTTGTTAAGGTGACAGAAAAAAAGGAGCTGTGTTGAATCTATTAGGTGCTTTGAGCAGAGCAAAACTAAGAGAAACAAAGAAACAGAAGTATATTTGTTAAAGATTAATAGTTTCAAGTACAGCTGACTACTACAGGCTCCTTCAAGCAAGCGAAATTCGGAGTTTGTAGTTGCCAGCTGTACTTTATACTATTAAACTTTAAGGAATATACTTCTGATTCTTTGTTTCTCTTAGTTTTGCCCTGCTCAAAGCACTTAATAGATACAACACAGCTCCCACCTTTCACTAATAACGCTTTCCCAAAAGAAGTTTAAAAACAATTTTTTTTTCTGTTACCTTATCAAATTAATTGTCTCAAAAAATTGAGTGAAAATGTAAAAACCAATGAGTCTGATGAGCTATGGTAGCACCATCAAAAAAAACAACGGAGGAGTTCTGTTGTCAATAGACGGAGACCACTGTGGTGTAAAGGACGGAGGAGAGCTGTGAAAAAATTAACAGTACTTTCCGTAGTTTTTTCTTACAGTGCAGAATATACTGCATGAGAAGTTAAAGCATGTACTGCATAACACACTAAAAATTAAAGTAGAATATACAGCATAAGAAGTATAAGACTACAACACATAAAAGAAAATAAGGGAGAATATACTGCATGAGAAGTATAAGAATACAACACATAAAAGAAAAAGGAGAATATATTGTATAATGAAAGATGAAAGCAGGATATACTGCATGAGAAGTATAACAATATACTCAACACATGAGAAAAATGAGACCAGATTATAATGCATAAGAAGTATAAGAATATACTGCAAAATTAAAACACCAGAAAAATGAAAGCAGAGTACACTGCAAAACACACAAGTTAAAAAAGAAAACCAGCGAGTTACCAAATGAAATGCAAGCGGAGTCCAGAAATTCTTCAGCAGGAGGGCAGGGAAGTGAGACGAGAAAGAAAATAATTTTGAAAGCGCAAATATCACAAACTAACGAGGGGACATATTAAACTAATTACACGAGGGGAAATATTAAAGGCTAGTATCACAAAGGGGTATGACAAGAGGTGAAATTTTTAAGTGTGAGTATCACAGGGGAAATTTTAATTTTATCACAGACGAATAAGAAGGTAAAACTACTCCGAAATCAACAATTTTCATCCTTAAGTGAAAAGCATTAAGAAGAGTGGCGCAGAGTGGGCTCCCGTAAAGCACCATACATCTGGCCTCGGCCTAAAGGCCAAGGTCACCCCAGTCCCTCACTCCGCTGCCACAGGAGGAAGGAGAGGAGTGAGCCAACAAAGCCTGAGAGCTGTCACTCTTAAGGTCTCACTTCACTGCCCTCGAAACAAAGAAATATATACATTAAGTACAGGTCATGATGTCATTTACAGTAGTTGGCCTGTTGCATCCAGCAATTGGGCACACTGGTCTCAACTGCAGAAATGGGAGAACGTAGACAAAATGTCCACAACACACAATTAGTTTATAGGCCCTATGTCGTCTGGAGTGTAATGCATGTTGCAGTACGGGTCTCCACATGTCACCACGTTGGCAAGCCAGGGACGGATGCATGCATCATGGAATACATGGCCGCAAGGCAGCCGGCAGTCGCCACCCGCGCTACGGCATATGGTGCAGTACGTTGGGTCAGAGGGGTCATCGGGGTCATCGCCGTCCTCGCCACCGTAAGGGGCACCTGCTCCAACTTGGATAGGGGCTGCAGCTTGTTGAGGTTCTGGTTGGATAGGGGCTGCAGGGTTCGCACCCGCTGTCACTGCCAGAGCTGCCAGGACCGTCGCTGCTCTGCTGAATCCCTCTGAACATATTCAAGTAAATACGTGCTAATTAGTTCATATATCACAAGATCAATTTGTTAAACGTTTCACTATGGTTTTTCATGTAGATCATAATATGGAAAAGCATTAGTTCAGATGTGATCAGATGTTCAAATTATTTATTATTGACAGATAATCATGTTCCCATGAATTATTTTTTTCTTCTGTATCTAAAACTATGACAACGCCTATTCTAACAAGGCTCAATAAAGGAATGTGAATACTGTTCTGACATCAAAGTACACCTTTAAACTGATATTTCTGCCCTTTAAGATCAGAATCAGTGAAACACTGATTACATCATAGGGACCACAGCTAATACTAAGAAACTTGCCTAAGATCTTAATGGCGACAGAGAATTAGCAGGTGAGGCCTGTGGATTTTGATGCTAAGTGGTTCAAAATGAGATCAAAAAAATTATCATAAAACTGTTGGCAGAATCTGTGCAGAGTCCAAAACATGTTGTTTACAATCAGCATCTCACATCATTACCTTAAGATCCAATTAAAAAAATTCAGTCGTAGTTAGAATGCAATTGTAAGGATTTTGTTTAAAAGAAGACGAACAAATTACTTGTCTTCATGGCATATTTGTCTGCGGGTTTTATTCATATGTGACTCCTAACACATTCCAGGAACAGACGAAACTGAACTCACTCACCTGGGGTTGAGAAATTCAGGTGTATGTGTACTTGTCTCACTGTTGTAGCTGGAACACCTGAATCAGAAATGCAACAGCTATAGCCAAAATTTGACTTGGGTCAATAGGGTAAGATGAGTCAATTTTACTATAAGGCTTTTAGACTCCGTACATTAAAAGTGGCAGGCTCGTTTTGATTTCAACATTTTAACATTGTATTTGGGTAGATTATTGGTAAGAGACTACAAAACTTCCACATAAACCCCCACTAATCAAAACTCCTCGCAAAGACCAAAATTTGGCTGCACTTTTTGTTTTCACTGCACAAGTTAAACGCGCCTGCATGTGACATTCCACATTCAAGGGCTATGCAGTTGAATAGTTTAGAGAGAAGAGGAGATTTTTAAGCCACGCCAGTTTGTTCGTACGCATGGCACTTAATGAAAGTACTATGACATGAGCACGACATTCATAGGTAGAGTCCTATAGGCCTCCATTGGCAACAATCCTATAGGTCACTCCTTTACCTTGTTTTATCAAGGTAAAACCGTCCATTACCACTTTTAACTATTAAATCTCTTCATGCCATGTCTTTTAAAATAGAATAAAATATCATTTTTGAAGAAGTAAACTCATGTTGGTTTTTAGCTACAAGAGGTTATCTGTAGGTGTGGTGACTTCCGAACCCGCGAGGGTATATCTCGATTATAGGACGTAATTTTTTGATAATGAATCTTACCGTTGTTCGACATCACGGAACTGTAGACACGAACGAGACACGAAAACACATTCCTGCACTGGAACACGTGTGGGTATTGTTCTTGCGTGGGTGTTGATGCGAGCCAACGCCGTCAACGCCAACCGCCTGCATCTACTCCAACGGGCGACTCCGACTGTCTTTTGATTCACTGCTGCCACTACCTCCCACCGGACCTCCCACGGTGAAATCGGTCCGATCGTCATGCACAAGAATTTTATTCGGAAATTCTTTTAAACTGTAGTTTTCCTAAGTATGAACGATAAATTTTGCATTTAGTTAAGTCAAGAAATTGAGATCTCATTCTCATTCCCTGCTTGATTTCCGCGGGCGCTCGTCGTCAAGCAGCCGACGAGTCCCTAATTTTTTTGAACGCCAAAGGTGTAAAAGTGATAATTATGTTTGTACTAATTTTTTAATTGCTGGAGCAGTGCGTTGAACAAAGGTAATTTTTTTTTCAAGTTAGAATAACCGATGTGTTGATGTGACAGAAGGAAATTTTATGGGTATGGTAAATACGAATGGTATGGTAATTACGAGTATATGCCGATGTAGAATCAACTACACCAGAATTCCCTCGATTGATGTGCCATGGTGCACTGCTTTGAGTCCGTTTTTCCAAACTACAGCTGATTTTATACCCAACAGCATGACGGCATGATGTAAACATCAAATCTCTTAAAATACTTATTTATGTTACATATTCCTTTAATTTAATTTGCAGGAAAGGTCCCCATTAACTGTGAGGAGGGATACTTGGCGATCACCAGCAGTGGCCCTCGCATAGCTCGCCTTAATAATTCATAAGCCAATTCCCATGGCTCTGAAAATGTCCTGCTCTCAAAGAAAGATGGGTTCCAATGATGGTTTTGTGAATCAGGTAGCTATGCTACATAGGTGCCAACAAAGTGCCTGAGAAAATATTGACATTGATTTGTGTATGTTTTTTGCTGATTGGGGTTTTCCAGGGAAGTTAAATCTGTATTAGACTTTGTGGTAATAGTTAATGTTATGCCTTTTTATGTGAATGAAGCTGAATTATGTTAATCTCAAAATTCTCTAAGTTTTTAGTGGCTAATTTTTGTGCATGCCTTGTTTTGTGTTATTGGTTTACCTTGAGGCTCAACGCAGCTAGTTCACATTTGAAACTTGATCTCAAATTCTAAGACAAAATAAGTTATGGGTATGAAATTATACACATCTAAAATTATTCTATTTAAAAATTTGTTTATTGTTGATCAGCAGACTCTTAGCAGACACTGAACTGATCTTAGTTCTAATAAGTTTAAGTTACTTATACATCCGTAAGACATTTGTAACAAATGATTGATTCATGTCTGCTTCCATATCAGTTGTGTTCTTTGCTCTGCTTTGTTAAATAATGTAATCAACATGCAGAATCGCGCTTCAAGGTATCAAAACAAGAAATGCTACATGGTGACAAGAAGTACCCTAAGCGCCAGTTTCCAAGGATACTCCAAGTTTTCTGGGAAACTGTGCTACACAACTTTCCGTCCGACAATGACCAACCAGATGCTAGACAACTCACTGCTCCTTACAATGTGCAAGGGTGGTTAAGGGTCTTTGAGGGTTGGACGGTACATGTTGGCTACTTACAAGGTCTACTTGCACAGCTCAGTTAAACTTTCTAAAATATTTTTTTTAAAAGACTGATAACCTTTCTCAGCCCTTAAGTTCAGAGTTACCTTTTTATAATACTACAGAACAACACTAGTTTATAACATTCCATTAATTTCAAAGTTGTTTCCTGTGAATGAAGGAACAACCTGACACCTCTATGGTATAATTTGAAGCCCTTTTTAGACTGGCCTGTCAAAAAAACTGTTAAAATGGGAGTGTTATGTTCCAGAAAAGTATAACCCACATTTCAACTAGCACTCTTCCAACATCCATACTAAAAATACACACAGCAGAATAAAAAAAGACTCCTTAATCTATAACAAAGTGTGGGAGAGGAAATCACTCGAGTTGAGGCTCTTCAATGTCCAAGTCCAAGGCATGCTGAACAACATTCTCAACAGTGCATGCGGCAGAGTACAAGAAATTTAATAGTTCCTCATCAGTTGGCACAGGCACTTGCAATAACTGGTTTGTGAGTGCAATGATGGTTTCATCATTGCTGACGGAATGACAGGTTCTGTGCCTGTTTGGTATATTGCCAAGATTTAGGCTGTTTAGGTCATCAACTGTTGAATCCTCAATCTGTTCCAGTACATCTAGAAATGGAATAAAATGATTGAGTAATCTTGTAACATAAGAAGAGACTAAAATGCCATAAGGTTTACTTAAGATGAACTTACGAAGTAGGTGAAATATGTTTGGGTGAGCACGTTCGACCTGGATATTCATTCTCCTGTTGTTGCTCTCACTTTAGAAGAAAAAAAAAAACCAATCCTAAATATTATAATTTAATATGCTTCAGATTTTCACTGAGTTGATTTTTTGGCTTCATACCTAGCATTGTTTGTTCGATGAACTGAACCGCACACAGATAGGCTGCGGCCTCTGTTTGCATGCTGAATCCATGATGATTGAATGTACAGAAGGAAGGGCGCAATCTGAAAAAACCAAAACTGCCCTAGTCCCACAGCATTTTGGGCAATGACAGTAAAACCTCGTTGTAAAAGGTTTAATGGCAACAATGGGAGAGCAGAGCAACAGCGGATAATAATGGTCACTTCATCGAAGTTGCTAAGCAGTATGTAAGGAATATTGGACCTAGCCCACTTTCCGATAGCCTATGGAAACAGAAAGGAATATGTGTAGGTCTATTGCCAGAAGAAGGCAAATATGGCAAGGATTAAAAAGAAAGAGTCAATGTGCAGCACAGGAAAAGCACTTTTTTCCTGCGTCGGACTTTACTTACATTCACATAATGAAAGAAGCAGCCTTGGACCACAATTTCAAAAACTCTCCGGAACGCATTCATTATAGCTTCCTCAAAGTCACAGATTACTTCAGTAAAGTTCCAATGACCCAAGCGAATCCTGAGATGCACCAGTACAGATATATACGCAGCCTCGGTCTTTTTCTCCATGAGACACCAAACCAGGGGGATGACCTGAACAACAATAATTTCAAATGAGAGGAAGTGATGCATTTTATAATTTGGAATGAAAGAAGACTGTTAAAGCATTACTCACTGTGTGCCCATACACACTAACTATAGTAAAGACCTGCAAAAACATGATCATGAAAAGACATAAGCCATGATTAAGGGTGATGGAAAATGTAACTCCTTGTGTTACCTGATAGCAATTGTTTACTGATGGTGAAATGTAAAATGTGCCGTCCGCGAATAAAGTAGGCACCTGTCTCAATACTTGTAGATTTCTTTGACTACAATATATTATGCTGTGTGAGCCATCCACTGCATCAACAGAGCCACTGTAAATGGAATCCACCTGGTCTAGTGTCTGCGTAAGATGGGCCCAGGCAGGGTCTTGATGTATGGCAGTCAATCCTCTTAAACTGTCAGGTACCCGAGGAAACATATCACTTCGAGACCTCTGCATGGCTGAACGAAGACTGCGGTACGTCAGTCGAGAGCGAATCTGACGATTAGGGATCCTGCAAACAAAATGTTAGGAAATATCAAAAATAATAATAAAAACTACAAATTCATTGATAAAGTTTTGTAATTTTACAAAAGAGCATGAAGTTACTAACATGCTCCGTTCTTGACGAATAATTTCGGCAAACGATATGTATGTCCTTGATCTTGCTTGATTGAGAATATTTTGTCTAAACCGACGAACTTGAGGAAGCAATAGATCTGAGGGGTGGTTATGATGCTGCGTCTGTTCCAGCGCACTTCCCAGTCGCAACTTGGCTCGCCCAGGGCATGTCGAAGTGGCACATTTAAAGTAGATTGTTGGAAACCTTTCATAATTAAAGTGGTAGTAAAAGCCATCCCCTTTATGATAGAAATGCGAATTTTCTCTCTCTCCCGGCTCACTGATGATGAGTGGTTGATTTGCTTCCATGGTGCAGGCCGAAATCAAAGACAATATAAGTAGGGGCCGAAATCCTGCTCTGCCGCCGAACTGAGCTCTGAGCTGATTGAGGAGGACTCGGGATGGGAGTTGCGAGGACTTGGGAAAAGGGGGAGGGGGGGGAATAAGAAGAGGCAGGAAGCGGGCGACGGCGGCCGTCCGCCATGTTCGTGAAGTTCCTTCCTTCCTCTTCGTTTGTACCTCTAGTCGTCTGCTACAGCGACGGGCCAAGTAAACGTTTCAGATAGTTAGCTCCAGGTTTGTTCGAGCATCTCCAGCATCTCTTAAGTCGTCTGGGTGCAAGAAGGAAACTCTCTGCCCCCACCACAAACTTAGTTGTTTTATTCGAGGAACACAGTAGAAATTTGAAGCGTCGGCTGCTCCTGCTCTGCCCCTGCCACTCTATTTCCGGGAGTAAACGTTTCTTTACACGGCAGTGACATTTATGTTTCTCTCGGAGTTGAATTCTGAAAAATGCAAAAGTGACTGCCAGGGTTTCACCAGAGTTTAAAAAGAAATGTAAGTGTCTTGCATACACGGTTTATTGTCAGAAATCTTTTGTACTTATCTCGATTTGGTCTAAATCCGTCACGTGTTGGGCCAAAAGTCGAAATGGCCACGTTAACCTTGTTTTTCAAGTTCAGGTTAGGGGTTCCAACATGCAGCCGCCTTCCGTTAATCAACCATGATATGTTTTTCACAGAGTAATGGAGCAATCGTCTGTATCGGTTATCCCAGGCGTTCATGCAGGCAGTTGTCTGTACCACGTAAACGATGGATTCTTCTTCGTTCGGTCCAGGCATACCGACATGACTATTTATTTTCGATGCTCCAAATGGGGAAGTGGATGTCCAGCTACCGCAATCATGAAATCAGGACGTTTTCAGAGCTCGCTGTTGCATAACCATCCTCCAGATACTCTTCATGTGCCTCTTAAATTAGAGCGCCAAAGGCTTGTCAATGAGGCTGCAAATTTGCACTATCCCACATTTGGAGACATCTTCAGAAGCACAAGGTTTTTCTTTAAACTTAATTCGTAACATGAGCTTAACATCTGCAGAGATTTCATTTAATCCTTGTGTTGTTTGGTTGCAGGAATCTGTTTCCAGAATTATTAACCCCACACAGCTTGCAGCCTGCTATGGCTCGCATGAGGTTGAATTCGTTGCCACAGATGCCAACAACTTTACGTGCCCTTGATCTTATCCTAAGGGATGAAAGGTATAAAAACTTGAGTGCCACAAGTGGTTGTATGGATAACATCTATGCTGGATCCACTGTGTCAGAAGATGACACACTTGTAATTCTCCTAATAAGTAGAGAATGCAAAGAGTTTATGAGACTGTCAACTACTCTATTTAGCTTTACCATGCTGTTTGATATGCTAGGTGCTCCTCACAAGTATGCGGTAAGGTTCCACTTTGCAATCCTATTAGTACTGAATTTTATTTTAGTTTAGTTTACATGGAGTCTGAAAGACTGTTACTTTGCAGGTCCATGTAATTTGTACAGTGTGGGATAAAACGGTGTGTAACACAGCAGAAACTTGAAACTTAAAACGCCTCCACAAGAATGCTCATAATAACTTTGTATCTTTTACAGTTCATTATCTTGGCATGGCTCATTTTGGAAAGAATTACGGAGCAGAGTTTTATTACTGCTTTTTCCTATCTCAAAAATGTCCTTGAAAGCCGACACTTCCAAACCATTGTGTGCGAGCAAGGCAGCTTGGAGGCATTTGCCTATAAATCTGTTTTTGACCCAGTGAAAGTAACATTTTGCTTGCATGGTTTTGTTGAAGTAAGAGAATCGTCAAAATTATCATCAGTATACTGAGCTCATATGGCAGAATAAGCTTAATTTTTCTATCTTTGCAGAATGTGGGCAACTTCATCCTCTCTGCAATCCCAGATCATGATTCTTACCTGATTGACTTGGCTTCTCTACTGTGTGCATTGCCTATCTTGCCATCTGATTATCTTCATGTTGGACTGAATGCTGTACAAGAAGAAATATCAAGGTTTCCAGGTGTTCAAGAGCATGCAAACATATTACTCAATTATATTCAGTCTGCCTGGATAAGTGTGTTGAGTGACTTTTCTGTCAGTGGTGACCACAACCGCACCTGCAATGTACAGTAAGTCACGCTCCAATAAAATTTACTCTTTGCCTTTAAAGAAATGTCATTATTTCATTCCTTTTTTGCAGGGAATCAGTGAAGAGAAAAATGACTCAAATGCTGGAGACTCACAAAAACAACATTTACAGTTTAATCAGTAAGTTTTTTTGTTACAATTAAACCATAGTTAAAATGTTGGTGCAGTTGAAAGAGAATTACCTTACCAAGAATCTGAGTCTCAAAGACCTGCAGTTAAATTCCCATTTAAAAAGTTGTAATACCAGTGCTCTGATCATTTTGCCCTGTCCACGCAGTGTTTAAACACAATATAATATGTGTTTTCTTTTCTTAGGGAACATTGTCAGTGCTTCTGAGATTTCACAAAAAGACATTGAGGAGATAAAATGTGCTAAGAAGATAAGGAGTAGAAGAGGTGTTGTGTGCATTTCACATGAAAAAGAAATCACTGTGCTGACACAGGCTTTGATGCACCCATTTGGCAGCCCATCAGCAGCTGCATTAAGTCTCATCAATGCAACATCATTCAGGATTAAACATCTCCTTAATCATCTTTACCAAACGGTCACTTCGCAATAAAAGATTTCATAGACTCTCTTTTGATCGTAGGGTTCTTCCTGTCATATTTTGTTTCTCATTGTACTCTCCCATTTGTGTTTTTTCGTTATGTGTTCACTATTGTTGTGGGTTCGGTTATTTAGAAAATGCCCTTTTTCTTGAAGATACCCCTTTGACAATGTCAATGAAGAGTCCATTCACTGCTGCTGCTGCCATTTTCTCTCTCATCTCTTTTGATACTGAACAATCTTTAATAAACAATACATATTCTTCAAAATGGTTCTATTTAGATACTTTAGTAAATATGATTCTTTTTGTGGACAGGCGTTCTGGGGGAGTTAGGTCATGGAAAATCAGAAGGAAGAACACTAATTAATCAAGTGTCCTTTAATCAATGAGAGTCCATAACTGTTGGATTTTTGAGAATCTCTTAGCAAGGGGTCCAGGAATGTTGAATAGGACACCCAACCGAAGAGCAGTTCCTTGGGATACTCCAAGTCTTTCAAGGAACTGTGAGTACTCTATCATCATGTCGATATTGGCCTGTGGTTTACACAGTAAGGGAGGTGAGAGAGAGAGAGAGATAGGCCAGCCAGTCCGAACCGGGAAGGTTCTCATAGGGAGATCCGCGAACAGCAGAAAACATGAAAGTCCTTCAGTCGTACGGCGTCCTTCGTTCGGCGCGTCGTCGGCCACGTGAGCGACGGACTGCCCGCCCCGAACGAAGACGGCGCAGTCTGAGCCGCACGCCGCGCAAGGTTTACTGGGTCTGGGCTGACAGGCGGGCCACGCTGCGGGAGGACGTGTGAGTGTGTGTGTGTGTGTGGGGGGGGGGTCCTCTAGTTGACTCGGGCCTGCTTACCGCGCCTGAAGCAAAAGGAGGACGTTGACGCACAACTTTGTTGGTCGCAGTGCCCGTTTGTAAGTGTCTCTTTTTTTTCCTCTGCATCGAGAAGTTCGGCGAAAAAGTGGGGAAAGCTGTTGGCTGCCAAGGGTGCAGTCTACCACCACGTCACCTAGAGTTGTCCCACAAGCACACCGATAGCGAAAAGCGTGATTCCAATGTCGCACGTCACTCCACGCATGGGAGCTTTGCTGCGCGCAGCGCGCCTGACGGTGGCAAGGTAGGCCACCTGCCTCGCCGCGATGCGTTACGGCCCGGGCTGGAGGCCTACCTGTCGGGCGCTAGAGCGACGAGGTTGCCATTTCTCTGCTATAGCGAAGTTACAACACCGCTGTAGCCAGAGCGACAGAACGAAACAGCAAGAGGTTCCCGGGAAACTAAATGGCTTTCCCTCCACGTCAGGCATATGCCACCATCAGCATATCGGGCGTGGACTGGTGGCCCACCTTCCGGGTGCTTGCTGGCAGATCAGAACAAGTGGGAAATTGAATGGCCGTCCCTTCACGCTGGCACGCCGGGCCCTGCTGCTTAGCCGGGGCCCGGAGATTCCGATCGCCGTATGTGGCTGCCATCAAGAAAAACCGAGTGACCATAGACGGGCTCCTCCAGTGCCGGCGGTGCTTCGCGCACCTCGCCCTCCGTCGTTCTGGCCGCCCTAAGTGCGTGGAGGCGGTGCTCAGCTCCGCACGCCTCGGGAACACACCGCACTTCTCCGGCATGCATGAGGCGCTTGCGAGTGCATGCGGCCATCGCGGCCGGTCAGTCGCCTCGCCCTCCATCGTCCTGGCCGCCTCCAAGTGCGTTTTGGCGGTGCTCCGCACGCCGCGGGGCACTGCAAGAGCACCACCAGGTCGTCGCGCACCGCGTCGTCGTGGTGGGCGCGCCTCGCTCCGCCTTCTTTGAAGATGTTACTGACTCCTTCTACACTCAAAACAATAAATATATATTTTCCAGAAAATGACATTCAAAGGATTTTACTCAATTCGACGATACACTATGATCAGAGCTGACAAAATGGACGTGCAGAGGAAGCTGGGGTAGAAAAAAAGAAGTTAGTTCACGGGACTTCGCCGGTGACCCTCAAGTATCGATCAATAGTTACTCCCAGACTGCGGTCTTTTGACGTGGACGGCTGGTTCTTCCCGTCTATGGCCTGGGGCTTTCCTTGAGGGACAGAAGTTGGCGCTGAGGTGGCGTCTGGTGATTGGAGGGCCAAGTTCTCAGCGGAGTGCAACATCGTGTGAGACTCAGGATGGATGGGCCCTTCGTAAAGTGGCGGGCTCTGGCGGGTTACAGTGGGCCAGAAGACCGTTGGAGGAGGTCAATTCCCGGACGCGTTTTTCGCTCCAGAGTCGCTAAATGGTACCTACTCGAACCGAACGTGTGACCCTACCAATCAATTGCGCTCCGAACGAGGAATCCATTGGTGGGGGTCACACGTTCCGTCCAAGTCTTGGGTAGGGCTCTGGAGCTCATAACGCGTCAACAGTTTTGGCCGCGTGCGCCGGTCATCTGGTCCACTTTGCGAGTCCTTCATGCCTCCAATCTCACCTGTGGGGCTGCGCGCATCGATTCCACCAAGGAAGCCAAATTCACCACTGAGACCATGTGTGCCTCGTAGTCTTGATGACGGCGCCGCCGGAGACACGTCCTGGACAGAGCAACGACAGCGAGCTGGTCAGGGAAGTCCTTACCCTGCAGCCTGCACCACTATTGGTACTTACAGAAGGCAGCAAAGAGGCGCGGATTGGCGTGGCTCTCATGATTGTCCTGCCGCAGCTGCCGCCACCGCAGCAGCCGCACTGGCACAAGCAGCGCACGATAGCCGCACCACGTCATCCACCCTCCGATGCTGCCCGCGAAGCCTCAGCGGCCAGCAATGCGGCCTCCGCAGCGTGCTTCGGCCGGTCGAAAAAAAAAAAAAGCTCACGGCCGTCGATAGTCATCTCTCGGTGGCCCCCTCCCATCCTCGGGAAACCTTTCATCCGGAGAGATGGAGGGGCTGCACCCATTGGTGTCGACATGATGCTCAGTAACTATAGAATCAGAGGGTTCAATTTAAGAACACTCCTGCAACGAGATGAGCAACCCAAATGTGGCAGTCGTTAAGTGCGGGTCACATAATTGTCGCCACAGCGCGCGACTGCACATCGCATGGCGCGCTGTGTCGAGACAGAATATCGTCGCAGACTGTAGCTAGCTCTTACTTCAGCTCCACATTAACATTTTCCACAATGCTTGGGATTCTTGACGCAGCACGTCGAAACGAACAGATCGCGAGGGTCGAACGAGGGAATGCTACAAGTTGCAGTCTCCACAAGAAGTTTCAGCTCACCTTGTTAACAAACCGCTTGATTTATCTGATGCACCGTGAGCCGCGAAGCCGCATTGTTGCAATGGCCCGCCTAGCTGACGGTCCACTGCTGTCTACCAGCATACCCATACTTCTTTCATCTTCCACTCGAGACCTGCTCCAGCTCCTGCGAGGTAGGCCACGACCCAGACGTATGCATACCGGTATCTTGACGGAGGCCTACCTAGGGCACCACAGGGTACTCAGCAGGCGTCAGCAGAGACGCGCGTCAACCGGAATTGCAGCGGACGTGTGTCGTCAGCATGGATATGCGAGCACAAGCAGGTGGTGGTGGTGCTCGACGTCGCACGATGAGAGGTGCACACCCGCGCCGCAGCAGAACCGCCTTTCGTTGTCTCACCGACGAAGAGGGAGTCAAGAGGCGACGCATCGGCGTCCGCGGGGAAGTCCATGAACCGCGCGGATGGCAGGCCGCGCTCCGGCTCCGACGCTTGTCCGCCGGTCCTGCAGTTCGCGACTTGCGGAATGGACTGACCATCGTCAGAAAGGGTTCCTGAACTTCTTTTATATATGCACGGCGGCTAGACACCTTGTAAAGCGGTAGTGCAGTATGAAACCCGCCCGGTGACAAAGTGGCGGCCGATGTTGAAGCCGTCGTTGCATCCTCACCACTAACACTGGCCACTGGCTGTCGTCCTGGGCGACGCTGTGCTGTCCATAGCATCCAGTCTGGCTACCCTCAGCCTAGAGCAATGGCAGAGACACTTTTACAAGATTCTAACTGGCTGCTGCCGCAAAACCAGCCAGAAGTTCTCTAGGCTACTCCAAGTTTCTCAGGAAACTGCGGAACGCCCGCTTGGCGCCGCATCGAGTGCCTGTGGCCTTCCCTACCATCCACCGCGCACCGAATCTAGGCCACCATCAAGTGCATAGTGTGAGTGTATCGCCGCATTTATAATATGGTGGTAGATAGGTCTGAGAGAAAATTATGTTGTTAAAAATTTTGTATTACTGCGAAATAGGGAAATTAGAAAATACACCTTTATGCTATGTATTATTACTTTCCTTTCACTGATTGAGCAATAAATCACTGGTACTTTGACAGAGTAGCGTAAGTCCACTTCATCACCGAAACTGCTATTATTTTTGAATACTTTTGGGTCCGCCCTGCCAAGGAATAAAACCACCTCTGTGAACATAGTAGTCTCATAATACTAGAATACTAATAGTAGAACATAATAGTAGTCTCGGCGATGAAGAGGATTTACGCCACTCTGTCAAAGTACCAGTGAAATGTTATCTTTGTTCTGGGTTTATTGTCAAATTAACAAACATCTTTCAAAGGAGACAAAACGTGGTAGACTAATAAAACATGCTGGTTGTTGACAAAAATAAAGAGCATCTCTGCTTGGAAAGTAATGAAAAATTAATCGGAACTGCTTAAATTAGGTGTTGTGGTGGGATGTCAATGCTTTCAGTGACTGGACATTGCGCTTGTGCTAAGTCAATATTTTGAAAAAGCAAGAATAAATTTGGGTCAATTAGATGCTTTTATTAATACGAAATACCATGCCTTACAAATACTGATCAAGGAAATAGACATTCAAATGAGGATAATCTAAAGGTCGTTTAAATATATAACTACAGTAGGTGCAAAGAAAAAAAAAACAAGTAAATACAAAGGATTCTTTGGACAATCAATTAAGATGCCTACAGTGACTTGAAGTATTATTTTAACGCCACTTTATCATTTTTCTTTATGAAAATGAGACAAGTGAAGGTCACCAGCCCTAGTAAATCCATAGGAGTTTGCAACTCTTAGGTAAATTCCAAGCTTTATGTGTCAGGTGTGAACTGGAAAAATTATTTGAATGATTCCATGTAACATCACATGTTATAGTTTTATTGATACCAGTAAGATAAACTCTGAATGCTGCCTACACCATACATCAAAACATAGCTTATTACAAGTGATATTAAAGCATACAGAAATCAATCAATTTTCGGATTATTCCACATGTCTTCTGGACGAACCAGTACAGTAGAAAACAAACAAAAGAGTCTGCTAATAAACAATACAAAACTTTAGAAACAGCAATATTATAAATACACATGGGGCATAATTTAAAACATTATGTTGATGTATAATTTGAAGCAAGTTTTAAGTGTGAACAAGCCATGTTAAGCCTCACTGAAAACCAATAGCATAGAACAAAGCTGCTCTTCATAGTTGTGCTCTGTAATCTTTCATAATCTAAGCTGTTCTAATTTTTCCAAATTTCTTCGTAATGAGCAGACCACATATGAACCACAGAACTTAATTTTTCTTTTACTTCCTCGCAATGTGCACGAATCTCTTCATTTGACAGTTCATAACTTTTTAGAGAGAAATTATTAGCTGATGGCTTTTCAGGGACCCAATTCATCTTGTCATAATTAGTTTCTTCTGCTTTTGAAAGGTCACTGAAAGAAGAAGGGACGTTGATACCATTCAAGTATAGAACTTCATACTTGTTAAAGGCACTAGATCCATCAGAAAGGAAGCCTTTAAAATATGCATCCCTCTCCGATTCATGAACTTCGGACACTGCCCAGTCGGAACCACTAGAAAAAAAGACACATAGAGAAAAAATAAGTGATAGTGAATCTTTAAAACCAATGCTTTCCAGAGCGCCTTTTACTCTACAAATTGGTACCTAGAACATGAAAAGGTATGAGAATAATACTCACATAATTTTGAAATGATTACAAGCTGGAATCACTTTATAGCCGTGACTCTTCAAACTTTGATACACCTGGTCAACAGTGTCTAGATGAATCATAAATGATTTGCTGCTTACTGGTCCCTCTCTCCATCCCATCTCATGGCAGAGGGCAGCAGTATGTTTTAATGCAAAATGTCTTTTAAGATTTACTTTTTCTCCTTCCTTTAAGTGTTCTGAGAGATTTTCTCCACAATATGTGCAGTACATAAATTGTTTAACGATTCTTGAAGTCTTTTTAGGCCTTGCAGAGACGATTTGCTTAACTCTTTGTTTTGTATGAAGCTTTCTTTTTTTCTTTTCTTTCCCAGTTTTTCCACATTCTTCATTTCCATCATAATCTTCATCTTGGCTATTGTCATCACAGCTTTCAACACTTTCATCCCCATCACTTATTACAATTGGTCTGTTTTTTGTGCTCCTTGCTCTGGTTTGCCTCGGTTCAGTGGTAGAAGCTTTAGCATCAGGGACAGTTTCTTTATCAATCTCTGTGGTTTTGTTTTCAACTTCATCTGCATTCTTCTTCCTTATTGACCTTCTACGTTTAGCTGTTGGTTTAGATTTCACTGCTTCACCAGAGTTCTTTGAATGTCTTGTACTTCGACTTCTTGATTCATCTGTATCTTTGTTTTGATTCCGATCCATTTCTAATTCCTTATTCCTGCTACAGATCACCTGAAAGAAGAGAATGGTATAAAGTCATATCAAGACATGCAGAACAGAATTTTTAAGAATCGGGAAAGAGCCCCTTCCAAAACAATAAACTGCTAAATTTACATAAATCGTAGTGGTTAGGTTTGTAAACGACAGCCAAACTAACCTAACATTACGACTATTCCAGACTAAAACATTGACGTTTTCGGCTGGGCGTTATTAAATTATTGTTCACACTTACAATTCTTGAAGATTTCCTGAAGATACAAGGTCACAGTTAAACAACGAGAAGCTGCACGTCGGATAGGTTAAGTTGTTTGCTTACAGTCGACAGTTCGGTGCAAACGCAAACGGAAAACGGCAGGGCGCTGACTCGTTTGCACCTAGAAACCCTGCACCAACGTGAAACGTTAAAATGCACCCATTTGACACTCAAACATTAAGTAGCATTATCCTGCTTCGCGTTGAGTTAAATATAATAATTAAGAATGAAGTGTAAGTTTAGGACTAGGAGTGAATAAATTTTGCATGTATGATGTATGAGTTTTGGTTTTTGTTCTGTGCATGTTCAATTGCTTCAACCGGGTTATTTGAAAGGGAAGGAGGGAAGAGGTGGGACAAGGAAGCAGCGCTATCATACTGCTACAGTATCAGAATGGAAATTTCATCAATTTAAAGCCATGATAAGGTGTCAAAGAGGTACAGTTAGTGTGGCGGTGGTGCCAATGGTACTCCCTAACCCCCGGGCGGGAGGTCATCGAAGGGCAGGGTGCGTTCCGCTTCCGCAGTTTCCTGAGAAACTCACAGTAGCCTCGGGAACTTCTGGTTGGATAAGCTACAGAGTCTCTAAATGGGACTCGAATCGAACGTGTGACACCACCAATGGATTGCTCTCCAAACGAAAAATCCGTTGGTGGGGTCACACGTCCGATTTGAGTCCCATTTAGCGACTCTGGGGTTCAAAACACGTCTAGAATTTTGGCCGCGTCAACGCGGTCTTCTGACCGAGTGTGCGTCGCAGACCGGAGCAAACGGCAGCCGATACAATACAAAAATACATGCCCTGCTGTTCGGTTCCCGTTTGCGCCGCGTATACCTGAGTAGCTTCCAAAACTGCCCAGTTGCGCCGGGGCCGGTCAGTAAGCGCGCATGACTCGGGGGCCCCTTGCTCGACCCACGAGATGCCCATTTGCGTCGAATCCAACCAGAGCAAAGTTACTTGTTTGACTGTGCCAAGGAGAAGGGCATGTTAACTTTCAACAGGAAAGCCGTTTGATAATTAACAAATGATATGGTACATGTGTATGGTAAAAAATAATTATTGCATTAGTAATGAAATTTTATTTAGCACTCTAGGCTAGTATACATAGTGCCCACATGGTGGACTAATTTCGGAACAAACACAGTATCACAAAAAATCGCATTCATTAATGATATTTAAGAAGATTGCCAGAATTATTTAAGTTGAAGCACGGACAGACCAGTCCATCACAGCACACGACAATTTTACTTTTATGTCTTCAGCATGTTTGTTCATTTCTTCACTGGACAATTGATATGCATTCAGAGAGAAATTATTTGATGAAGGTCTATCTTTCACCCAATTTATGCTGTCGTAATTAGTATCATCTTGTTTCAAAAGATCACGATATGATGTAGGAACAGTGATCCCCTTTAAATATAGAACCTGATACTTCTTGAAACTTGATACGCCCTCAGCAACAAACGAATGAAAGAGTTCCTCTTGCTCACTTTGGGAATAATCAGCCAAATGAGGTGAACCACTGGAGAAAAAAAAGTCCAAGATAAAAGCGGAGGTGAGGGAGAAGAATGGTCTGTGCAAAGAATTTCAAACCAATCAGTATGTTCTCTTAAGGTTTTAAAATGGAGAAACTCCATTATACCTAAATCTTAAGAAATTTTATATGAATTTGCAAAGAAACATATTGATTTCAAAATGAGAGGATACAAGTGTCTACACCAACAGCCATTATCAGTTTGATTTATCTCTAAAAATTTTGAATAACTTCAACTTGAAACAAACTACCATCATTGAGTTGTTTTTAGGATCACAGACTTACTTGATGTCGAGGAAGTTACAAGCAGGGACAATCTTGTACTGGTGACTGATCAGACTTCGATACACATGATCTACACAATCCAAATGTTTCATGAATGCCTTATCACTGACTCCTTCTTCTGATTCATACTCTTCAACTCCCATCTCATGACAAAGGGCAGCAGCATGCTTCAAAGCCCAATGACGCTTGAAATTTACTTTCTCTCCCATTTTTAAGTCCTGCGATAGATTTTTGCCACAATATGTGCACATTGAGAAGCTTGTCACTATTTTGGAGGTCTTATGAGGTCTGGCAGAGGCAGCATCACTGCCTTTGCGTTTCTTTCCCACTGAGGGTACTGAATCAGCCAACGGACTTGAACATCCTTGATGTTTGTCTGACATAGAACAACAAACGTCCAACTGCAGGAACAGATTGGTTTGGGTTAGTTGATTATATGAAACAATTAAGCAGCAGAGAAGCATTTTAAATCAACATACTGACCAGTTGCCATTCTTCTTGAGTGTGCAAGTCAGGGCATTTTTTGATAGAGACATCAAAGTTGTAGGTCCATAATATCTCCATGCCCGGCTGCAGGGATTTTCCAGAAACCTTATACACAAGCATTTTGTGTATAAATGGGCTGTTCGAAGAAGAAGACCGGATGCACTTTACTCGGCCAACTGGATCATAGTTTGCCAGACTTATGGGACCACCAAGGTAGATGTTGGTATCACATGGTGACCGTAAGTATCTGTGCCCTGTCGGCAAACACTGTCACTGGGTGCCTTGGCAAGCCACCCAAACATAGCTGGGACTGTCAGGGAGAATGGAAGCCTGCTGAAACCAACACCAAAGAAATAACAGTGAGAGAACAATAACAGAAAAAAATTTATGATGAGCACAACACAAACTAACTTTGAATTCGGTTCTGGATCAGAATGCATGAAGAGTCCCCATCCATGCTCTGTTTCCTTGGCTTCAAAATGCAAGCCGGCAATAAACCACATTCTGCGAGCTTGAGCCTTCAAACGCCGGAACTCCGAAGCGTCCATGGCCGGGAACTCAATTGGAAGAGGTTCAGGCTTAGCGGTGCAAGTCCTCAGAGGCATTCCCAGTAATTGAGCCATTTCCATGTCTAATTTCCACAGCTCGTCCAGCTGGCTCGTGCTCATGACATAGCCGAGGGATGTCGGGGTCACAGCCTAGATACAATAGAAAGAAATTTAACACACAATATGATCAACAAAGAACATATTGAGGGGTAGAAGCTACACAAAATAGACGTGAGACTCTCGATCCTAGGGCCATAAAGTTAGAAGGGAAAAGCAGTCATGTAGTTTAAACTCACCATATTTAACGGGTGTTTCACGAATTTTCTTGGAGTTGCGCGAATAGCTGTTTTTATTTATATAGCAGGCTGCACAACTGGTGCCTGAAATCCTGAAATCGTTCTTTGGTTATCCGCACAAAGTTGTGCGAATATCCACTATCATATTTTTCATAGCAACTGACATTCGTTTACTTCCGTTTTTGCTGTTGATGTTGTGGATGTTGGATACATGTTGTGATGGAGCACGGTTTTGTCACGGATCCCGATCCCCCTTTTACTGGGTGAACTAATGAAAAGAGATGGGGGACGTACAAAGGAGTTTGCCTGCATGACAGATGTGTGTAATGGAAACGAGTTGTTTGTTACTTGGCTAGTACAAACAGGAAGATAACCAAGTGGGAGTAGAGGCGACGGTGTTCTTTGTGGGTTAGGAAACTTAACCGTTTAACTCGCAAATCTCTTTGTACCAGTTTTTATGGGG
>CM060088.1:12921917-13139417 GCA_030522485.1 Stenchaetothrips biformis
TTGGAAGCCCGTTCTGTCCGACGGACAGGGCCCAGTCCAGTGAGTGGCGACTGCAGCACACCCGCGGCGCCGCGGCCTGCTCGCTCCTGTCTCTCTGTCCCTCTCCATCGCACCCGGAGGGAGACGGGCGCGAGGCACCACTCATCTCTCAGGATGGCCCGTTCCCACGCAGCACCTGCCACCGCTTGTCCGCGCATATTCACTCGCAGTGTGAGTTAATCGTGCGAGTGCCTCTCTCGGTTTGCATGCCTCTTTTTGGAGAAAGCGCGCTCGGGAGAGTGCTCGCAGTGCTGCGCGGGACTTGACTCATTCAGTGCACTAAATTAGCGACCCGTTTCCCGGCACCGTGCCCCCCTACTTAAGCATGCTTCGGCTGCAGCAAAGATACAGGCAGTGGGATGGGCTTGCCGGCGGGCCGCGGGGAGTGGAGACCGGTTCGGGTCTAGCACTGCGTGCGGCACTAAAAACACAAGAACGACAAAAAGCCACAAAAAGCTCGCCGTCTTCGTCCTTTACGATGCCGGTCTCCGGCGGGCAGCGGCGGGCAGGGAGCACCTGGGTGACGGTGGCCCGGCTGGTGCTGCGTGGTGCTGCCGACACGGCGACGACCCGGCGGGAGGCTAACGGGGTCCTGGTCGGGATGGGTCGCATCACCCGCGGCTCACACCGAGCCGTGCCTCGGGCCGCGGCCCCGGCAGGCCAGGCAGGCAGCGCCCCTGCCGGGCTGACGCCGTCGACCGCCATAGGCAGCCATCGACTGATCATCGCAAGGCAATCGGAGCCCCAGGATGCAGCGCGACCCTGTACTATCAGTCTCTAAAGTTTTGTCTGGGCGATACCCTATGCGCGAGAGACTGCTCATAAGGAGACCGTTGAGAATCTCTCGTGCATGGGGTATCGCCTAGACAAAACTTTAGAGACTGATAGTACACGGACCTGGTGGAGAAGACGACGCGACGAGAGGCTCGACGCGAGTCTGGAGATTTAAACCCTGGACTCCCCGGCAGGAAGATGAGCTACCACTGTTCGACACGTTGTTGTGCACGTGTTCTCCGTGGGCAATGGTTCGGCGGGTGGTGGGCGTGGCTGGTCTCGCTGATCCTACTGAAGGCGCCGTGCCGCGCAGGGCCAATCGGCGGGGCAATGGTCTCCGAGTCCATCGCGGGGCTTAGCCCACCGCCACGTTTACTTCTCATTTGGAACCTGTCGCGCTGCTTCAGCGGCCTGGCTTCACTTAGGTCCTGTGGAACCGTCGCCGGCGAGCTAAGCTCAAGCCTGCTGTGAGCGGTGGGGGTTGCCTGCAGAGGGAGCGGACAGCGATACGGCCCCTCCGCGGCAGGACACGGCACGCGTGTTTACGACCGCCATTGTAAGGGCTTGGTGCTGGCGGTGCTGGCGACGCGAACCCCTTCACGTCGTGCGGCTTTCAGCGCGCTGCGGCCAGCCGGCCAGCCAGTCAGCCAGCCAGCCAGCCAGCCGCGCGGCAACGCTGCGGACTTTCGAAAAAGGACTCATGTCGTTATTAATTTGAGAAGCAGGCCTCCCGCCTTGGATCTACATCTACGCTGAATCGTATCGACGCGTGGGCCGGGGACGTGCTCACTGTGCGGCTGGACGGTCGGAAACACGGCCAAGGCTGTCGGCCACCCAACAGCGGCGTCCACAGCGGGGCCCAGAAGCAGGGCCAGCAGGACGAGGAAGTGAAGGGAGGACCCGTCGCTGGCCGAGCCGCCCCGATGCCCCTGCCGATACGATTGGGTGGTGCTGCGCGCTGCCCGCAGGCATGCCGCAAGCGAACCCGGACTCAGGTCTCTGCGTGCTGCTGGAGTCTCTGGGGGCCGCGCGGTTTTGAGGCGCTGCAGACTCGAGGTGCTGTGGAGTGCGGACGGCGGCGTGGAGACACTCGCTTTCTACGCCCTTTGAGAAATTGTTCGTTTTGTTGGTTGTGGTGTTGTGACGTTGACGCGGCGGTACGTACGCCCTTGCGCATGTGCCCCTGCCCCTCCCCGCCTCCCTGACCTGGCCAACCGACAGCAGAGCGAGTCATAAAACTTGCAAACGCTGCGGCACATCTCGACGTGGTGGTGGCTTGCCAGCTTGCTGCTAGCCCGTATGGCTTGGGCTCCGCGGGCTCCGCTGGGCCCCGCAAGTACCGGCGTTGGAATGCTGCGCCGCGCTGTTTCGTCGCTCTGTCTCTCTCGCTCGCCGACGCGACGCCGCTTGCGTGCGAGGGAGACGGATAGACGGCGGTCGTCGGGCTCGCCGCGGGTCCAGTTTGGCGCGGCCGGCGATACTGTGTTATTAAAGCCTGTCCGTAACGCAGCTATTGTCTTTGCCGCCACGGCGCCGTCCCTTCGGCCTTCGGGCTTCACGGCCTACTTTGGGAGGGCTTTTGGCAGTGTACAATGTAGTAGGCTGTCAAGAGGCTCGCACGCCGACCGCAGAGCTGCAGCTCGCAGTGGATGCAGTGCGGTGCACGCGGCAGCCCCGCCCCGCCCCGTCACTCGGCGACATGGTTCACCTTTGCGCGGGCAAAAGTCGCACATAGTGTCGTGCACGCAGGGTCGCGGAGGTCGAGTGGGCGGTTGGTTCCCATGGTTCCGATAGCCTGCAGCAGGCTGTCTCTCTCGCACTAGGGGGCGTGCCTGGCATGCCGCGGGGAGCGACAGAGACAGCGGGCCGGCCCATCGCGCGTCGAATTATGAGCGCCGTTTAATTTGGGCTTAACGAGGCAAGGCGCCCCCGCCGCGCCACGCCCTCCACGGAGTGCACCGGACACGCGCCCCACGAGGCGGAGGTTTCGAGTCCCGCTAGAGTGGCTACGCCGCCGCAGCCACGCACCGCACGTGTCTTTGGCGGTGTAGGGCGGGGTCGCGTGCCGATCGCAAGCCGCGTCGTGGCGGTGACAGTCACCGCCTCGCTGCAGCGCCGCAGCGCCGCACCGCAAGGCCACGCCGTGCAGCCACTCTGTGGGTCGGCCCCCGGAAACGGCCGGAGTCTGTTAGTTTGTTTTGCTGAGAATGCGTCATTTCAACAGGAAAATAGGCCTATTTGACTAGCGAGGGCCGGGTGGCCGGTTCGCAAAATGACAGTGGACTGGTGGGAGACTGGGAGGCTCGGACAGGAAGACGGGGCGGCGGCGTGGCGGCGTAGCGGGACCAGCGGGCTGCCGTCCGGCCGGCCGGCCGCGGCGCCGCGGCGAGGTGTTATAGACTGGCCGCCAGCAGGACAAGCACAAGCTGCGGGGGCTTTTAATTCGAGTCCGCCCGGCTGGACGGCACCGGTTTTCGCGCGTTTAAAGCCCATCCTGCCTTTTACGAGGACGCGGGATGCGTACACACTGATTAATCACCCGCACCACAATGGCGGGCTGATGGCAAGACACGCGTGACGAGTCGTGACGGCACGCATCGTGATTCACACGCCCGCAGACCGATTTAGACAACGCTCTCTCTCTCTCTCTCTCTCTCTCTCTCTCTCTCTCTCTCTCTCTCTCTCTCTCTCTCTCTCTCTCTCTCTCTCTCTCTCTCTCTCTCTCTCTGTCTCTCTCTCGCCCGCTCGCTCGCTCACCTCGACGGGTCGCCCCGAGAGACAGAGCGACACCCGCCCCGCTCGGAATCAGACTGCAGGCGTGATAGCGCACGCCCCGATTCGAATCTCCCGCGCTGCGCTGGGCGCTGGCTGGCCGGGAGCCGGGCCTAGCCGCTTGCCGCTAACGACCAGCAAGGCAGAAGGCGGGACACTTTTTTGGGGCCCACGCTAATTACCAGCGTCCTTGCGCAACGGGAAACGAGAAACAAGACCGGCGTTGAAAAGTGTGTCTGCGTGGTGAGAGCCACGCCGTCCAGTCAGCGGCGGCTGGGCTGGAGTCGCTTGGAATCACTCAGAGGCACTAATCGACGCGACGGTGGCGCAAGTCGCAGCGGCTCGGATCCCCGTCCAAGAGGACCACCGTTCGACACCCGGCGGGGGCGAGTTTGTTCGTTTTTGTTGTGCTGGAGCCGGGCGCCCCCTCCCCCCGGCTGGGTAGACTCGGTGAGGATAATTGGGCGAGGATGAGAGCGAGGCTAGGATCGGTAATCAATAAGGAACGCCGCGCTGAGGCGGCTGAGGCACTCGAGGTGTCGAAGGAGGATTTAAAACCGGCAGTGCTGCTTAGCAACCAAACCACGCCCGGCCACGCCGCGCTGGTCACGGACTTGCACGCACTTTGCGCGGTCATCAGCCTAAACGGCTCATCAAAGACGCGCTGCGGCGGGGAGTCGAACCCGTGACCCGACGGTGCGGTCAGAAGCACGCGGCCGAAGGCTGTCTCCGCGCAGTGCTTCGTCGCGTTGTCCCTCCCGCACACCACGAGAGCGAGAGAGTCTGATCAGCCTGAAGGTTGTAGGGCCGGCGGCTCGTCCTGCTCGTCCCCGCCGCCCTTCGAGCTTTGACTTGAGGGCCTTCAGGGCCACCGCATGCTCTTTTTCTCCCTTTCCGTGAACCTATCCCCTCGCATCCATCCTACTTACCTTACCTCGGGGACCCCGGCGGGGGGAATCAGCCCACAACAGGTGAGCGTAAAAAAGGAGCAAACAAAGAGGCCCGTCTGGCCGGCCGCGTCCTCGGCAGCCTCAGCCCCTCTGCCGGTACTCGGCGGTACTCGGCGGTGAGGCCGGAGGGTACCCGGTACTACCCGGTACCCCTCGGTGCTGGCCAGGCTACAGCGTGCTACAGCGCGGTGAACAGCGTTGGTGCTGCATGCGGGGTTTTGTTGATTCAGAGGGCCGGCCGACTATAAAACACGGAGCCTTGTCGCCCATTTTGGAGCTCGCCGCTCGTTGGTCATTGGCCCTCGGCCGCCGCGGGAAACCCATAGCGGAAAGCAATGGAAACTAATGGGAACCAATGGAAACTAAATAGACTTTAACGCTGCGCCCACGCTTTTTGTAACCGAAAATCACCTTTTTGAAACCATGGCCGGAATCACGCCGTAAATGGGTATTTTGAAACAATCAAGTCCTGCGCCCCTCGTGGAAGCGTTTCTTCTCCAGTTGGACGGTCTCGACTCCAGCGGGACGACCGAGTAGCACAGCACAGCTGATGCCCCGGATGCAGGGGTTCACGACCAAAGGGACTGGGCGACCCAGTGGGCGACCCTGGGGAGCAAGTGCACGGCAGGACAGGTAAGCTCTGCCTCCCGCCGCCTTCCATCCGGCACCATGCAGGTGGGGATCCTCGTATCACAAAGGGACGCTGCCCTCAACAAGGCCCTCGAGCCCCGCTGGGCCCGCTGGGGCTGACTCATCCCCCACCCTCACCTGCAATGTGCACCTCGCTCCCCCCTTTTTTCTCTGCCCTTTTCGGGGAACGCCTCGATTGTGTCGCCTCGAGTGGGAACGGAGAGGTGCGAAATGTGAATGAGTGAACCGCCTCTCCAAGGTTGTGGGCTCCGCGCCGATCCAAACAACTTCTTGGCAGTGTCGTCGTGTTGCGTCCGTGAGGCCATCCCAGTGATAATGAGGAACCTGCCGGTCCTGGTCCCCGGCGCAGCCACATTTCGTAACACTCTATTCAGAAAAGCCGTGATGTGATGTTGCCGCGGGTCCCGCTTCTTTTGCTCTCCACCTGGCGCTTGGGAACGGCTCTGGACGGCCCGGACTGCAGGCGGGGTTCGAACCTGCTGCATGACCCTTCGCCGCCGCCAGACTGCCCAGCCGACAGCAGCGCCGCGGTGGGCCAGCGGCCAGCACGCGAGCAGGGCGCCCATTTGTCCGAAAACAGACACGCATACATGTCCTCCGGCTGTGTAATGACCAGCGAATTAAGTTCCTCCGCGTGTGATTTGCATGCGTACCAAGCAAAGCCGGATCGGATTCCGTGTAATTACAGTGTTGGTCCCCGTCGGCAGCCATTCTCTATTCAACGTACGGCACGGGCCTAGCCGGCTAGGGCCCAGGGTCCACGAGGTCGGCGTGTCGGACGACGCCGTGGCCTGGGCTGGGCCCCGCTGCAGGGGCCCTGCGGCTGAAGCCCGGCGAATTTGCATTCCGAAATGCATCCGCGATGATGCAGCAGGCTAGCGGCGTCTAGTGACGGCGCGGACGCGAGTTGAATTATCGACTCGCTGACGCGGACGACGAGGACCACGACGAGGAGGAGGAAGGGAGTGCCGCGGGTGAGCTATGGGCGTGGACGCGTGAGGCCCTGCCTGACGACCTGTGGGCACCACAGGGCCTGGGCGGCCGGCGCGGACCGGCGCGGACCGGGGCACTCAAGTCCTGGACGAGTCGTCGGAGTCCCGCAGCGAGTTGCAGCGGAACGAGTCAAACAGGCCGGCGACACTTCTATCGAACCGCTGGGCCGCACCTCGGCCGGGCAGGCCAGCCGGCGAGCACGTCCAAGCACGCCGGAGGCCAAGTAGATTTCGGCAGCTGTTTTTCTTTTTTGTCCGGCCGTGCGTGGCAAGCCTGCCTTTAGAATCGAGTGGCGCGAAGCTCGTTGAGAGGAGTGGTTGGTCTGGCCCGCGCCGCACCGCGCCGCACCGCGCCCCGGCCCAGTGTGTGCTGACTCACACAGTGCTTGTTGTGCCGCCGAGTCAGCAGCCAATCAGCGAAAACAAACGACGGCCGTCCTTTCAGCCTTCCAGCCTTTCAGCCTTCCGGGGCGCCGAGTGGTGGGCGGGGCCGGCGGACAGCAGCGCGTCGCGTCGCCGTGACGGTAAGCTGCATTTCACTACGAGCAGCCGCGCGCCGCCGGACTGCTTCCATTACGTATGCACCCGAGAGGTACGCGTCGGTGTCATCGCGCTCCAGGGGGTCGGGGGGGAGCGGGGCGCCGTGGCCGGCCGATCCTCGAGTGTCCACGGCGTCCACGGCGGCAACTTTCTCCCAGCGCGACGGCAGGGCCGCTGCCCCAGGGCGCAGCGCAGTCCAGTGGCACGCATGCGTTTGGCTCGGCGCGACGCCGGCAATTCTCACCTTGGCTGCTGCGGACGGTTGTGTGGTACTCCTTAGCGGCGCAGGGGCTCCATGGCACACTCGCGGCACTCACTCGGTGGGCATTCCCGCTCGCCCTGGCCGCCTCACTGGCCAGGTGACGCATTCGCATGCATGCGGCCGGGTTGAATGATCGCGCGCGGGTTACACTAGGTTGGTCACGGTGGGGTCCACTGTAGGTTTACTGGGTATTTTCACTGGGTACCGGGTGGCAGGGGGTCGGACGCACTGGGGGTGTTTCCCAAGGGGCGGGGGGTAGCAGCCGCGGCCAGCGCCGTCGTCGCGTCGCTGGAGGAGGTGGCTGACGGCGAGCCACACGCCAGTCCTGTTGGTCTCGCGGCGCGCCGAGAACTGAACTGACTGACTCCACGAAGGCACCGGCACTCTGCTGGGGCCTCCGGAGGGCCCGCGCCGGAGTGGGGACCAGTCCGGCTGCCTGCCAGCCGGGCTGCCCGCCTGGCCGCCTCCCTACCTGCTACCTGCCTGACCACCTCTTTCTCCTTTATTTTCTTTCTTTCTCTTTCTATCCTGCTTCATTCTCATTGTGCTTATCCGCTCTCTGTCGCTGCACCGGGGCGGGGCGGCGGGACTAGTGCACTTTGGCGGCCGCGTGCGGGGCGGACCGAGCAGGCAGCCAGGCGTACAGGCGCCACCCAGCAGCGAGCCCTGCGCGGGGCGGCGCCAAGGGCCGAAGGGAGGCCGGCAGGTGGCACTTCCGGAATCCCAATCACAAAGGGCCCGTTGACATACATGGGGGACCGGGGACTTGTTTTGAAAAGTCTTAAATGGCCTTAATTAATAAATTAATGAGGCCGTTGCATCCAGCTTTTCCGTTTCCTCGTTTCTCTTTTATTTTTCTCCGGGAGAGCGCGGGTGACTCACTATTCCTGTCGCAGTGACCACCGATGTGGATGCCTATTTTTGATCCACGCGACATGTTTTCGGAGTCCTCACACACAGCCGTAACGTGGCCAATGTCCTGCCGGAGTGCTGCACGTCTTTAACGAAGTAGGTAATCATATGTAGCAGGCTCCGGCGAGCACCTCCTCACACACCACGGGGCGCGCGGCACACAAATAGGTGGAGAACAAAAATGATTCATCCGTGTCGAGCAGAGGAATAAAAGCAAGAGTGAGGATAAAATGGACAGTTGGGCAGCAGCGCAGCGCAGCTATGATTGCCCTGGAACGAGATAAACGAGGCGAGGCCAGTGAGAGGGGAACCGAAGGTGTTAAGCCACCCCTGCATGTATTATCCAAGAGGCAACAATTCATGTTCCCCTTTCCCTCCTCGCGTGAGCCTGTCGAATATTTCCACTGATTGATCGGGAGGGATTTGTTGCGGCCTTCCTGGAAATGCGTACTCGCCGCGGGGCGCGGACAGCGCCTCGCTCCACTCCTCGTCCGGTAGGGAAATCTCTCCATCCGACTGGTACAACATCTGTCTCTTTGGCGCCCCTACCGAACGCCCCGTGAGCGCGACAGAGACAGAGCGAGGGAATCGCTCGGATGGCACCGCGTCGTCTTTTGTTTCACTCGCTGGCTGGCGCGGCTGGCGCGGCTGGCGCGCGCTGGCCGGCGCGGCGGTCCTGCAGCACGCGTGGAGCGCGTCGCGGCGATCCGCGGCGGAGGCTGGAGAGGCTGGCCGGCCTACTTTCTCGGCCAAAACCGAACCCTGGATGAGCAGGGCAGGGCCGGCAGGGCCGGCCAGAATGTGGACCCGTTTCCGCCCGCGACTCGCCTCGCGCGGCGTACGGTACCCCGACTGCCATTAGCGCGGAAAATGAAAATCCAACACGGCGTTGGAGCGCGGGTGTTGCGTTTGCCGGCATTTGAATCCCCCTCGCCGACTCTGTCGCCATCCTCGCCACCCTGTAGTCCCGACGGCGGCCGGTAGAGCGCCGCGCCCCCCCAGTGCCCCCCGGCGCCGATACCCACCCGCGGGATGGCGACCTGCTCGCCGGGGTATCGACGAGGCGGCCGGCACCCTGCCAACAAGAAGAAGCGCGCGGAACGCCGTCTGGAACGCGACGCGCGGCGACGGAGGGTCGCGGTCCTCCTGAATGGTGGTCTCGACGAGGCCGCGCTTGAGCGGGGCAATTACTGGCAGTTAGGCTCCGTGAAGGGAAGAAAGTCGTCGAGTCCTGGAGGACCAGGCCCGACCGCCACCGGTCCGACCGGGGTTCGCGAGGGCAGGTATGGCGTGAGGCTGAGTGAGCAACGCCGCGTCGCGGAGAAAGACGCTCACGAGAAGGTGAACGAGGAGTGTGGCGGCGCGGGCTTTTTGATTCCTCGTCGTCGCGGCCCCCGCGGCCCCCCGACACACCGCCACCGAGCTATATCCAGACTCCTGGGTAGGGGCGGCGCGGCGGGCTGGGGAGGGGCGGAGGACGGGGCGCGCAGCACCAGCTTAGCTTGCCGCTCTAGTCTCGCGGCGGGCTCGCGTCGGCCGCCCCTGGCCCTTGCTCAGTCCACCGAGAGCCGAGCCGAGCCGAGCGGAGCCCAGCCTGGCCGCGACGCCGCGACGAGCCCCACGCATGGCCGCGTACGGGGTGCCGGGCCGGCCGGGGCTGGAGGCGTCCAGATCATGACCCCGTGACGCGCCGTGACCCTGGGGCACCTGGCCGTCGTGGCCGCGCCGCCACGGCCCGCCGCGCGCCGTCGTCGCTGACATGGGCAACCAGGCGACCAAAGAGTACTCGAAATACCACCGGCACGCGGACGGGCGCAAGAAGAACGTGCACTGGGAGGAGGCAGGTCAGTGGACAGTGGGCAGAGGGGTGGATTCTTCCCCGGTTATTTGCTATTCCTGTCAGGCGGATATGGGAGCACATGCCGCCCGCACACTTGTCGCGGCGGGAGAGCGTCTACCGCCACGCCTCGCACTCGGGCCTTCGCGCTTGCGTTGGCTTTTGGTGTGGTGAACGAGCTGTTGGGTCGCGAGAAGCCCTCCCAGGTGGAGGCGGTCGAGGTTGACTCTTTGGCCGCGTGCGCGGCCTGACTTTGCGTTCAAACGCGATAAAAATAAAGCGCCGTCTCCGCCACGCGATGTGTGAAGATTGCTGCCTCGAGCCCTGCCCTGAGCCCTGCCCTGAGCCCTGCCCTGAGCCCTGCCCTGAGCCCTGCCCTGAGCCCTACCCTGAGCCCTACCCTGAGCCCTACCCTGAGCCCTGCCCTGAGCCCTGCCCTGCCCGCCTGCCAAGATATTATGGCATTGTCTCCGACGCGGCGCCGCGTCGACCGCCAGGCGACGCTTTTTACCGCGGCCCGTGCGTGTCACGCGGCCTATCGCGGCACCGCCTTCCCGCGGGAGATTCAAAACCACGCGCTGGTCCCGGACTGGAGCGGCGTCGGACAGTCACAGCCAATCAGCGCGCGGTGCTAATTAAGTCGCTGCGGCCCAGGGAGTGTCAAGGCCACGTTAGATTCTGCCGGTGCGACGGCGCGGCTGCGGCATGGCCGATGGCCAAACGGCCCCTCTATCTGCCACCAAGTGTCGCCAACGGGGCCGTCCCTCACAACGTCGGCCGGTGCCCATAAGTCGTCATTAGGGCCAATGGGCTGCACCCCACCGGAAGCAGGAAGGACTCTCGTTGTCCAGCGCGTCACGTCATCGCGGTGCTCGCGTCGCCGTGCCTGGGCCGGGCCCTCGCGGTGCTCTCGCAGGGGGGCGGGCCCCGGCGGCTTGGCACGCAGACACAATGGTGGACTCGCTGGCGGCCGCGGCCAGCTGAGGGGCGAGGCGAGCGAAGGATCCCCCGCGAACGCGCAAGGTTGCGGCGGGGCCACACACCTCAGGGTGCGCGTGCTGCGCTGGCACGGCGTCCACCCCCACGGGAGAGAGAGAGATAGAGAAGGAAAACTCTGCTGATGTCGCCCGCCTGCAGGAGTGTAGGGTGGCTGATCTGCACGGAGTTTGCGAGTATTTCACCAATTTGAAGCGCTGGCGCCTGTTATGCAGCGTGCCAAACTCGTTAACGTGGAAGGCGAGGGGCTCCTGGCTCCGCCACTGGCGACACACGACGCGTCGGGCTTGACGTCAAAGACGTCAAGTTTGCACCGAGTGGATGCCCTGCCAGCCACACGACGGGCTCGGCTTTGACATACGCGCCGACGCCCTCCTCGGCCTTGTGATAATGTGCTTTTGCACAACCTCGATGGTGGTGAGTCGCGTGCCTGTCGGAGCCTAAGAATACCAATACGGGCCAGCCGTCTCAGGAGGCGTGGCCTAGAGCACAATGCTCATCAGGACCGGACGCCTCTCCGCTCTCGGCCTCTACAGCTCATTGTGTGCCGGCCAGTGCAGCGGTGTTATTGAAGCCATAGGTTTCAACCGCAATGGTAGAGCCAGTCAAAATGTGAGAATGCCGCGATTCGATCCCCCGATCCGACAGTCGATTACCGACGCCTTTCCGCACTCGGCTACCGAGCCGCGGTGGGATTGCCAGTCGATAAATGAAGAGATGTGTGAGGAATCGATCGCCCGACCCGATGCCGCCAGTCGGTAAGCGGAGAATGAAGTGCGTCTGTGGTTTGAACCGCATGGGCGGTCGATTCCCCGTTCGTCCAAAAGTTTTTAAATGTCTTTCCTAGAGCGGTTTAGACCATGGACACACTTCATTCTCCGCTTACCGCCTGTAGGCCTAGGACTCCGTCTCAGCTTTTGATGCTGCTCGTGGTCTGCCCCGCCCGGGCGCACATAGTCCCGAGCGACTTGCGCCTTGTTTACGCCGCTGTCTGGAAGCTATTTGAGTCGCGGCCGGCGGCTGGCATCACAAGCCGCGCCTTGTTCGCCACAGAACGGGCCGCTACTTGCGGCGCACAATCGAAATACAGTGCCTTTTCCGACTTCTCGATCGGTATTTGAACTGTGCTCGCTCGCTCTCCTCCCTGCCGCAGAGCGCCCCCATCCACCCGGGCAGCCGCTGCTCGTGCCCGCCAGCCCCGGGGCGCAGAACGACGTGGTGACCATCCGCTGGGACCCGCCCATCAGCGATGGAGGCTCTGCCATCACAGGTGAGTGCGGCGCCGCGTGCATGCCACGTGCTTGTCGCGTGGATGCAGTCCAGCCCTCTCACTCTGGCCGTGTCCACCAGGCTACCTCGTGGAGCACCGGCGCACGGGGTCCCCGCACTGGGTGCGCGCCACGCCCGGCGCGGTGCCGCGCTGCCAGCTCACGCTGTCCGGGCTGGAGCCCGGCTGGCGCTACCAGTTCAGGGTGGCCGCCGAGAACGCCGCGGGCCGCTCCGACCCGTCCGCGGTGTCCGAGCCCCTGACGGTGACCCTCGCCAAGGGCGTGGCCACGGCGCCGCACTTCTCCAAGGAGCTGCAGGACACAGTCGCGCTCGAGAATGAAAAGGTGGGTGCACTGCGAAGCGGCCTCTGCGGGCCTTGCTGACGGCGCTGACGGTGGTGCACTGCGAACTGGACTCTGCTGGCCTTGCTGACGGTGCCGACGGTGACGCGTTGCAGGTCGATCTGACGGTGCGGGTGACGGGCACGCCGGCGCCCAAGATCTCGTGGTTCAAGGACGGGCTGGAGGTGTTCTCCGGGCGGCGGTCGCGCGTGGTGACGGACGGCGAGGGCACCGTCATCACCAGCACGCTCATCATCCACCAGGCCGCGCTCGCCGACGAGGGCGAGATCAAGTGCGCCGCCACCAACCGGGCGGGCCACGCCGTCACCAAGGCCCGGCTCAGGCTCGAAGGTGGGCAGGCGCAGTAAGGTTGCGGTGCTTCATCGCTCTGTCCCCCTCGCACTCGTGGGGCGTTCCGGAACGGTGCGAGAGGGACAGAAAGACTCTGCCTGCCTTTTCACTGACGCCGTGTTCACAGCCCCGCCGTCCATCCGGTTGCCGCGGCAGTACGAGGACGGGCTGCTGTTCGAGCTGGGCGAGGTGATCCGCGTCAAGGTGTCCGTGGCGGGCCGGCCGCCGCCGAGGGTGTCCTGGCTGCACAACGGCGAGGTGATGCGGCCTGGGCCCCGCCACGAGATCACCACCACGGACAAGGGCGCCTCGCTGCGCGTGTCCGAGGCCCGGCGCTCCGACCGCGGCGAGTACCAGGTGCGCGCAGTCAACCAGCTCGGCGAGGACGTGTCCGCGTTCCTGGTCACCGTCACAGGTCAGTGGCCCAGTGCAGCCGCGTTTTTGCAGTGTACTTACACTTTTTCGCAGCCAGTGTAAACAAAGCATTCCGGATTGCGTGTAGATCGACCAACGCCGCCCGGCAAGGCCATGGTGGCCATGACGCTGGGCAAGTCGGTGACGCTGAGCTGGGGGCCGCCGGACGACGACGGCGGCTGCAAGATCGGCAACTACATCGTGGAGTACAACAGGGTGGGTGTGGGTACTCTCGGGGTGCTCTGCTGAGTCGTCCGCGGCGCTGCTGCTCAAGGCACTGTCTGCACAGGTGGGCTGGGACATGTGGCTCAAGGCGGCCACCTGCCGGCAGCTCACCACCACGCTGGGCGACCTCATCGAGGGCTCCGAGTACAAGTTTCGAGTCAAGGCTGAGAACCCGTACGGTGTGAGCGACCCGGGCGACGAGTCCGAGACCGTGTTCCTCCCCGACCCCAAGAGAGGGTGAGTCGCCCTTTTGCCGAGTCCGACCAAGGTGAGCCTTCGACGCCGTGCCCACCTCAGTGACCTCTGTCTCTTGCAGGATTCACGACCCACCGCAGCGCGGCGCCGACGGCTCGGAGCAGGGCAGCGACTGGTGGAACGACCGCAAGCGTCGCAGAGACCCCGGTGCCGGCGCGAGCAGCGAGGACACCGACGACGCCCTGGACGAGAAGAAGGCCCGGTCGGACGGCGCGGCGACGGGGGCCGCGGCAGGCAGTGCGTCGGCGCGCAAGCGACCGGCGCCGCTCAGCGTGGACGTGGAAGACGTGTCGCCGATCCCGTCGCCGGTGCCGCGTGCCAGCCGCGCCACGGAGAAGTCACTGTCGCTACCGCGTACGAGGAGCGCCGCGCCCGGCGCCGCCAGGGACGCCGCGGCGCCCGAGCCCCCCAAGCGCCGCAACCGCAGCGTGCCGCGCGCCGGCGAGGTGCGCGACGACTCGGTGTCGCCCGAGCCGGACTCCCTCGGCAGCTACTTGCCGACCGCGCCGGACGAGATGGGCGTGGTGAAGGGCCGTCTGTTCGGCATCCACCTGTCCACGGACAGCGTGCGCAGCAAGCACGCCGCCGTCGGCATCGAGGAGGAGGTGTACCCCCCGCTGGCCAGCCCCAGGCCCAGCCCCGCGCGCAGCCCCGTGCCTAGCAGCCCGCCGACCAGCCCCAGCCCCGGACTCAGTCCCGGCCGCAGCCCACGCCGCAGTCCCATCGGGGGTGGCGAGGTGACGACCAGGCCCGAGGCCAAGCCCGAGGCCAACGGCGTCCTGGACCTTCGGCAGGTGGAGGAGTACGCCAACAAGTACGAGGCCAAGCTGATCGAGCTGGAGCGCCGCCAGAGGGAACTGGAGGCGAGAGGGCGGCAGCGGCAGCTTGAGCTGGAAGAGGAGCAGAAGAAGGAGCTGGAGAGGATGAGGAGGGACAGGGAGCGGGAGCAGGACCGGCAGAAGGAAAGGGAGAGGAGCAGTCAGCTCGAACGCAACAAGGAGGCCCTAGCCAACAAGCCCACGACTGCCACCCTCGCTGCCGGCCAGGACAGACTGTTCCCGCGGTCGGAGGACGGGTCCGTCGCCGGCGACTCCTCCGAGTTCCTCCTCGTCCTGCTGCCCAACAGCCGTGCCACCACCGAGGAGAGGGGTAAGAAGCGACTCGCGCGGGGCTAAGTACTGTGGTGTGCGCTGCGCAGCGCAGAGTAGGAAAAGTGGGTCTTTTCGATTTTTCCAAAAAAGCCAACCGCGCGCTGACGGGCCGCCGTGTGGGTAGGCAACAGTACGCAGCTGCACGTGCGGGTCTGCCTACCCGTAAGGCGCTCGCCGGACCATTCCTGAACTTTTTTTGTGTTCCGCAGAGACAACGCGCTCGCAGACGGTGGCCTCGCTGCGGGACGGCGTGGACGCCGACGGCGAGCCCCCGGTGGCGCCACCCATGTCTCTGTCGGCGCCGGAGCTGGGCGCCATCGACCCGGACGTGCCGTTCATGCGCAACGCCGTCAGCTCGACGGAGCTGCTGCACGAGCGGGCCATGGCGCGCTTCTACCAGGAGGTGGCCGAGGAGGAGGCGGAGAAGGCGCGCCGGCGGCGCATGAGCATCGAGCGCCGCGTCAGCCTGGAGCGCCGTCTCAGCATCGAGCGCAAGAACCGCGAGCGCCTCAAGGGCCGCATGGACTCGGTGGACGAGGACGCCGAGGACGACCTCCCCGTCAACCTGAAGCGCTTCGCCACGGCCAGGCCCAGCGGCGCCGCGCCCGCCGCCGCGCCGCAGCCTCGCCCGGGTGCCGCCAAGCCCGACCGCGTGCTCACCTCGGAGGAGCGCGAGCAGGCCGACTTCGCCGCGCTGCGGGACCGCCTCAGCAAGGCCACCAAGAGCGAGTCAGTGGACATGGCGGCGCGGCGGAGGCGCGAGCGGGACCTGGAGGACGAGCTGGAAGGCGAGGAGCTGGGCGAGGAGGAGGAGGAGGAGGACCTGGAAGAGGAGGAGGACGAGTATGACGAAGAAGACAGTGAGTTGGAGGAGGAAGACATGCCGCTGGGGCGGTACGACGACGACCACGAGGACACCTACCACCCCCGCTTCGGCGCGCGCCTCCTCAGCGAGCAGGACGACACGCCGCCCACCCCGCCGCCTCACCGGAAGGCGTCCAGCCCGGAGCCGGAAGTGCCCCTGTTCATCCCCAGGGCGGAGACGTACACCACCATGACGGAGCACGACAACGTGGCCAGCGTCCTGCTCACCAAGCGGCACTCGCCCGTCAAGGGCGACGTGAAGCCCAAGCCCATCCTGAAGAAGCGCGGCAGCATCCGGAAGAGCAAGAGCCCCGGCAGCAAAAGCCCTGGCAGCAAGAGCCCGCAGCGCCACAAGAGCCCCACGCAGGGGACGCTCAGCCCGATGATCAAGAAGAAGGACAAGCTGGAGCGGCGCAAGAGCACCGACTCGGTGGACAGTGACAAGTCGGAAAAGCGCCGTGGCAAGAAGGCCAAGGAGGCCGTCGAGGCCGTCAGAATGAGGCCAAAGCCGGAGCGGCCGCCCCCCGAGGACGACAAGGCCCTGGCCGTGGACAGGGAGGCCATGGCAACCGCCACGCCCGAGGCCAACCTGGGCATCTCGGCGGCGGAGGCTGCACGCAGCAAGCGGGGCCTGTCGACCGCACCGAGAAGAGACTCCGTCAAGGACGACGCCACCAAGGTAGTCATCAGTCACTACAGCGACCTGGTGCGAGAGTACGGCGCGCAAAAGCCCCAGCAGTCCAAGTACCTGCTCTCGTACGACGAGATTCGCGCGCGTGCTGTCGCCGACGCCGACGACAGCGATTCGACGGAGAGGGTGGACCCCGCGGGGACACAGCACGCGGTGCTTCCGTCAGCACCGGCCTCGGCCCCACCCCCCGCGGGGGCACAGCACGCGGTGCTTCCGTCAGCACCGGCCTCGGCCCCACCCACCACGTCGGCATCGCCGCCGACCGAGCCCACCGCCACGCTCCCCGTCTCCGCCATCACCAGCAGCAGCGTCCGCGAGGACCTGCTTGCTCGGCGGGAGTCGAGAAGGGAGCCGTCAGTATCGAGAAAGGAGTCCAGGAGAGAGCCTTCGGCGGCCAGGAGAGACACCACCGCCTCAAAAGCAGACGCCCCTGCCACAAGGGACGTCTCTGCGTCTTCCAGCAGGCGGCGCGAACCGTCGTCCTCCAGGACGAGGGAGCCTTCCGTCGCCAGGAAGGAGCCAAGCAAAAGGGACGCGTCCACTTCGCGGGGAGAGCCCTGCGCGTCCAGAAGGGACGCGTCCGTGTCAAAGAGAGACTCGTCAGTGTCAAAGAGAGACTCGTCCGTGTCCAAGAGAGACGGGTCCGTGTCAAGGAGAGACGGGTCCGTGTCGAGGAGAGACGGGTCCGTGTCGAGGAGAGACGGGTCCGTGTCGAGGAGAGACGGGTCTGTGGCCAGGAGGGATGGGTCCGTTGTGCGCCGTCCAGGCGGCAAGGAGGCCCTAGGCCACCACCCCTACCACCGCGACAGGACGTCGGCGGAGAGGTCGCTGCACCGCTCGCACACGTCGGTGGCCAGCAGCACCTTCAGCGACGACTCCCGTGCGCGCACGCCGGAGGAGGAGCAGGAGCTGGTGCGGCGCGCGGAGGAGAACGTCAAGTCCACCTTCCGCTACGCCACCGACCTGGGCATGCTGCTGCTGGCCGTGTGGCTGTACCTGTTCCGCAGCGAGCTGCTCGCGCTGCCAGTGCTGGGGCTGCTCGTGTACCGCCAGGCCAAGGAGGAGGTGCGGCGCCGCGTGCGCGTGCCCGTCTGGCTGGCCCGCGTCACGGCCCGCGTGCGCGCACTGGGCCGGGGGAAGGCCACGGACGCTGCCGGCGCGGCAACAAACCCCGCGACCCAATAAATAAATATTTTTTTTAAAAAAAGAGGGGAGAGAGAATATTGTTATGAGTGTGTATTACTGTGTATGCTGATGTTCCTGTTTTGTTTTTCGTAACTCCAATAAAATTTTTGAGGGTTTCTCATTATTATAAAATTGCTCGTTTTTGTTCTTTTACACTAAATACTAGGCCTCGAAAACAATACGGGTCCTATTGGAACCCCTTAACTTGAATGTTTATCATATGAATCAACTTAAACTTAGCTGTGCCAACTTAAAATATTTCAGGAAGTAGAGTTTGAAGGTAAATAGAGCAGCTTAGCCCCTCATGTGTGCCGTCATGGGGTATGTAAAGTGGAACAGGGGAAAAATAAGAAGAACCAACACACACAAACACAAGAAAAATTATAGGTTTGCCCGGCGAGCTATCAGGAGGGGTGGGGGGAGCGGCTGCCAATCAGGGCGCGACCCTGTGGGTCCGTTCGAGTGTGCCGTCGCGCTGTGACCGCTTGCGTCCGTCGTTTGGTGCTGTAAAAGGCATCTGGCCTTACAAGAATAAAATATTTTTTTCTGTTATCAGGTGACAATGTTCTCTGGATTTATGCAGTGATTGTCTATGGTAACAGTGTAGACATAGTTGGCAGCGCTAGGCGGTCGTGGCGGTCGCAGGTCTCAACCCAATCTGAACCTGAATCGTGTGTTGTTTAGTCCGTAGTTACTGTACGTTACGTAGTTGAACAACAGCGGCTTGCGGCTTCTATTATTCTAGTTTGTTGAACTTGAACCGCACTCCACAACCACGTAAATACCGAAATTCCCATCAGATTCACCCTCTAGAAACATTCATTATGTCGGATAAAGTTCCAGACGACGGTGTCATCAGCAGAAGTTCGAACTTCACTTGCGGAGTAGTTGAAGGTAATTCTTGGCTTTAGGTTGTATATATTTTTATACTTGTGCCTGAACATTGACTTGTTGTCATTTGTGCTGACTAATTTCTTTCTCGCTTAATGCATTCTATTACACTTTTTACCGAGCCTGTATTAATTTTTGCTAGTACTAGTATGGTTTCTACGTTAACCTATCTTTTTGATGAATCCTTTGACATTTCCCTTTAATGTTGACAGGGTTCTATGGAAGACCATGGACCACAGAGCAACGCAAAGACCTATTTCAAAAGTATGTACATTTTTCAGTCTTTTATTGTTTTGCAGCAGGGAATCCTACATGAGATTAGTCTTACTTAATCTCTGTTTGTCTCCTTTCATTCCTAATTCACTTATTGCTCTCCAGACTGAAAAAATGGGGTATGGATGCATATGTGTATGCCCCAAAAGATGACTACAAGCACCGAGCTTATTGGCGTGAACTGTATACGGTTGAAGAGGCTGAACATCTGACAGGTCTTATCACAGCTGCCAAGGAGAACGGAATTATATTTTATTACGCCCTCTCACCAGGCCTGGACATTACGTACTCAAGTGCCAAGGAGGTTAAAGATCATTTTATTTCGAAACTATATGAATATCATGACATTGAACTATACTATTTATATTTTTTATTGCAGGTCTCAGCAATCAAGCGAAAGCTAGATCAAGTATCTCAATTTGGTTGTGCGGCTTTTGCTCTCTTGTTTGATGACATTGAACCTGAGATGTCTGGAGCCGATAAAGAAGTGTTTCAATCATTTGCTCATGCTCAAGTATGTTGCTTCAAATCTAAAATCACTGACATGCTGACCCCGCCAAACCTCATACTTTAGCTAAATGTTTTTTGTTTTTGTTTATACTTCTCTATAATTTTACAGGTTTCCGTGAGTAATGAAGTATATCAGCATTTGAATCATCCTCGGTTTATGGTGTGCCCTACAGAGTACTGTGCTGCCAGAGCTGTTCCAAATGTGACCAGCTCAGAGTATTTGAACACCCTTGGATCTAAGCTCCTTCCTGAAATTGATATAATGTGGACAGGTCAGGTTTCTTGTTTGGAGTGCAGCACCATGTTTTAAATAATGAATACTACTAAAGATTTATGGTTTTGCTTGATAGGTTTTTTTCCTTTATTAATTGGTTTACTTTTTGCATTCTACAGGACCAAAAGTTGTTTCAAGAATTCTTACTTTAGAATCAATTGAAGAAATAACTGAGGTTATGAGGCGACCTCCTGTACTCTGGGATAATCTCCATGCAAATGACTATGACCAGAAACGAGTCTTCCTTGGACCATATTCATGGAGATCTCCAGAACTGATCGGCAAATTACGAGGGGTGATGACAAACCCTAACTGCGAATATGGCCCCAACTTTGTCGGTATCCACACATTGGCTCAATGGAGCAGATGCAATGTGGATGGCAAAAGAGATTTAAGCCTAAGTAAATTTGAAAAATATCCTTCATATCCCAAATTGCTTAAATTTTCTTTTCTTTTCTTAATAACTTAACCTTTTTTCAGATGATTCTGTGTCTGCTGATATAAAGTTAGAAACAGAAACTGAGGATGGTGGAACTGGTGAAGACATACCCTCTAACTTGACTCCTAACATGTACCATCCTAGACGAGCACTCCGCAATGCCATCAATGACTGGCTCCTTGAGTTTTCACGTTCCAAGCAGGCTTGGGGACCAATTATGAAGCCTCAGCCAGTCATTCCTGTACCAATACCTGTTCCTATTCTACCATCCATCAATACATGTATGACCCTTACAACAACTACAACAACAGCAGCAGCAAATTCTTCTCCGGCAACTCAGACTATTTCTTCCTCATCATTACTGAACCCTACCACAATGTCGTACTCTGGAAGCTCGACTGATGCCTCACCTACAATACCTCCCAATACCACCCAATTAGAAGCCTTGGCTGAAGTGTGCAGCACTGTGAGCTAATTTTAACTGTTTTCTTTTATTTTATACTTTCTGATTTGAATTTTCTCTAATGTCTTCTTATTTCAGGTTCCAAATGTCCCAGAAAATGTACCCATCATGCCTATAACAGCTCCTGTCATGAATTCCTTGGCTTCTGAGAGCAAAATTGTTGCTCTCCCTCCCCTATCCACACCTCTCCCGTTGCCATTAACAGTAAATCTAGCCGGAGTCCCCTCCATGCCAATCCCTTTACCTTTACCTTTGCCCCCAAATAATGTTTGTGAGCCGATGGACTGCAATCCAACTCCAAATGGTTCCCCGGCTCATCTTGTGAAGACAGCGGCATCATCTACCGAAGATATTGCTATGGCTGAAAATGGTTCTGGAAGCTCTGTATGTAGCATTATCTTGTACTATCTTTTAACACCCAACTTAAACCTTGTCTGTCATAAGGTGCCATGATTTGAACTTGCAGGTGGTCGTGTCTGGTAATGGAAGCAGTACAGCTATGCTGGTAGATTCAACAGATGACAATACTAATTTCCAATCAGCTTCCAGTAATATGGTGGTTGAATCTGCTCAGGATAATGAGGTTGTGGATGACAACAGCTCTGATGCATTAAACCAACTGTAAGAAAGTTTTTTCAAAGATTTTGTACTTTCTTTTTACCTATCACTTACTTTATATAATCTCTTTTAAATTAATTTTTTTATTTGCTAGGTCGAACAAAGATTCCATGACATATGAAGATATTTCTCTTCTTTGCGATCTTTTTTACCTACCCTTTGAGCATGGTAGTGCAGGCACACAGATTCTGCATGATTTCAACTGGTTGAAAACACATGCCCATGTGGTTTGCGTGAGCCACTCAAGCAATGGCTGTGCTGCTGATGTGTCAGAGACAGTAATGAAGAATCCAGAGGTAGTGGTCATCACATACTTGATTCTAATTTGGCAATTAGTAGTTTATCAACCCATGCCAACATTTTGTTTGCATTATCTGAAATTGGAACAGGAGGCGTGATGTATACATTTTACATTGGTTTATTTCAGATTCAAGAATGGTACGACCGGGCAACAAAGCTTGATGATATAACTAAATCCGTGAACCAGCTTTTTGTAAAATTGACACATAGCCCTAACAGGGAGCTTCTTCATGAAATTTATCCTTATATTTGGGACTTCCGTGGCATAATCTCAGTGCTGAATTCGTTTGTCAAGTGGCTTGGTTAGTAGTTTCTTAAAGGTTTTGTACAAATAAAATAGTCTCAAAGTACTGTAATTGAAAATTAAAAAAAAATAATTTTTTATTGCTTTTAGGTGGTGGTAAATTTTCCAACATGATGGGAAACTTCACACCAAGCAGCTTCACATGTTAGTATTTACCACTTTGTACTGTTTTGCCAACTTACTTCTTTTAATTTTGGAAATTCCTCACAAAATCCCTCTTGCATTACCACAGGGTTTTCCAAAGGATGGAAGGAAACTTTCATGAGTGGAGAACATGAGCCATGGGTATTCCGAGGAGGTCTAATTTCTGACTTGCAGGTAAAAACTTGAATCAGCTGTCCTCTACTCTAAGAGTTCCTAAGAATTCCTTGTGTGCTTATTATTTTCTCTGACTCATATGTCTTATTTCAGAGACTGCTACCTGTTGATGCAGGTACTGATTTATTTGTTTACAAAGTACCTGAAGTACCTTGTAGCAAAATGTACGATATTCGTCCTGGTAACTTATTGACTGACCAACATCACATCAGATCGATCTGTCAATCAGTATACTCCACTGCTCCTTGTGATCAAAACCTTTTCCCAGATCTTGTTAATGATAGGTGAGCAAATCTTGGTCTTGAAATTGTGCTTGTTTATTAATGAGGTGAACAAAAACTTTTCTTAACAAATATCTATGTGGTTTTTAGTTTTCTTGGCTTCATTCTGGATGTTGAACAATTAGTTGCCTTGGTCATTGAAGATGAAATTGAAGTTGTAGGCTATGCTGTAGCAACAGTTGATGCCAAACAATTTTACACTCAAATGAAGACTGATTTCATACCATCAATGCAGATCAAGTATCCATTCCCCGATGGCTCTTTTACTTCAAGTTTAGATCAAGTAAGTATCATTTTTATTTTCCTGTTAAGAGAATTATTTCATATTACTATAAAAATTATAGCTAATTTGTTGTGCTCGTAACACTTTCCGTTCCTTGCTTTTAACAGGAGAGGATCAGATGGTTCCACTCTTATAATGTTGAAGTTCCTGATGCGACCATTATGTCTCACCCAGCAACAATTACCTGTGGCATTCTTCCTTCTGTGCAAGATCCTTCTGCCCTCAAAAGGCTCGTTGTCTGCTTGCTTGCCGCACTTAGGGCAAATGGTGAGTACGAGCCTGAATGCAAGGGGTGAGAGTTTACATCTCTTGTTTACTTTGAAATCTCAATACATGTGGTACATTTCTGGTGTTGATTTGGCTGAGTTTATTTTTCTTTTTTTTCAGGTTGTTTTGGTGTGCATATAGCAATCAGATCCAACGACCAGATTTCATTAGAACTTTATGGCCGTTTGGGATTTGTGGACTTACATCCTGGATTGTCAAGTTCGTATGTTATCTTGGGGCGATCTTTCTGACCTTAAACCTTTAATTTAAGAAGTCCAGTTTTTTTTTTGTTTTTTTTTTTCTTTCAAAAATTACAATGGGTGGATCTTTTGCTAAATGAAACAATGTTGTCTGTGGTGATACTTATCCATTCTTTTTTTCCGTTTGAAAAGAAAACTATTCATCCTAGTCCATTTTATTGTTACAAGGTGTCAAATTGTATTTGCTGCTTCTCTTTGGGGCAAATTTCTTTTTCTTAAGGAATCATATTTTAATTAATTCAGAGACATTTCACTGTTAAAGCAGCTAACTGAACCACATCCCACCTTTGCTTGTATAACTGCTTTTTTTGATACACTAATCTAAAATGTCATTCTTTCTTCGCCCCCTGTTTTGCGTCTATACTCTAATTTTCACAATTCATTCACTGGATGTCTTTTCTCTTCATGTATGCCTTCAATCTGATAAGTAAATTATGGTGTATTTCTTTCATTGACAAGGGCTCTAATGTGGCTTTTGAAACATTAAGGTAACTTATCATTGCTGTTTGTGTTTTTGTGTTGTTTCATTTTCTTGCGTAGAAGAACTTTAACAAAAAAGTTGTACTGCCACAATCTCTAATTATTAGAGTACTTGAAACTTATCCCTGTCAATCATGTGATGTATTCTCGGTTGTTTTAGAAGCTTTATATTTATTACCAGTTTTGTTGTCAGGTCAGACCTGTTTGGGGATCAATTTGATATTCCTTTTTATGTTTTTGAAACTATACCATCACAGAGAGGGAGGTTTTTCTTTTTATGTTATTGAGACTGTTTCTGTCATATTAGTTTGTAATTATGTACTTTGACTGTTCATTTAAGAATCATATATCGCTTGTTATGAAAATCTAAGCTAAGCTGATTTGAAAGCACTGCATCCTCTTCGAGATTTCCTTAACTACCCTCATATGGCAACTACCCTTATTTGGTCCCACTATTGATACCTCTTATCTTTATCTTACAAATGCTCCTCTTTTTGCCCAAAAAAACCCTACTACATCTTAAAGAGCCCTTTTTTGTCTTCCTATATTTTTTCATGATCTTCTTTGCTCTTGATTGTATTCCTAATTGCTCAAGCTAATAAAGCTGCCAAAGCAGGCGAACTTGAGACATTTCTTAATTTTCATGTTGAGTGTAAACCTTCTGTGGGTAGCCTCCTTGTGCATGAGGCGCCTTTTTCTAAAGAGAAATCAGCTAACATTCGAATTCCTTCTCAAATATATTATTGCCTGAAGTCTTTCATGTCATGTGTTTCATGAAGTTGTGAGTATCTGAATGGGAAGGTTTTGGGGTTGTAGAATATTTATCTCAAATTGCAGCACATAAGTAATACCTTTATTTAGTACTTGTTTTTAATATAAATATTTATATATTTACGACTGATTGAGTGATATTTGAGCAGTATTTTTCATAGACATAGTGGTGTCTTATTGATTGTCATCACTTTATCAATTTTTCCTGATGGTTCCTACATAATTTTTGTGGTATCTTGTGTAACTAATAATGACTCATTTGTTTTGAATGATGTGTATTTGTCATAATTATCATATACAAGAACATAAACACAAATATTAATGCCTTTAAAAAAAAAAAATAAAAAAAAATTGCTAAGTTGTTTCTCTGAAGTGTTTGGCATGACAAAGTTTACATTGTGCAAGGAATTGAATCAAATAGCTTCCTAAAATTTGTCGTTCTGGTTTTGAAGTATATTCAGGACTGCCATCCATAAACAATGAAATTTCATAATAATTTCATTCTGTTGAAAGACGAAGTGCTCGCACAGCCCTTTGCAAATTGCTTATCTGGAAATAGAAAATAAACTTGTCAGAGGTCACAAATATTTTCATGGGCTGTAAAACTCGTGCTATTGTCCTGCCTTTTTCATTTCTTCAGCAAGCATCTTGCACCGAGATGAAGGATCAGCATCAGTAAAGCTGTTTTGTGAGCTGCATACATCAGATGTCTTCATTTCTTCAAAAGATCGGATGATTTGGTTGATTTTTTCCTGAAGACCCCTGAAAACATGAACCAAACACAAGATCATGAGTGACCAATCCAATGACCTATTTGAGATAGAAAAAGCATTTGAGTTAGGTTACACATACATGGCTCTTGCACAATTAATGCCGCTTGGTTTAGAATGGCCTCTTTTTTCCAATGATTTGTTCTGGAACTAAAATAAATGCATTGCATAAATGATAGCAGTTTTCTTGGTGTTCATGGCAAAAAATTAAGGAATTAAGGGAAGTTTTTCAAATTGTGTATCTTTGCAACTTACCGTTTGCCAGTCCATTCGAGAAACCATTTTCAGGCTGTTTGCATCCAAATCGTATGGAAAAGTCAGTCCTGGAAAGCCACAGGTTAAATTGTCACGGTCATAACACTAGAAATTATTCTGGTCTTGTAACTTACCAGACCAATTGTGTTCGAAGTTGTTTTTCTGGAGTTCCCTTGCATCCTGGCGCCATTGTTTTAGAGCCTCTGAAGTTCTAAAAGAAAGAAAGTGAAATCAAGTAATTTTTTTCTCAATATATAAACTATGATCATTTTAATATCGTCTTCACTTTTGTTTTTGAAGAGCTACATCTTGAGACTGAAGTGTGTATTTTAACTGGTTCAGCCACAGTTGCTGCAACAATGTTTTATATATTTTTGTTGTTGAGAGACCAGCACTGCAATAAGAATTGGCACTCTATGTAATAACATGGTTAGCAAGAGATTACCACTTGTCACCACAAATGAATATCCACCAACTGTGGATTTGTTTATCTTACCGTTTTCTGTATCCAAGGGGGTAAGTTTGACCTTTTATAATTGCTTGTGCATGGCCTCGTGATACACAGGGCCCATGAGATGCACTCTTTCTATCACTTTTGTTTTGAGTGTGATTTACACTTGACCTTGCTCGAGATTTTAACTGTTTAGAGCCTCCCTGTAAAACATATGATTTCTACTTTTAAGGTTCTTCTTAACATGGAACATCAGAGAATGATATATTTGACTGCACAAAATTACGGAACCTTCAGATAAACAAGTGCAAGGGAGTCCTTTTTATCAGTTTGCACCGTTTTGACTTTTGAACTGTTCTGGTACTGGGAATGCAGACTTGAATAAGATTGGGGATTTCCATCTGCTGCCACTGGTTTTGTTGATAACTTTTCCAGGCAAGTCCTCTGAACTAATTGCATTGTAGCTTCCTCTTCCTTCGTGCACTCTTTAAAAAAAAAAAAAAACATTGAGGAAAATAACTATAAAATTAAATTTTTTGTTTTGAGTACCATAAACACATCATATCTTTACCATATTCATTTGCCTTCGGTATTGGGTCTGTATCTCCTGTACTAAGTTGTTGCATAAATGCCTTTCTTAAGTAGGATAAGATTGATCCCAATCCGCTCGAAAGAATTTTTTGTGGAGGCCAATCCAAAGGATTTCCAGAAAATTGAAGTTTTCTCAGCCGAGGAACTTGTCCTACAAATTTGATACTTTCAGAAAAACTGAATTTACACTTCCATTGTCAATGGTGCATATCAAAAATTTCAATTTACCTAGTTCACATGGTAGTGATGTGAGTCGATTATCTTGAAGAAGCAGTACTTCCAGTGAGTGATGACCTGATATGGATACAGGCAGTTCGATGAGACAGTTCTGACGCAGATCTAAATGCCTCAATGAAGGGAACCTATAGAAGAAATCCTTTGGAAGCTTTCCGATTGTGTTTCCTTGAAGGTAAAGAAACTAGGAAAAGGCACAAATAAGGTACAACAGCTTCCTACAAAATTTAAAGGAGAAACAAAAAAAATAACATGATAATACAGCATCTAGTACCTGCAGATGATCAAAGTTTTCAACATCATATAAAGGGATGTCTGACAAAGAGCGTTTACTTATATCAAGACATATCTTAATTTTAGGAGGCTGGTCATACGTTTCTTCAATTAAGAGTGGCCTATTACTCATTTCCAAAGAACTACTTGGGACTTTATCATCAGAGGCCATGGTTTTCAGTGCTTGGGCACCAAGCACAAACTATCTTACTGTATTCCTATTGATTTTGTTCCTCTACTAGTTCCCACTAGTTCCCATGCAACCAAATTTCTATTTGTTAGTAGTCATGGCAACACTCCTTAGTGCTGGCGTGCCGGCCGTACCGGTTGGATAACTAAAAAGGCAGGGGGTAGTGACATGGTAGTCAGGTTGGCTTTTGCTGTTTAGGAAAATTTATTTGGGGTGATCAAATTTCTGACATGTGTACATAGGTCTGAAAGGGTCCAAAAAGAATAACCGAAACACAAGGTACATATTGTTTTCTTTAAATAACATTTATTTTTGGGAAAAATGAAACTAGTTTAGTACATTTTTAGAGGTAATGATTATGTTGTAAAATACACATCTGTTTTGCTATGTATAAAATTACACTTATCACAAATAATTACAGAATAAAATACAATATAATACAGGCCCAAGTTGTAAAGCCAACTGAGCTGGAACTAAGAGTTTTGTTCGACCATAATACATACTGCTTAGAGGAATCATTTTAGGTTACATACATATTGAAATAAAATTCATTTATCTGTGCATACTTATTTGAGCAGGAGTACCAAACCATCTCAATGGAAATGGGAGGTATAACTAGACATGAGTAAGTCTAACACTTAGATTATATCACATTCAGCTTCAAGGGATTGGAAAACTCCCCCCACCCAATACACTACAATGGCCTCCCAGTGAAGAAAGCTAGGCCAAACATAGCTGATTTCACTTAACTCTGACCTAATAATTCTGGTCTATCAATTTTTTCATGATGTGTCTGCATGAATATTAAAGAAAGTAAATCAGCCACTAAAGAGCACTTTTTAATTCAGCATGGTCAAAAGATCCTTTTTTATGACTTATAAAGGTAAAAATTCAGAAGTTGAAACTGTTCAATTCTGCCAATTAGAATCAAACCCTGCAGCAGTATCTGAATCGGAATCCCTTTCAATTTCTGAAATGCTGGCTCGAGGTTGAGACGGTGTACTTGGAGTGCTGTGCGAAATAGCAAAATCTTGCGCTCGTTTTGATTTCCTCTTCTTGATCGGAGCAAATTGTGGGGGTGGCATCATCCTTCTGTCACCCTATAATAAATGGTTGCATTACTTTTAAACAAACTTCTCTCTTAAATCATTCACATTCATATCTGTTCAAATCAACACCTACTTGTTGAACATTATCTGCAGAGCCCCAGGTTTTGTGAATTTTGTCTGCATTTTGTTGTCCCACACCAAGGAAATTGCTGAAGGCTTCAGTTGTCCTCTTCACTCTCACATTCAAAGAACCAATCCTCAAAAATCCTGAATCCTTTTCTGTAACAATTGAGAAAATATTTGTTGGTTTTGTACACACAGACTAGCACACCTTCAAACCCAACCCGAAGACTGACCTGCATGTTTCTTCTTTGCTTTTATTTCTGAAAGAAAAGAAGCATGACACAGGAATTAATTCATTTATACAAATTGCAGGGGCAGAAAAGGCATTGGCTCTCCTTTTCATCTTAATCCTGACAAGAGCAAATAAATCTCAGAAACTTACATTCCAAAATCAGAAACAATTGTGGCATGCAACATGCAGTGAGACGATTCGATGACCATGCAGGCATAATGCACACATCTAATGAAAACTTGCTGTGAAATGACTGGATCAGGTGCAACTCAACGGTTTTGTCCCTTATGTCAACGCAAAGGGAACAACATACATGCAGAATGTTATGGTTAATAGAAAATGCTACTGATAAGGTGTGGATGAAATCATAAATGTAAGAAGTAGGAAAAAGATGTCTCATGCAGCAAACGTTCAAGTAGTAAAGTTTTATACAAGTAAACAATCATCATGTGCACAATACAAAACAAAACTGATCTAACAGGCATTTCTTATTGTTTTGTACAAAAGGTAAAACTAATTCTGTGGGGTTGAACAGTTTCCAAACAGGACTTTATAGCCCATTGGGTAGTTATACATAATAGGTTTACTTGGGTTTACTTTAGAATTAAAAACTGTCCGACCACTAAAAACTGTGAAATATATTGTAACAAAACACAAACACCATACATGAATTAGTATTACTTGCCTTAAGGCCATCTCCTGGATTCCTACAAGCATAAGATAAGACTTTAAATACATAACTTCAACTTAACTATCCCACAATGAGCCCACAATTTTGACTGATTACAAGAACAAAACATTAGAGGAGAAATAATATGAAATGAAACCTCAAAAGACAGGTAATGATCAATGAAAAGAGAAGCAAATGGCAAGAATAGGTCTAGTGCAGTGAAATAAATTAAGTATGGAACAGAAGTATCTCCGTTAGTATACTGCCGGGACTGCCATGCACAAGGACTATAAATTACAAAACTGGAAAACCGACCAACAACTTTTTAAAACAATGGTCATCCATCCACCAATCTGCCTCCTCAAAGGATGATTCCATTTCCACCTCTACCCCAACCCTACAGTCCACGCCGAAAGAAGTCACAACATACAACCACCGTACCCAGATCAAAGCCTCCACCCTACAACAGCAGGTTCAGGTTTCCCGTCGACGCATGCAGCGACACGCGCCCCCTGAGCCCCGCCGCGGCCAGAGTCAGGAGTCCGCGGCCCGCCCCCGCCCCCGCCCCCGCCGGCCGCGGCCAGCGACGCCGCCCTGCCCGGCCTGAGGCCCGGCCCCCTTCACAGAGCGCGTCATCTGTGTCACCTGCTCGGCGACCTGGCGCGCAAGCACACGCACCGAGCGCTTGCGAGCCAGCGGGGGCGTACCCCAGGTGCCCGAGGCTGCGTCGCCGGCCACGGACGCCCGGGGGCTGGGCGGCGGCGAGAGGCCCCACGCGGGGTCCGCCAGGGCCAGGTCCGGCCCGCGGCCAGACGCCATGGCGGCACGGATGCGCTGTGCGGGAGAGGGAAGGAATGAGAGACTGGATGCCCGTCGGACGGGCGCCCCGATGCTGGCCGCGCTGGCCGCCTCCCCGCCGGACCCCTGTCCATGCACGCGCCCCTGCCCACGGCCACGGCCCAGCCCGCCCGCCGGATACTCACTGCGGAACGTGTCCGCCGACACCGAGGTGCCCTGGCTCATCTGATACTGGCGGGGCTTCCGTCCGCTCCAGTCGCGAATGTTGGGGTCGGCGCCTGCAACAAGCAAACCGGTCACAGCCACGCGCCGGGAGGGCAGGCAACCCAACCGACGCCCGCGTCGCGCATGTTGCCTTCCCTCCGGGCGTGGACGTGGCGTGGCCAGCGTGGCGCTCCCTCCACGCAAGGGTTACTCACTGTACACCTGCACCAGCAGATTGTGAATGTCCTCGTGGCCGAACTGCATGGCGATGTGAAGCGGAGTGTATCCCTGCGAGACAGAAAACAGTCGTTAGTGGAATGCACGGCGAGGACGACCAAGCCGGGCCGGCCGGCTCGCCGAGTGCTCCGCTTTCGCGAGGAACGCTATCGGTCGTCGCGCCACCGTCGCGTCGCGGGGCGCTATCGGCCCACCGGACGTGCACAAGTCGGCCCAGAGGACGGCGACACCGCCGCCGGCCCGGGCCAGCCGGCCGGCTGACTCCGAACAGTGCCTGCCGCTCGGCCTCTGTCGCACTCACAGGGGTTCGTCGCGAGAGACAGAGCAGCCTGCCGGACTGGGCCGGTTTCGCGCTTCTCACGCCAAACGGGGCCACCCGCACGGCGCGCCGCGTTGGGCTAGGCCAGGACGCGGTTCGGTGGTCACGGCGCCGTCGTCTGCCGCCACTATGGCCGCCGCGCGGCCGAGCACGGCCACAGGGGCCTCCTACGGCGGACTGACGGATCGCTTCGACGCGCACCCCCGTGGCTCCGCCCCGCCCCAGCGATACGCCCTGTCCCGGCCGCCTGACAAATGCACCGCGTCACGACTTGGTCACGACCTCAAACCGCAGGCGAAAAAAATGGAGCCGAGCACGGAAGCACGCCACGCCACGCCGCCCGTTTGACGCGCTTGCAGAACACGCGGCGCGGTGCAGCGGGCGTCACGCGTGCTATAAAAAAGTACTGTATGGCGCCGAGAACAACTTGTTAACATACATTGCGGCATTATGCACGCCGTGCGCACGCACGCACGCAGCACAGGCGCGCGCACACGCACACACAAGTTGTACGAAGCACCGGGCCGGCCGGGCCAATAGCCAAATTACTTCCAGCATAATAATAAAAGACTAGCCGGCTAATTGACAGCCAGGTGCCCTGGCGGTGCGGCGGCATGGCCGGGCCCCGCCGGCGCCCTCATCCACACAGAGCGACTCATTTGTATGCAAAATATGAGTGGGACTGGTCGCGGCCGGCGGTCCCGAGGGCCGGAACCGCGAGTTAGCGAGGTGTGAAGGCACACGGAGGGCAGCGGGGCGGCAACCCGGGGGCGTAGCCACGGCCGGGGCGGCAGGGCGAGCCGCTAGACACGTCGTTGGCGACAATTCGCAGGCACCTCCGTGCGGCAGCTACGCCGCTGCTGCACCCCGTCGCGCCGCCGCGGCACGCCGCTCCCGCGCTTCGCACATTCGCGTGACTGCCGGCCGTTCTGGCCGCTCACTGCTGCTGTGCACACAGACGCGGCGTGCGTGCGTGCGTGCGTGTGTGTGCAGTGAGCGCAGACCATGTCGGCCGCGTCGTGCCCACAGCGGCGTAGCACGGCGCTCTGCCGGCGGGCCGCGGGCAACGCCACTGGCAGCCACCGGCACGTCGCCGTCGTGGCCTCCCCCACCCTCACGGCGACTACCTTTTTAATTAATTGGAGACGTTTCGTTTATTTCCATGCGGGATGGGATAATTTATGCGCTCTGTGCAAATTAATCGCGGGCCGGGCTGCCTTGGCTTTGAGCCGTCTCTATGGAGCTGCCGAGCCATTCAGGAGACTGTCGCGCTGTCCCTCTCGCACCCCCACGGCCCGCGGGTGCGAGAGAGAGAGAGAGAGAGAGAGAGAGAGAGAGAGAGAGAGAGAGAGGAGAGAGAGAGAGAGAGAGAAGAGAGAGAGAGAGAGAGAGGAGAGGAGAGAGAGGAGAGAGAGAGGAGAGAGAGGAGAGAGAGAGAGGAGAGAGAGGAGAGAGAGAGAGAGAGAGGAGAGAGAGAGAGAGAGAGAGAGAGAGAGAGAGAGAGAGAGAGAGAGAGAGAGAGAGAGAGAGAGAAGAGAGGAGAGAGAGAGAGAGAGAGAGAGAGAGAGAGGAGGAGAGAGAGAGAGAGAGAGAGAGAGAGAGAGAGAGAGAGAGAGAGAGAGAGAGAGAGAGAGAGAGAGAGAGGAGAGAGAGAGAGAGAGAGAGAGAGAGAGAGAGAGAGAGGAGAGAGAGAGAGAGGAGGAGAGAGAGAGAGAGAAGAGAGAGAGAGAGAGAGAGAGAGAGAGAGAGAGAGGAGGAGAGAGAGAGAGAGAGAGAGAGAGAGAGAGAGAGAGAGAGAGAGAGAGGAGAGGGAGAGAGAGAGAGAGAGAGGAGAGAGAGAGAGAGAGAGGAGAGAGAGAGAGAGAGGAGAGAGAGAGAGAGAGAGAGGAGAGAGAGAGAGAGAAGAGAGAGAGAGAGGAGAGAGAGAGAGAGAGAGAGAGAGAGAGAGGGCAGGGCGCCGGAAGCCGCCTTGGGAGTCGCTCGGCAGCTTGACTCGGCGCTCATCCCGCGCGGCGGCCGGGGCGCAGACAATGTGGACCTGTAAGCCCGGGGCGGAGCGGAGCGTGCATCACCTAAATTGGAATCCGGTGGCCGCCACTAAATCACACCGCGTCACACCGCGGCCCGGCGCCCCTTGCAGCGGAGGGCGTCGCGGGGCGTCGAGACGGCCTGCCGAGTGGAGGCGGCCCCGCGGCGCCCCGCCACGCCACGCCACGCCACGCCACGCCCCGCCACGCCCACGGGCCCTCGCGGGGGCAGTGCCTCCGCAAAGCCCTCTGTCAAACTGCTAACCAAAAAGCGTCCCGAAAAATCCCGACAAACTGCCAACGAGCCACGCTGCTACCGGTATCTCGAGGGCGAGACAGGACGCGCGGAGGGAGTTCCAGGAGGAGCGCCGCGCCGCGCCGCGCCGCGCTTGGCCGCTTCCTCAGAAGCACACGGGACTCGCTGGACTCGCTGCCTTCGTCCACAAAGGCTATGAACTCTCTGAAATTTATGACCACCGGGACCTCGGAGAGAAATTGTTGTGGATGCATGTTATTTAATTACTTTCCTCCCGCTGCTTTTACTTCTTCCCGCACTTGCTTCTTTTACTTTTTGGATTGGGCTTTTACTCTTCTTTTTTTTTTTTTTTTTTTTTTTTTTCCAAGGAGCTTCCCTCTCTCAACAGGACACCGTTCAATTCGTCGCGCCGACGAGTAGGCAGGTCAAAGATCGAAGAGCTCGAAGAGGGAGTGAACCCGTTATCGACTCATCGTCCAAGTTTTGCGCCGAGGCACGCCCTCCACGATGCACTGACCGAAAGCTGCTTCACACCGACACACACACACGCACACACACACACACGCACGCAAACGCAATCAAATAACTGCTGCTGCAGGAATCGAAACCTAATGAAAGGATGCCGGTGGACCCACCCACCACATGATCACGTTTGCTCACGAACTTGCTCTTCCACCTAGTGGACTCTAGTTTATATGGCACCAACTGATCCGAGCTGTACCCAGAGAAAGGTTCCCAACCGGTCCAGCTGCAACCATTCGTATGACCTCCAAATCCAGAGATTAATTGAAATCTACTGAAATATTTGTTCTTAAACTTCATGTTTTATTTTTTATTTTATTTTTTTACGCGGATTTGATTTGACCCTGGAACTTTCTGACAGCAGTCGAGGGGAAAAGCCGTATGATTCATTTTGCAGCGGCAGGTCGCCTAACGCAAGCTACAAGCCGCACAGCCCCTGCAGCAGGCTGATTCCGGACGGCGTCGCTCTGTCTCTCTCGCACTCTTGCGCGAAAGAGACAGATAGAGACGTGCGGAGTCAGCCTTGTTGAGTCCGTCATGCCGGCGGCGCGGAATCATTCATGACCCATCGACACGCCGTGTGCCCCCACACGTGTGACCCCACCGATGGATTCCTCGTTTGGAGAGCAATCCATTGGTGGGGTCACACGGTCGATTCGAGTCCCATTTAGCGACTCCGGAGCTTTAAAACGCGTCGAGACTTTTGGCCGCCTCAACCGCCTTCTGACCCACAGTGCCGAGCCCTGCAGGGCATGCACCGGCCGGGCGACGGGGAGGACGTCGAAGTGGAGCAGGGCGGCCCGGAATGCCCGCCTCGGTCAGTCGCTGCCTCTCTCTCGCACCTGCACGCCGCGCCGCACGCACGCGAGAGAGACGGCGCGGGAGAAGCCCAATTAGAGCCTCATTCAGAGAAGTCACCCCTTCGCCGCCGCGTCGCCTGCAGGCTCTCCGTCTCCCTCGCACTGGGGCGGCGTCTCGCAGGGGAGCGAGAGAGACGCGGCGACCATCATCGCATCATTTGTAAAGCCCGCCACCTGACTGGGCCTCGGCGTCAGCGTCCTGCCCTCCAGAATTTGACAAATGAAATGTACATGCATAATGGTTCCCGATGTCCCGACGTCCCGATGGCGCGGAGTCCCTACACTGTCCGCGCCCCGCCCGGCCCGCGCCCGCCGAAACAAAACGCGGTCATTAGCTGACGATTAAATCGAGCCGTGGAAATGAATCAAAGTTCCCTCTCGGCCAGCCCGGCCCTTGGCCGCCCTTGGCCCGGCCGTGTGTCCGAGTGTTTACACACGCCGATCCGATCGGGCCGATGGGATGCACCAATCGTCACGCCGCGGTAATCGACTCGTCGCGGACCGACGCCGTCCACCCCGCCGCCGCCATGGCCGTCATCATTAGTCGACGACGACGCCGTGGCGCTCCCTGGCGGTGAAGCCCGGATGACACGTGAAGCACCCCTCGCGGACAGGGACCCAATCATTAGGCAACTTTGTCGCGAGAGGTTATTGAAACGCCGAAAACAACCACAACAACAACAAAGACAACAACAACAAAGACAGCAAGAGCGAGGGCCGCGGTGACATCTGACACGGGACACGCGGTGACATACGCACTGGACGCGGCGACTCCGGTCGACCCGATCCGAATCCGATTCGCGCGACACGGCGCGACAACGACACGCCGCGCCACGCCACGGCGATGTGTCGGACAAGTATGGAGCGGGAGCGCGCGGCGGTGGTGCACCTCGACGCCGAGTCTGTGGCCGCGCCGCCCTGGTGCGCCACGCGACGTAGTACATCCCTGTGGCAGCGCGCCGCACCGCGACGTACATGACTTACATCTCTCCAGCGCGATGCGACACGCCCCGAGGCCTCGCCTCTCTCGCGCCTAATGCGAGCTTAGAGAGGCTGGAGGGGCCAGAGAGGCCGCGCAAAGCAGACCCAAGTCACCCCCCGCGAATGCGCCAATAAAGCCGCCGAGGGCCGCCGGCCTGCTGGGGCAGTATTAGCATAGTGTACACAGCCTGTGTCCGCCACAGGGTTGCCAACCCCACGGATGCAAGTCAAAGTGGAGTGCATAGACTTTGGTCCGGCAGGCCTGTAGGTGTCCCGGTGTCCCCGGGGAGGGTGCGAGGGACGCGGCGCCCCTGTGGGGCCACGGGGCGCAAAGGCAAGGGCCCCGCCCAGAGCCAAGCGATTCCACCCCGCGTCATTTGTAGTGCAGGCAGAGCCACAGCCAGAGACGATGGCGCGGCGCCGTGGAGCAGGCCGCGACCAGCCGCGACCACACGGGTCCCGCTGCAGCGGCGCACTTGTCGCGCGCGGACCGGAGTTAATCAACCCGCGCCCCGCCCCGCATAAAAAGGCAGGCCCTCGCCGTTTACTGCTGGGCCGTAAAGCAAGCGGCGAGGTGACGATCCGGTTCGATTCGGCATCGGGCGCCGAGGGCAGCGAGGCGACGCGGCGGGGCCGTCCGAGACAGTCTAAGTTGATCGGGACACGGATCAAGTGGCGAGCGCGCGTAGGGGTGTGTGTGTGTGTGTGTGTGTGTGTGTGTGTGTGTGTGTGTGTGTGTGTGTGTATGTATGTGTATGTGTGTGTGTGTGAGAGAGAGAGAGCGTGCGTGTGTGTGTGTGCGGAGGCATTACCCCGCGACACACACGGCGCCAGATGCGGCTCCCTGCTCCGGCCACGCCCCGTCTCAGCAGAGGCACCCTGCCCCGCCAAAGAGGCGAATTGATTTACAAATCACCCCGCCACCATGTCTATTTGGATTGGGCTGATAAAGTGACTATTAGGCCGGGCCATTTAACGAAATTGCACGCGCGGTGGTGAGTGCGTGTGCGTGTGAGTATGTATGTGTGTGCGCGCGCGAGGGCTTACACGCCGCCAAATGACTTGCAAGCGCAATGTGTCACAACGAGAGCCGGGCCGCCGAGCGCGCGGGACGTGAAGGTGGCCATCGAGGACCGAGCGCATGGCGAGCCCGTCCTCGTTCGTTCCGATAAAGTCGTCAGAGGACCCGGCCCCGCCCGCCCGCCGTCCAACCGAATTCCGATACACATGCCGTCGTCACACCGATGCGAATACAATGGCCAGGGGCAGGGCGTGGCGGACGGACCCTTTGGCGGAGGGCGCTCTGCCCAGGGCGCCCTGCCCAGGGCGTGCTGCCCAGGGCGTGCTGCCCAGGGCGTGCTGCCCAGGGCGTGCTGCCCAGGGCGTGCTGCCCAGGGCGTGCTGCCCCGCGCAGTGCGGTACGCAAGCACAGTGCATCGCACAGTGCGCAGCGCACTAATGTAAGCAATTCGTATATCGCCGTCGCAGGCACAGACTCGACCCCGCGACGCGCCCCGCCCCGCCACGCCACGCCACGCCCCCCGCATGGCGCGCTCACACACACACACACAAACACACACACACACACACACACAAACACACAGAGCAGCGCGGTTCGCCTGAATATGTTTGCCACTCTGGCTGACACCCCTGCCTGCACCCCGCTGTGAAGACCATAACATTTCATTTTGAAATTGAAGCCTCGCGTACACTGTGCAGCACTGTGCGCCGTGGCCATCGGGCCATGAGGCCTGCGGCTGCCGGCCCGTCCGTCCCCACCGCGGCGCGGTTCCGGCCGAGCCGTTCGCTCGAGACCAAACTAATTTTCTATTTAGCTCGGGCGGCCTGAGCGGCCCGAAGGGTTGCGATCGTCGGCCGGGGTTGGGGTTGGCGCGAGGCTGGCTGGCGCGAGGCTGGCTGCGTGGGCGGGGCGGCCCATCTTGAGATTACGACGGCGCGGCTGCGGCTGAAGGAGCATTACTCACTCATGCATTGGGACGCTTCTTCTGGGTGTCTGGCTGCCTGCCTGCCTCAGACACACGCAGCGCACGCCCACCATGGGTGCCGCGACGATACCCCCCGCGTCTCGCGGTGCCGCACGCAGGGGGTATCGACGGCGGGTTACTATTTTGCACTTTGTTATTCCGAGTGAGTTGGCGCCCGGGCCGCGGCTGCCGCGGCGCAGCGACGGACCGGCCGACACTTGCAGTGCGACGGGGCGGGAGCAGCCTGCTGGCTCATTCCGAACCGCGCTTTTGTCGCGCTGTCTCTCTCGCACTCCACGGTTCACCACGTGGCTCCCGCAGGGGGAGCGACAGAGGCAGGGCGACGGGGCCGCCGTTCGGAGTCAGTCCACAGGGGTGGTGTGCCCGGCAGCCCGGCCCGCAGTGCGCCCCGTCCCCGCGCGGATGCAAAAGGGGTGAAATATGACACCCCGAGATTGAAATGCACGCTTCACCCCGCTTTAAAAGGGGTGGCATATGTGAAGTTCCCCACGGCCGGCAGGCAGGCCGTCGACGCGCGAGAGGGGGAAGTGACAAAAAATCTATTTCGCAGTTTATAGCGCGTAATAAAGCTGAAATTAATACGCGGCGCCGTTTCACGAGCGGAGCAGCGCGGCTGCGGATGAGCATTGAGTGGAGCGTGGAGTGGCTGCGCGACAGTCCGACACACTTACCCGTTCTACAGGCAGCGGCCGTCCGGCAGGGGATGCGGCGGGTCCAGCAGCAGCAGCAGCAGCGCGCGGAAACAAACAAAAAAAGAAGAGAAACAGCAGCAAAAGTTAGTATGTTACCGCCACTTACAAAGCAATCCGACACCCCAAAATTCCTGGGCCGCATCAAGATAGCCGCGGAGATGGCCTGCTTCGCTGCCCCGACGGCCGTAATCGTAACCGCGTCGGAGCGGCGGCGCTGCAGCGCGTGGCGGCGGCCTCCGAAGTGGGGGCCGCGCGTTTACGCGCCGGCCGCGGGGCAGCACGACGTCGGCGGCCGGGTCGGCGGCCAGGTGCATTCCGCCCCGGGGCCGGCTACCGCCGCGGCTACCTGTGTCCGTCGGCACGCCCTCCTCCGCCATCAAAAACAACACGACGGCCGCCTTCCCCCGCGGCGCGGGCAGCAGCGCGGCCACACCGCCAGGAAAGAGAGGAAAGCAGAATGCCGTACCGAGCGCACGTTGACGTCGGCCTGGTGCGTGCCGGCGATCAGCTTGATGACGTGCTCGTTGCCGTGCTTGGCGGCCCAGTGCAGCGCCGTCTGCAACACAGAGAACACACACAGCTTTACAGTGAATGCATCATCGATGGGTCGATCTGGGCTCCGGCAGCGGCGATACCCCACGTCACTTTGGAGGAGGCTCATTCTCCCACTTCTAAGCGTCGGGCCCCAGCGTTTCCAACCGGACGACTCAAATTCGTTTTCCACCCCAGCACCTCGCGTCGCGTGCGCCGTGCCCGCCCCGCCATGCGCGCCCGCCGCGCGCCCACTGCAAGCACTACACCACGGTGAATGGGGTCTACCGCGGCCTGCCACTCTACATGACGACATCAACGCCGAGCCCGCAAAGCAGCCCCAGAAATACTCACGGGCGCGTTAACGTCGTCTGACACACAACGACACGTTTAATCTACGAGGAATAGACTCGCCGCGCCGTGTGGGGGATTTATGTGGACCGTTTCACTCATCGCCGCGCTGCTAGTGTAGTGCCGTGCCATCATGCCGGGCTTTAATACGACCTGCGCCGTGTTCGCGAGTGATGAATCGCACCGGTCTAATCTCATCGCCGGGCCGCCAGAGGGCCGCGGGGTGGAAACGAAACAAAGAAATATGGCACGTGTGCGCGCGCGGCGACAGGACTCTGGGATAGACGCGTTTTGGGGCTCGGTGGCGCGTAATACGTAACAGGCATGCCTCCCCCGCGCTCCGCCCCCGCGACCTCGCAGCGGGCTGTCTCTCTCGCACCCATGCCGCGCGAGCGCAAGAGGGAAAAAGAAGGAGAGAGCTGACGCGCCATCCCGGTCAGCCTGCGCCGCCGCCGCTCATCGCGTGGCCTCGCTGAGGGCCTACATCGCCACAAAGTCGTTGGAAAAGTTACGGCGGGACACGGCGCGACTTGAGTTAGGGGAACCAGACCGGACACGTGTTGCTCGACTGTTGGCGCGACTGCGGCGCCGAGAGGACCAGAGGGTGGCAGCCCTGTGACGTTTATGGTCTGGATGGCCGCCTAGAACTGGGCCGGGCGGGGCCTCTCCCGAGGAAACGAAAGAAAAAGCCACGCGAGGAATGCGAGGCAGGAATGCCGCTCTCCGTATTCAGCACTAGTGTTAACGAACATGTAGGTCAGGACGGCATTCCCTGCAGGATAATGCTACAAACTGCGACCAACAGATCGTTATCATTAATTTACTAATTAATGTCTTCCGCTCGCCATCCCCTCGGTCTCCGGCCAGGACCCTTCCTTCCGATTTCGCCGAGCGAACGGCTTTTCCCTTTCCGACAAAACAGCGGGGAAAAAAGAGGCAGCAGGAGGAACGCAAACTAAAGCTAAACAACAACAAGGCAGCCGCACATCTTGGCTCCTTCCAGGACTTTCAATGCGCAAGGCAACACCTCCGGACGACACCCGCGCCGCCTGCCTGCCATTGGCCGCACTGTTATCACTGCTATCGCGCTGCCCAAATTAAACGGCCGTATCTAAAAGCAATTACGCGGCAACGACTGTTATTAATACACGCACCCCATTAAGCACCTGCTAATGATACCCTAATTACAAATCGCCCTCCCCTGTTTTTTATTCCACCTCCGCAGCAGCAGCAGCAGCAGCAGCGCGACCCCGCCCCGACGGCCCGAAAGGCGTCGCGGGGGCGGCAGCGGAACGAGGGGGAATCAAAAAGACATTCCAGCAGCGCGGGCAGCAAATGCAGCCAACATAATATCGCGCCTGAAAAGCTACTCCAATCGGGCAGGCACGAATAATTTTAGAGCCTCTAGGTCCGAACTGGTCTTAATTCGGCACGTCGCCAATGGCACCCCCAAAGGACCACACGGCAAACTGGTGGAATTTCGATCGCCACCCCCGTCCTGGAAATGGGTGTCCTGGTACCCCAAGGACGCGTCCTGAGTCTTTTCGGACCGAGTTGAACTGTGCGCTGCCGGCCTCACCCCCCACTCACTCACTCACCCCGTTGCCTCAGCGCACGGCGCGACTGACCCAAATGAAGCGGGCAATGCCGAGTCCAGCTGATCGTGCTACCGGCATATTTGTATCAAGCGCTGCCCCTGGCTGCCTTGCCAGGCACGGCGGCGGGCACCTGCCACTCCAGCAATGCCTGCCTGCCCGCACTGGCCACGGGGCACCTCGGGCTAATTACCTACAAACAGCCGTTGACGACACACAAACACACACACTCACGCACACACACACACACACACACACACACACACACAACGAAGGGGGTGAGGTTGGCAGCGGTAGCACAGCGTTTAGCTTGATGACGGGGGGTGGTCGAATTGAAGGGCGCCAAAGGGCACACACACACGGCTGTAATCACATGGCCGCGCCGGGGCCCTCGGGCATCAGCAGGGCCTTGAGGGGGTGCAAGGTGAAGGGCAAAGTGGGGTGCCGCGGGGTGGCGCCTAGGGCCTCAGGTACACACACACATACACACGCGCACCTGCTCGTCCCTCCAAAGTGGCCATTCCGCGCGGTGACGACACCACGACCCTCGTTGTCGTCCTAGCACGCCGACAGAGTCATTCGCACGGTGCCGTTGAAAGGCAGCGGCGCGGCGAGGCGGGGGCGGACAGGCAGGCAGGCCTCGAGGCTCCCCACCGCATCGCCTGGGGCGCGTGCCCGTGGACAACGAGGACAATAATGAAATAATTGACGTGTTTCTCTCTCTCTCTCTTCTGACGGGCGCGGTAACCGCAGTGACACCCACCCGGCCGAATCAACGCTAATTCCGTAATCGGGGCGACGCGAGGGAGACGAGGGAGACGAGACGAGGGAGACGAGGGAGGCGGGGAAGCAGGGCACTTAATGACGCCGTCCCTCGGCCCATCGGCCCTTGACCACCTCTACCCGGAATTAAAAGCCTGCGACGCATCGCCCGCTTCCGGCAGCCTACCCCTATCCGGACACTGAAAAAAAAGAGGTGTTTTAATTTTTATTCATTTTCAGAGAAATGATACAGCTTGATGTTACGAAGTGAGCCAAGCTCCGCCCGGCCCTCGGCTGCCCTCGGCCCGGACGGAGACTTGGACGCGGGTGAGAACCCCGTCATCAGCGCGCCGGCCGGCCGGCCGCAGCCCCGCCGCCAAACCCTTCATCGCGTCGGTCGGCGGCGTCCAGGAGGGAGGACGACGCGCACCTGCCCGGCCGCCCCCGCGACGCGCCGCGCCCCGCCATGATTAGCATTACGCCGCCCCGCACCGCGCCGCACCGCGCCGCACCGCGCGGAGTGCGTGTCGGACATGACAGAACACGTGTACGCGTCGGGCTGCCGTCGGCCGAAACTCGTCCGTCGCGTCGGCCTGCCGCCCTGCATGCGTAACGCGGCGCACGTGCGCCAGTGCGCCAGTGCGGCGCCTCCTACAAGGCCGCGTCCGCGGGCACGGCCGAGTCGCGGCGACGCGGCTGGCGAATGCGACTCCACGCCGCCCGCCGTCCGGCTGGTGGCGGACGAGTGCGGGGGAGTGGCGGCAGGGCACGCCGCGCCACGCCGCGCCACGCCGGGGATGGGAATATACGACTTCCTGGTGGCATCGCCCGGCAGACTGCCCTTCAGCTGCGAGCGTGCCGAGGCGGCGGCGGGCTGCACCAGATCTACGAGCCAGTGTCCGGGCAGGCAGTCCACGCCCAGCACATGATTCATTAGACGAGTTTTTCCGCGCCCGACTCACGAGCTGACGGCTGGGCCGACGGTGACGCGACGGCCAATGACTTCATCCACCAGCGCGCCGCCCCCTCATCAAGACCGCCCTCCCCCCCCCCCCCCGCCCCCGGAACACACCTCCGCGCCTCGACGACCTGCAATATCCGCCAACACGACGCCGGCCGGCCGCGGGTGGGCCGCGGACCAACCCTTTCCCGGCAGCCATCCCGGCCGGCTGAGGGCTCCCCCGGGAGCAGTGGCTGTGGGCGGGATACGCGACGAGCACCTCTCTTAATTAGCGCGAGCCGCATCATTTTTTTGTGCCCGGCCGGGAGGGAAAGGGAGGCCAGGGGAAGGGTTCAAGTGGTCGCGCGGGGCGCAGGCCGGGCACGGGGAGGTGCTAATTGTTTGTTTTTAACGGCGGCGCGCGGCCCCTCCAGCAGGCCTACCTGCGGCCGCGGAGCCTGGCCTGCCGGGCCGCGGTCTCATTACCACGGACATGTCTTCATCCTCATCCCCGCCTCCGAGGCCCTCGCCCCGGACGGCACTCGCAGCTCCAGCGCACGGGGACACAAAGCCCCACGGCCTTGTTTTGGAAACACGCGTCGAAATTCGATTCTCATAAGTGGATATGAAACCCGATCGTCACCAACAACAACAACAACGGCACGGCGATGACCTGACCAGCGCGTCCGCCGGGTGAGGTGGGGCCCGTCCGTAAAGCAGCAGGGCGCCTTGCCTCCGCAGCCGTGCCGTTGCCGCCATCCCACTCAATTCCGGCTCCGGGCTGGCCGGCCCCACTTCCGGGACGGCGACAGTCCGATACCCATCAGCGGGCAGGTGGACAGGACGCTGGCGTGGACGCCGTGGACGCAGGCTGGGGACGCAGGCCGGACTCCAAGACGAATGCGGGCGCGTACTCACCACACACACACACACATACATACACACACACGCAGGCACGCACACACACACACGCGCGCGCGCACACAGGCGTGCCGACAAGGCGCGGTGGGGCGCAAGGCTGTGGTTGCGGTACGCCGGTACGCCACTCGGTGCGCCCGGTCCGCCTCGCGGTCCGCCGGCTGCTCGGTCAGGGCGCCGCTAACGCCACTAATTGAGAAATAAATCAGCGCTAATTATTACTTTACCCGGCGCGCCTCCCTCCGGCAGGCCCATTCCGCGGGCCGCTCCGCCCTGGCTCTGCCTCGCTCGCACACGCAGGGGCCGTGGCGGCGGTGCGAGAGAGACAGCGCGCTGCAGCCACGGCCTGCCTGCACTGCAGCCTGCGTGGAAGGAATCCCTCCTCGCACCCAGACGGGCAGGCGGGGGGGGGGAGAGAGAGAGAGAGAGAGAGAGAGAGAGAGAGAGAGAGAGAGAGAGAGAGAGAAGAGAGAGAGAGAGAGAGAGAGAGAGAGAGAGAGAGAGAGAGAGAGAGAGAGAGAGAGAGACAGAGACAGAGGGGGGGGGGGTTGCCGAGCGGGAAAAAAATGGCGACACATGTGAGCACTTTAGGCCTTGGTTTGCCTTGCTTGTGTACACTAGACTGCGAGTCTTGTTCACGCTTCGGGCTTCGAGGGCCCTCCCCCAAGACCCCCGCCAGGTAGAGTGTGGTAAAGTGGGGCCGTGGTGCGCGTCGGCCCGTCGATTTGTCTCCCTCCGCGGGGCTGTCGTCGGGGTCCGAGGAGACCGAGAGCCACTCGAGGCACTAGAGGGACGACTGGGCGTGGCGCGGCCGCGACGCCATCATAACCGCATAGTGCACGGCGGGGGCCTCTGAGAGGCCTCTCCCGGCCGGCCACTCCGAATCATGGCCTCGTTGTGGCGCTAGCGCGCGCACTTGACCCTGAATGGCGATGGCGGTCGCGGGCCGCGGTGTGGAGGGGGCCCCGGCGAGGGAAAGGGCCCCGTCGGGGGGACACTTCCTGACACGTGTGTGCCCCGGCTTGGCCCCGCCCGGTCTCCGATGTCGCCGGCATTTGTCTCGCTCTAATGCTGCGTCCCTCCTCGTCGCCCCGTCGCGCCCCTGACGGCGCTTCATATTTTAGCCCTTCATTATCGTGCCCTAAAGTGTTTTCGGGGGAAAGCAGACATTCATCAAGTCCGTGCCAAAGGCCGCTGCGCTGTGCTGCGCCATGCTGCGCTGCGGCAGGCTGACTCCTAACGCCTTGGTCGCCCTGTCTCTCTCGCACGCAAGGCGCGTCCCGTGAGGGGGCGAGAGAGACGGCGCGGCGGTGCACTGACTCCAGCGCGCTGCAGCCGCCGAGGTGGGAACGACTGCCCAATGAAAACAACATTACTGCGGAGCGGAGCGGAGGACTGGAAGACTGGAAGAAATACTTACATACTGGAGTGGTCAGCGGGAGCAGCCAGGAGCATGGAACAAAGGAAGACAAACAAAGGAAAATTATTTTTCTTTTTCGATTACATCGGCCCAGCAGAGAGTATATGGAGTTGGCCAAGGGGCGCGGGCAGGCCGGCAGGCCGGCAGGCCCCGGCGCAGGTGGCGGCTGTGCGAGGCGAGGCGATGAAGAGGCGAGAAGATCTCAATTTGCGAGGAGCGGGCTCGATTTGGGGAAAAGAGAGAAGAGGGGTGGGGGGGGCAGCTGTCACGGGCAGCACCACACCGGCCGGATCGAAAATGATGATCGACTGACGGACGCTCGAAGGCTCGGCCACCGGAAACACCTCGGCCGAATCGACGCGCGGCACTTTCGAAAACGGTTCCAGCGAAAGGAAGAGTCTCCCCCCCCCTCCCCGCGTCGCGTTTATTAATTCCGGCCGACGCGTTGAACGTCGTAAAACTGGCTCGCCGACACCGATACACAATAAAACGGACGAAGCAACAAAACCGACGCCGCCGTCGCGGGTGTTTGAACCCAAGCCCCTCTCGGCGTCGTCGCGATTGTTGTGGCTTCGCGCCGGATTCCCAGCATGGGAACCCACAAGACGGGCCACGGGGCGGATGATATCGGCGCGTATCGCCCCGCCCCGCCCCGCCCCGCCCCGCCCCGCCGCGCCCCGCCCCGCCCCGCCCCGACGCGGCCACAGGATGTTTAAATAGCGGCCGGACGACGCCCGCCTCCGCCGAAGCACAAAACTATACCCAAAATGTATATTCATTTAAAACCCGTTTGGCCACGGCTCCCTGACGACACCCAGACGGCCGGTCGGGAAGAGGCGCTGCTCGGCGAGAGGTCAGGGCATAGGGCGCCAGCGCGGCGGAAGGGGGCTTAATTTATTCCCACCCTATAAAATTAGCATTACAAATAGACGGCAAAACGCTACACGTAAATTTTGACACTAGTGTCGGGCATCGGGCCGGTGGTAAGTGTGCGCGAGGACGGCCGCGACGGCCACGCCGGGGAAGGCGTCGGCGCCAGAGTGAGGCGAGGAAGTGGTTGGTACAATGCTTTGACAGTTTGACATCGTCGGCGAGGTTCGATACGCCAATGAAACAGTGCAAACCGAGACCGCACCGAGTTCAAAACGCACAGGATTCTAATTTTCCATCGAATGACAAATTTTAGCTTTTGAATTTCCCCGACAACAATTGTTAAAACGGCTCGCTGGCGCCGCGACCCGCGGGGGGGCAATGACTTGACGCGGTAGCCCACCGCCGCCGCCATCGGCAAGGCGTGCCGCGACGATGCCGCCGAAACAGGTTCTTAGACAAAAAGTGGAGATTAGCCAGCGAGCCAGGCAGCCAGGCAGCCAGTCAGGCGGGCAGTCACTGCCTGCACGTAGTCCGTCCTAGAGGCGGCCGTTCACCACCAGCAACAACCAAGAATCGAGAGGCGCCTCGGCCTAATAATCCAAAACAATGCCTCCCCTTTCGCCGGCCACTGGCTGGGCTCACACCGGCCCGGCCCCGCCGTCAGCCCGCCGCGTCTTCCGATAGGTGATCGCACTGGGGGCATCAGATAATTCCCGCGCGTAATTTGAATAATGACTTAAGTGACGGCGGCCCTCTCACTCTCACCTGCGCCGCCCCCCTCCTCTCTCTCTCTCTCTCTCTCTCTCTCTCTCTCTCTCTCTCTCTCTCTCTCTCTCTCTCTCTCTCTCTCTCTCGCACCCCAGCGGCGTCATTATTTTGAGCCGTTCGAACACCTCGCCGACGTGGAGTACCCCTCCGAGTACGCTCGATTGGCACGGACGACGGCGAAATGAGCGATGAAGTAAGACTGCGCGACGCTGCAGACGACGCCGTGCCGCCCCCGCCCGGCAGCTGCGGCGCTCGGGCAGCAGCTGCAGGTGGGGCCTACTCCGCCACGCCCCGCCACGCCACGCCCCGCCACGCCCCGCCAGCTGCACGCCGTCCGAAGCGGGCAAGCAAATGCCGCAACAGGTCGCGCTTCTTCGTGCCGTTCCCCGCCAGTCCCTGCTCCCTCCCTCCCCAGCTCCTCGCCCTTCAACGACTGCAGCAGGCGGGACGCGCCAGTGCGACTCGGAATCAAGACATAAAGTGACTCGGTCATAAACGTCGCAGCCATTTTAATTGTATAACATTATTAAACGGCTAATATCTGGCGGGGCGCGCGCTGCTCCGCTGCGGCCGAGGCGCGGCTTTTTTGTGGCGCTGCGATCCGCGCCGTGGTCCGCGCCGTGCCGGAGGAGCACCTGCTGTCTTCGTCGCACCGAGCCGGAGACAGACAGCGGCGTGACTGGCGGGGAAGCCCCGCGAGTCGATAGACCGACGCGATACATTCTGCAGCCATCACGCAGCCGTAAAAATGATGAACCAGCTGGCGGCGCCTAACGCCAAACCGCAGGCCCAACACGCAGCCGGCCGCGGGTCCGGGTTCGAGTCCCGGTGGCGGTCGCGACGGCGGTGGTCCGCGCGGTGACGGCGCGGCGTCCGATGGCGGGGGGCGTCGTCGCGGCGCTCCGGTCCCACGGACGACTTGTCTCGTCTCCCCGCCGGGGCCTCGCCGTTGACGGACAGCTGTCCGGCCGGGGGCGGCCGGGGGCCCTCTGCGACGCTGACCAGGGCCAGGCCTGACGTCCTGACCGAGTCCTCGTCAACGTCAGTCACCGCGCCGTCGCGGCGTTGTCGCGGCGATGTCGCCGCGCGGGGGGGACGACGACGACGACGACGGCCAGGTCACCGCCGCGTTTCCGGCCGTCCGCGTCCCCGCCGTCGACGGCGACCCCCACCCCGACCGCCTCGCCGATCACACGGCGGTATCAAAGTCCGGCATGTGATACAAAGTCTGGCCAGCGAGCCGGCCGGACTGCCGGAGCAGCGCGGGCATAAATATTGTGTCAACGAAAAGCAGCAAGCAAAAACAATAAAAGCAGCAAAGTGCGGCGCGCGGTGCGCCAAGCGGCCCGGCCCGTACAGCGAGCCGGCCCCACCGCGCCCCGCGCCTGGACTTCCAGCAGGGACCGCGGGGGACGACAATTTCACATAAATAATAAAAGGTGAACTTACGCCCTGAAGAGACGATGCCGGCAGATAACAGGGGTCAAGGAATCCAGCCGGGAGTCCACGAGGGGTCCACGAGTCCACGAGGCAGAGGGTCCACGGAGAGCGTCCACGAGGAGGCCGTAGAGACGGAGTCCGGTCCGGCCGTGGAGAAGGGCAGCGGCAGCGGCAGGGCACAAAAACAAACACAAGAGCACGAGCACATGTTAGATGAGTTGCAAGATTTATTTCATGCATGGCTTCTCCCCGGGGCAACGCGGGGCCGCGCCGGGCGTCGCGCCGTGTGTGTGAGTGTGTGTGTGTGTCTGTCCGGCGTTCCGATTATTACAACCTGTGCGACACACCTGCAGGTGAGGCCCCGTTCCGGCCGCGTTGGCCCTGCCTGGCCCTGCCTGGGCTGGGCGGCAGGACGAGCAAATCGCTGCCTTATCTATTTGCGTCCCGGGCGTCCACTGGGTCAGACATGCAGGCAGGCAGCCTGGCCGATCGTACACTCATTAGCAGCCGTCCCCGCCCCACCACGCCCATGGACCGCGAGCGCGCCGCGGGTCGCCGCGTCTCCTCGCGTATTCTAATGAAATCGTGTCCCAAATTATGTAATAAATAAGTAAATTCCGAGACATGTCGTCCGGCATAAATCAAACGCAGCGGGGGCTCTCTAGCTTCGGCCGGGGCTGGCGAACGGGAAGCGCTGCTGGTGCCAGCCTGCCCCCTAGCGGGCCCATCCTCAGACAGTGCGTCGTCGCTCTGTCTCTCTCGCGCCTGTGGGGTCACCCCGTGAGTGCGAGAGGGACAAGAGCGCAGCATCAGCCCGCAGACGGACGGCGGGAAAAGTTTAAAATTCCCGGGCCGGCGGCGCGGACGGCACTGGGATTCCCTCACGTCGTCAAAGTCGCTGCCGACTCGGCTCTCCGTCTGGGGGCAGTCCGGCGTAAGGCCGAAGCAGGCCGGCACTTCCGTCGACGCGGTGGTGCGCATACACGCCGCGTGTTGCGCGTTCCAACCGCAATTTTATACGCGCAACTTTGGGAGATAAAAGACGAAATCCGCGGTGCGGCGAGGCGGCGAGGCCCGGGCCGGCCACAACTCACATTGAACTGACTTGCGGCTGGCCGGTGGCGCGGCGGCCGGCCGGGGAGGCAGGCAGCACGACGGCGTGCCAACACACGGCTGGTTCCCGGGCTTAAATTACGCCGCGCTCAATTTGACGGGACATTAATAAAGCACGCGTCAGCCCGCGCGGCCGCGCTGTCTGGGAGGCAATTAAAAGTACTCGTTCATGCTCGCTGCTTGCTACCGAAAGTCCGCCTGCCTGCGCTCCCGGGGCCCGGGGTCCGGAGGAGGTCGTGGCGCCGCACAGCGGCAACAAATAAATGAAGCACGCAGCGCGGTGGCCTCCGAGGGGTGACGAGCTACAGGGATAGCGCCGATGGCCGCGCTCCACGACCAAGGCATTCAAGGAGAGAACAGTGGTCGCGCCTATACAGCCCCCAGGTGACAGCCCAAAGGTGGAATTTGCCGCGCCAGTCGCGAGTAGTGTCTGTCTGACTGTCTGTCTGTCTGTCGCTCACACGGAACCGGAGATTTATTTTGGCCAGACTGGTAGGTAAACGCGCGCGCATGCGACGACGGCGACGTGGAGGACGGCGCGCGCCCTGCGGGGGTCCCCGTCGGTCCCCGCAATAAGCTATGAAGGAACACATTCCGCCCCGTCGGGTGATGGCCGCACCCGGCCGGGCCGTCAGCGGGGCGCACCGCGGCACCGCGCACCGACAGTGTAATGGCCCGGCTGACAACTCGTCTACCAGTGTTTTCATACTCGGCGACATTCCCTGCGGCCACCCCGGCCATGGCCGGCCCGGTGCAGGAAGGCTGCCTGGGAATGGGCCCGGGCGGACGGCAGCGGGACGCCCAGCGGGGATGCACTCCCAGCACGTCACCGACCACGGACAGCCCAAAGAAATCCAGCCGAAAAAAATAAATAAATCAGAAAAAAAAAGTGATTACAGATCCGGACGCAAAAAGTTGCAGTACACGCGCGTTGCGTCTCGCTGTCGTCGGGCACTACCCTGTCCCCGTCACGTTACGTATTGGACGGCGCAAAACGCGCACACCCGCACCGCCAAGGAAGCTAGGGTTCCCCGACAGGATGTTCCACTGCATTGGGCCCGACGCGAGGCGGGCAGCGTGCGGCCCGTGCGGCCGAGGCCAGGGCTCTGGAGGCTGCAGCGGACCGCGCACGACTCGGCGCATTAACATCTAATTAATTAGCGGGGCCTCTATCCGAGATCGCTGTGTCCCTCTCGCGCGCTTGTGTCGTCCCGCGCGGGGGCGAGAGGGACAGAGCGGCGGCGGCCGTGCCGCGGGCTGCCTACCCGCCGCGGCGAGCGAGAGAGACAGAGTGACGCGATGAAGACGTGCCGCCGACGCCGGCAAAAACAAGCCGGCAGTATCAGGGCGAGCGGATCAGGCATCAGGCCGGCTAGGCATAAAGGAACAATGATAATTAATAACATTTTTGCGGACCGCGCCGCTGCGGCTCTCAGCAGAGCGGCCAGCCCGCCGGCGAGGCGAACGCCATGGCATAAATATTTAGTACGGCGCGCCAGCGGAGAACGAAGAACCGCCGCGGCGGCCAGCGGCCGGTCGCTTTGGGGTGCGCGGGGATGTAGTCCAGGGCGCGGGCTGCGCGGGCTGCGCGGCCCACTTCCTGCACACACAGAGCCGCGCGTGGCGACCGAGTGGCGACCGGCCCCATTCATAAAGCCGGCAGACCTGCAGACCTGCCGCGCTAGCACTCGCATCGGAAAACCGACGACCTGCAAAGACCTGCAGACCAGCCGCGCTGGTTCTGAATAATATCAAATCGTTTCGGAAATTTCCATTCATTCGGCCCTTTACAATCACTTTCAATCAGTGCAATCAATGTCATCTCCAATCGTTGTACAAAATTTTCGGGAGTGATGGACCCCTCGCCGGCGGCACTCCTACGCGCCTCGCACGACCCGTCGTCGCGCAGCCTCGCCGAGGCCGTCCTCCACGGCATGGGATTGTCGCCGGGATCATCCGGTCGGATTACGGATACAGTGGGGGCCCGCGCGGCCCCGCCCCGCCACGCTGACAGACGATTTGTCCAGACGGCGTCGTCGCCCCCCTCCCCCCCTCCCCCGGGGGGTCTCTCAGGCGCCCCTGCGGGCCGCCCCGCGAGTGCGAGAGAGACGGAGCGAATGGTCCTGCAGGGCCGGCGGCGAGAGGCCCAGATGGATGGGGCGCACGGTGGAGGGAGGGCACGCACGGCGCATGACAGCAGCGCCACCTCGCGCCCAAACGCGCCGACTTCACAAATCAAACTCGAGGCACCGCGAAGCACGCAGTGGCAGCACTTACGGAAGTGGGGTCCTGTGTAGCGCCAACAGCATCCGCGGCAGCACATGGAACAGAGAGAGGACACATCAGTTCACCGCACACACACTCACTCTCTCTCTCTCTCTCTCTCTCTCTCTCTCTCTCTCTCTCTCTCTCTCACACACACACACACACACACACACACACACACACACACACACACACACACACACACACACTTGGTGCACTTGATCCACCAGCGGCAGCGTGACGCCCCAGTAGCAGTCGATAAGTGGCGGTCCCGCCCGAAATCGGACGGTGTATAATGGTCAGGGCGCTGCGTTTAGGCGGACGGACATTATCCACCTTTCACCCGGCCAACTACACTATACGGCGACGCTTCGACGCTCCGCCACTGTCTTGGCGCTGCCTTGGCGTCGCGGCGCCTCTCTCGGCCGGCGTCCCGGAGGGGTGCGACGGAGACAGCGCCACTAAGTGCCGGTCCGCCCGTAACGCGCGCGACCTTTCAAATTGTGCCTAAGTGGCCGCAATTTTCATTCCGTTCGACGCCCATAATAACGTTTCGATGGGAACCAAATTAGATGGAAATGTATTCCTCTGGTGCGGTGTGTGGCAGCGGGGGGAGGGGTGGGGGAACCAGCAGGAACCCGAGGGTTTAGATTACGATCGGTACGGTAAGCGCCAAGCACAGCGCGGGGGGGGGGGGGAGGCCAATCCTGCGGCAGCACATGTATGGCGAATAGCAGAACCAATATACAACCGATGCCAGCATTCCCTTTTTGATACAAGGCGCCACCGTTTTCAGATTCGTCCATCGTCACAAGGCAGAGGCCCCTGTTCGAATATTTGTTGCCGCGCTTGTCGTTTAAGGATTTCGACGGGAAATGTCCAAATAGTGCCCCCCCCCCTCGCAGCCACAGCTCGAGGGAATAAGTGTAATTCCCCGCCGAAACGAGCACCCCCGCTCGCTTATTCGCTGCGCAAACTGCGTAAACGCCTAACTGCCCGGCGTTTATGGTTCACGGCGAGGAGTCTCTCTCTCTCTGCTCTGCGCTCTTGCGGCGCCGAATGGCACTCTCGGACGAGTTGACGGGGTGCACGGGGAGCCGCAGCATCGCGGCCGCTCGGTTGGTAACCTTGGTCCGGCGGCGCGGGAGGACGAGGCCCGCCGCCCGGGGCAGCGACCATGCCGACGCCCCAGAAGAGCCCTCAGAAAACGCCCCTGAAATTGGACGGAACAGATTGGCTTAATACGCGGTGCCCGTGGGTGAAGCCTCCTTATCCGGGGCAGCATCTACACGGCTAACGTGGCTTCCGTCGGCGCGTTTGGCCGCGTCGCGGAGGCCGGCGCGCCGCCGGGCCGTCGCCGGCGTCCTGGCCGCGGGCAGTACACGGGGGCCTCGGGCAGGCTTGGCACGGCTCGGCATCCGCGCAATCGCGCACACCATCGCCGATACAGGCGGCGCCATCACCGGTCGTCAGTACCGCGAACCGCGAACCGCCACCGCGTCCACGACGAGACGCGCGCCGCGTTGGACGCTCAGCGCCTAGGCGGCAGGGGGACGGCGGCGGAGGCAGCCTGGCGACGCGGACTGCGCGGCGGCGCGGCCCAGAGTCCACGAGGTGTAATGCAACGTAATGGCGCTTCACACCGACCGGACCAGCAGCCCGGCCAGACGCCCTCCTCCCCGCCAGGCCCCGCCAGGCCCCGCCAGCGGCAGCCCCGCCAGCGGCGACGACCCGCACCGATAACATCGCCAGCAAGCGTGTGGATTCCAGGGACCTGGAGCCAGCCTCTGGGCCTGCAGCAGGAGAGGGACGATCGGCAGCGGGATTCCTCCCCCTCGCCAGGTACCTGCCTCTCGTCTTGCGCCCTCACACACACAAACACACACACACACACACGCACACACACACACACACACACTCACACACACGGCAGCGCGACACGGCGCGTTCCAGCGCAAGGAGCCGCTCGGAAAGTAATTCCCGCCAAGTCTCCGCCTCTCCTCTCGGCTGCTCGGCCCAATACGGCGCCCCAAAGAAATACTTGCAATATCGGCTGGATGTCTTGTGCCCTTGGTTGGCGCGGCTCCAGCGACCTGTCCGGCGCAGGGTCCCCCTGGCCGGCCGGGCCCTGGCCGGGCCGTGGGGCGAGGCGTCGCGCGGCGGCCGTGCCAGGACACGACACCTCCTTCCCGGCGTCCGCCCCGGGGCGGCCTAGGGCGGCCGAGGGCGGCCGGGCTTCAGTGGGTCCGTCGCAGCGAAATTAATCCAAATTATAACCCATCCTCGCGCGGACCCTCGAGGAGGACAACACGACCGACGCGACGCCGCACTACGCCGCGCTGCATGCAAAAGCAGCAAAAGTAACGCTCAATTTATTTTTTTTATCCCTGTAGCGGTGCGCACTAGCTGTCAGCGAATCACTGCTGTCAATTAGGCCTCCGCGCGGGGGGAGCGAGCACTAGCGGAGGCCCCGGCAGCCCGTCGCCGAAATTCACCGCCGCCTGCTTCTGCTAGTGTTTTTGTTTTCCCGCCCTCTTTAACTATTCGCGATGCGACGCGCGAAACGTCAGCGGCCGCCGTGTTCCTTGTCAATTATTTCATTCATGGCGTCCTCGGCGTCCTCGCCGTTCATACATTACGCGGCCAGCGATAGCAAGCGACAAAAAGAAATAAAAAAATAAAAACGACCACTGAAATAGCGAGCGGCCGTTTTCTACGACGGTGATACAGCCAAGCGCAGCGGCGCAGTTTTTCTAGTCCGGCAGTCGAACCGTTGGGAAGCCGCCGTCCGCAGCGGCGTGGAGGGAGAGCGGATGTCACTGCGGCCTCCGCGGCGCCGGCGAGCACTTGATGAAGTCCTGCCGACAAAAAGCACGCCTGGTCGCGGGCAGCGCGGCGACGAATGCACTGCGAGCGCGCACCGCCCCGCTGCACTCGCTGTCCGATTATCAATCAAGGCGCTGTCAGGCGGAGTGCAGCAGCGGGGTCACACGTTCGACAGAAAAGTCATGCCGGACCGCGGCGCGCCGTCGAGCTGTCTCTCTCGCACCCGGCTCAGCACTGCGACTCGGAGCCAGCCGGCCTGCAGCGCACGGCACGACACGCGCGTGCCGGAATTATTGATAGTGGCCAAATAAAGGCGGGGCGGGGCGGGTGGCCAAATGCAACTGCATGTCCGGCTTGAAAGTTGAGCGGGCGGCCAACCCGCGGGGAGCAGGCGACAACGCGGCCGCCGCCACCTGTCAGTGCAGTGCGCATAGTGCGGGCCACTCCGGCCGCCCCGCAGTCCATTCGCAGTGCCCGGCCCGGCCGAAACCGGGGTCGCCAGGTCGGCGACACGGAACGCCACTCCAACGCGCGGAGCTGAGTTGACAGTATCGAAACGAACTTGCAGTGCGCTCGACCAGCCAATCAGCGGTCCATATCTGTCGCGTATCGGGGCACCATCGGCAGCATGGAGGCCGCCTCCGCGACGCCGCCGCGCCCGGACGCCTCCCTGAAGGGCCCCGCCGCGGATAGAGACGCTACGGGGAAGGCCGCGCCGGCCTGAGCCTGTGGCCGAGCCCGCGGCAGAGGCCCCGTCCCCGCCGTCCTCGCGCGCCGGCCTGACACCCTGCGAATTTATTGTGCTGATTGCGGCACCAGATTGCGGGGCTCTCTGCCCGGCGCGAAGGCGCTGCCGGCCCCGCGCACCTGCAGCACCTGCAGCAGCAGGGCCTCGACTGCGGCCGGCGGGGCGCGGGCCGGCGAGCGGGCAGCACTACCCTCGCACAGCACTGCAAGTCGGATCCACCCACCCCCGAAGCCCCCTTGGCGGAGACTTGAACGAGGGAGCCCCCTCCGCGGCCCAACCATGGGCCCACCAACACGCTCGCTAATGACACCACCCCGATACCATCGCAACCAGCCGACAGATAAAAGGCGCCGATAGCCATCTGCCTTGCAAATCACACTCCCGCTTTCGGCATACTACTGGTCGCCGCCATTCGCATTGCTCGCGAATGCGAGTCGCGGCACCACGCGGGCAAGTCCCGGTGGTGCCATGGTGACAGGGGGGTCCATGCAGGACCATGTCAACCATGGGGCGACTCAACGGGGAGGGGAGTCCCAAGGCGCCCATGGAGCGATAGGAGTGCCATCCACATGCGACCCGACCTCGGACAGTGAGACCATTGACGCGGTGGTCACGACCCTTCTGGTGACTGGTCGGTGCGGTGGCGGTCGGCATGCAAGCGCGGCTCGGCCGGCGAGTGTCCGAGGAAGTGTGTTTCCCTCGCCGCATTCCTCCATCCATCAGGCCAACGCGGCCAGCATGGCGGCCAGCTCGCCAGATAAGTGCGTTTGCTTGTATCGCCGGCGAGGCCGGCCGGGGCGGCCAGCGGGTAGCACGGCCTCCACCAGGGCTGCTCGCGGTGGCCGAGGCCGCTGCTGCCGATGCGGCTCATCGGGGCCCCAGAGTCAGCGTGCATTTATGTATACCCATCTACCCAGGGTACTATTTCACTAGGAGAAAAGGTTAGGTTATTACCCACCCAGAGGGGGTAAATTTACCCTAGGAATATATTAGCCCACACCCTGAGCGGGTATGATAACCCTAGGGAATTACTACCCTCCCCTAGGGCAAGGTACTTTTCTTCTCGTGACATAGTACCCTGGGTCAGGGGGTAAAGATGCACGCTTACACCGGCCCCCCGTTGCGCACTGCCCTGCAAGCGGCCATGCGGCCGAACGGAGCACGACCCGACATGACGCCGCTCAAGAGGGAAAAGATTTTCGCGGCAGACGGAGAGAGGAACCATGATTAGGGCGAAAAAAAAACAACAACAAGATGAAAATGACGGAAACATTGTACGACTGCCTTACCGCGGATGCGGGTCGGCCGCGGCCGGCAGGAAAAAGAGAACAAGCGCGTCGTCACAAAGAAGACGACCACGACGACGTCGAGGGAGGAGCAGGGGAACAAGAAACTCGGCTCAAAGTTGAAACAACGGCGATGGGGTAGCAGGCAGCAGGCACTGGCGGCGGCAGCGCCAAGTTGGATGAAAATGAAGCAGCGGCGGGGGCTGCGACGGGTCGCGCTGCGCTCGGGGCTGCGCATGGGGTGGCGGGGCGTGGCGGGGCGTGGCGGGGCGTGGCGGGGCGTGGCGCGGCGCGGGGATGACCCTCCGGCACCAATTAGGACTTACATGTTCCATGATGATTATAAACACAGACACCCGCACACAGCGCAAGGTGTGTATGTGTGTGTGTGTGAGCGGGTGGATGGAAAGGGGGGGGGGAGAAAGTGGTTGCGCAAAATGAGCGCGGGGCTTGGGGGCAGTTCCGTGGGGATGTGCCGGGATGTGCGATGTGCGGGGCGAGGCGGGGCGGGGCGGGCACAGTCTTTTCTTTACGACGCGTAGAACATGCAGATAAGATACTCCGCATTACGCGCACGCGTCTGTGTGAGTGTGTCTATGAGTTAACCAACCCCGCGACCTCCGCCACGTCCTCCCCAACTGCCCGCGGCCTTGGCCGCGCTCCCCTCGCCCGACCGCAGAGACAAAACGGGGCTGCCGAAAGCCGGGAGGAGCAGCGAGTGCAGTGAAGGAGGAAGTGTTGACGGCGTGCTGACGGCGGCTTATTCCTCGTTCTCGTTTTGCAGTGCCGGGCCGGGCTGCCGGGCTCGCCTGCCGGGCTCGCCGCCACGCCAGCAGGTCGAACAGCACCCGATAATGAGATTCAGCGCCCAGCCTCCCGAATGCAAATCAAGTGCGACGGATGACTTTGGAGCGGGGCGCAGCAGGCCGGGCCGAGGGGGGAGGGGGCGGACGGGGTAAGAGGTCACTGAAGCTTATTTATAGCAATCCCCTACGCGTGTTTGCCGGATTAGGGCGTCCGGGGGGGGGGGGGGAGCAGCCCATGCAGCACGGCCGCCAGCACCGCCAGGCCAGCCTAGGGTGGCCGGCCGGGATATATGAGCCACCGGTGCTCATCGTTTGTCCGACCTTCTTTGGTCCGACCTGGCCAAATTTCACCGGCCCGTGAATCGGCTGAAAATTTTGTCCGACCCCCGTTATGTCCGACCCATTTACACCGCCACAGGGTCAGGCTGCAGCAGGAGAGCAACTCGGCGGCGCTCAATTGATCCAAACATCAAGACTGGATGCAGGACAATGTCCCAAAACAAAATTCCTAAGGCTAGCGCAGCCTTCACCGAGCCTTAACAGAGCCTTGGCGGCGCGCACCGCCGCTGCCGTGGTGGCGGCCCCGCCTCCCACCGTCATCAAGCACTGTGTGTTCCTGGCCGTGATGGAGTGCGGGGGCGCACGGCCACGCCGCTGGCTAACCCATCCCTCGCCGACTACGCCGCCGTCACGACGTGGACCCGCAGCCCCACCACTTCCGGGGCCTTGCTAATAAGGATCGTTAGGCCAAAGGAAATCCACGGAGGAGAAAACGACCAAAACAACAAACAACGATCAAAGGGTTCGGCGATACGCGACAGATTGGGATGCAGATAATTCTCCGCGGGGGGTCCTGGGGAGGGGGCGGAGTGGGAGGCTGCAAGGCCCTGTCCTGGAAGGCGGTCGACGCGCGGCACTAATTAATGGAAAACTTTTATCTCGAGGAAAAGGACTCAATTACCGAATCCGCCACCGACAAAGTGGTTCAAGGAGACTGTTTAAGCGGCTTGTAGATTAGGCGTAACGGCGCTGGAAACGTCCAGCATGCTCTAGCCTCGGCCGAGGCGTCAAGGAAGACGTCCGACAAACTCGACCCGCTTTCTGGAAACGGCCTCCGACTTCGGCAATGATAATCAAGGCAGATTACGCGTGGCCGGGACGAGCAGCCAGCCAGCAGCCAGCCAGCCAGCAGCCAGCCCAGCACCGCGGTGAATGAAACTACACGGACTACACCGTAACCCATCCGGAGCGTGGAAATGTAATCCCAGGACCAAACAAGGAATCAAACTGGACCTGCAGAGGACCTGCTCCCAAACCCCAGGTGCCGCCCCGCACCGCACCCGGGATGGAAAGCGGACTCGAAACTCGACGAGCAAACAAATGAGTGACTCCTCCCTCGATACTTCGATACCTCGACATGCGCCTATAGATGGAGGCGGGCGATAGCCAGGCGCCGTGCGCATATATACCCGTTATATTAAATCTCAAATCCCATTACAAGCGATTCCGCCCAAACAAATAAACAATAAACAACGTCCGCGTTCATTGAGTGCTGCTGCTGCTGCTGGCCAGGGCCGGAGGGCCGCTACCAGAGATACGCCATCTTCGGCAAACACAACATATTATAAAACACACAGACACACACGAACACACACCCAGAGGGAGTACCCGTCACAGCCAGCCAGCCAGCCGGGCTGCAGCAAATTGTCGCGACGCTGCGAATGCAAATGCGCGAAATGAGCCAAAGAAATAAGCCATCAAAAAACAGGCGCGCGCGAGCTTATATTGTGTGGCCTGGAGTCTGAATGCTGCAGCATCGGTTGCGGGGCTCCGCGCTTATCGATAGGCCGGCGCTGCCGCGCCGTGCGGGGAGAGAGCACACCGTCGTCGTGGTCCTCGGCCTGCGTCGGGCTGCCCAGCGCCACCCCGCCGCGACCCGATGCAGTGCGGGTTTGGCGCGGGCTCCCCGCGGAGCTACTGGCGCATCCGTGCCGCGGAGCAGGACAAGCAGAGTAGAAGGACGACACGAAAACGACGACAACCAGCCGAGCGACATCAGTCAGCCCGGGCCGGCCGGCCGGCCACGCCACGACAGTGAGACAGTCTCGGCATTACAAGGCATCACTGTCATCACGGAATCCCCCATTTTGATTCATTCCGGGGGAAAGGAGATGGGGGGGGGGAGCGGACAACGGGGCCTCGTTTCCTTCCAACAGCCGTTTGCTGGTGAAATTAGCCGCCGCGAGTGCTATCCCCACACACTCCGTCACGCCGCGGCCATGGCGACCGATCGTGACCGCCGGCAGGCCGGCCGGTGGGAACCAGGAGCGGACCACGCGCCGGTCTCTCGCAGGCCGAATGCTGCGGGGACTCGGAAGAGGCGCGTCGACGGGACGTGTCACACCGCGACGTCGTCGGCTTCCTGCACCGCCTCGCCGCCCCCTCGGCGGCCGCACCGCGCTCAAACGCAGCGGCAATGATACTTAATTAGAACCGATGAGATGGCACGGCACGCCGGCGGCGTCCTCCCGTCCGTCGCCGTGTCCTCCCCCACCCCTCCGGCCGGCCGGGCACCGAGGCGCCATACAAGGCGCACGCTGCAAGATGAATGGGTTAATTCTGCACTGCACATCGCCGTGCGTGCGAGCGAGACGGAGGGCTCGGGGGAGAGCAGCCGCGCAGCCGCGCATCAGAGAGACAACAATCGTATAACTCAATCAACGGCTCGCGCAAAAAATGGGGCCCGGCCGAGCGAGCGACGCGCTGCCGCCGCCGCGGACGAGCCTGGAGGCCGCCGGCCCCGCCGCGCCGCCTACAAGCAGTGCGCGGTCGCCGCCGTCGTCCTCCACGTCGCCAACAGGTTCCAATCATAAGGCCCTCGCGATTGGCCGTGTGATTGTGTCAGCCGCGCTCCCGACTTCATCCGCGGCGCCGTCTCTCCGTCTCTCTTGCGCTCATGGCGCGTCCCGTACGAGGCAGACGGAATCATCCTGCTGGCGTCAGTCCTTGACGGCGTCGCGACGCCGGAAGAGCGACACTCGGCGGCACCGCTGGGTGCACCATCAACCTCTCCGCGGAGGGGTATCGGCCGGCCGACCGACCGCTCCGGATTCCCGCGCGCAAGAAGCGACGCGCGCAAGAAGCCAAGCACGCCACGCATTTGGCGGGAGATTTGCTCGGCGCGCGTACACTATATATCGTCCGGCCAGCCAGACCGCCGGGCTGCAGGCAGACCCGGCAGCGGGATTCGTCGAACTGCGGACGGGATAGGGAGGATCGGCTGGCCGGGCAGCCAGAGGCCGGCGACGGAATATGAGTTAGAGCGGCGGCCAGCCTTTTTGACAGCGGTATTTAATAAAGTGTACGTGCTCGGAACGCGAGAATACGTCATTTGTAGACAGGTCGCACGCAGAAAAAAAGAGGGGGACAAAACGAAAACGGAGACGCGCGGTGCGTCCAGCGACTCCAGACGGGCTGGACAGGGCGGGGCGGGGCGGGGCGGGGCGGGGCGGCGCCACCGCCCTCCCTCCCGGTCCAGCAGCCCGGCAGCGCTACTTTCGGAACACGAAGCAGTTCGGGATAAATCGTCAGCCACAATAATAAGCCAGCGGACGCCCTCCGATAACAAGTTCATTATTCGGGCTAATTGGGCTTTCCTCGGTCCAGCCAGCCCTCGCCTGGGCTGGGGCGCTACGCTGGCGGTACTGCTGCCCGCGGCCACGACGCCGAGCCGCGCGGATTACATCTCGAACCCCAACCCGGCAAGGCCCCCGGCAGGGCTCCCGGCAAGGCCCCCGCCGCCAAGATTGCACACTCTTGTTGCTGCCGACGGGCTTGGTCTTGGCGCGCGGGGCGGGGCCGGGCGGACAGCGCCGAGGTCCAGGGTCGCGCCGGTCAGCGCCGCGCCGTAAACTCGGCCGACGAGGGGACGAAGGGCACGGCACCGCGGCCCGGCCGGCGCTCATCAACGAGGGCACCACCCCGACGTCTCTCTCCACGCCGCGTCGGCCGGCAGCGCGTCACTCCGGCTTCTTTAGCGGGGGGCGGCGCAGCGTGCAGCGAGGCAGCCGACGGTGCAGGTCGGCGCACGAGGGAGGGGGAAACAACTTGAATTTAAGTGTACGTTTTCCTTGAAATAACGTAAAATAACGTGAAATAAGGTTAAAAAACGGTGAAATAACGTTAAAACGATGCGCTTAGCCTCTTGGAAAGCACAAACGATCCGCCGACGATGCGCGGGGCCTCTTGGAAAGCACAAACGATCCCCGACGATGCGCGGGCCCTATTGGAAAGCAAAACCGATGAAAAATGATGTATTCGCGGATGCAAGCCGCGCGCTGGGTTATCTAGTCGTCCGAGTCGCAGGCTCCGCTCAGTGGTGCTGGTGCAGTACGGTAGGGGCGGCCGGGCAGCAACAATGCACAATGGTGACACGCGTGACTCTGGGGCCGGCACGTACTGCAGTGCTGGCAGTGCAGCGGCGCGGCGGGGGCGGCCAGGGCGGCCCAATTCAAACGGAAGGCAAACGGCCTAACGAGGACCTAACGTCCTTTGGCAACGGCAAACCCACCCGCCTCTGTGACGCAATGCAAAAAGTACAAGCAAAGACGATAAATATTTTAATTTTTTTCTCATATTTAAAGTTTTTTTTTTTTATCTACTTTGTTTGCCTTTTTGTTGTCAATTTTCCTTTGACGTGAGCATACCTCCCTGCACCCATAACCCCGCTGACACGGCGCGCGGTGCGGCGAGACGCGGCACCAACTTACGGGCCAATTTCTCGGCGCATTAACCGGCTTTGGCATTACGCCGCCGAGCCGCTAGAGCGTTGTTTGTTCTCCGCGCTGCCGAGCGTGCCGTGCCGTGGCCGTGCCGTGCGGCGTGGGTGCAGGGCGACGCGCAGCCTTGGCCGGCGGCGGCGGCCCGATCGGACTGGGTGCGCTCTGATGGCTTTGACGACGGCTTTGCCAAGTGTCGGGGTCGGCCGAGAGACGCGCACCGCGTCGCGTCGCCAAGATCACCGCCACGTAGAGGAGGGGACGACGACGACGCCGCGACCGCACGGCCCGCAGCCTGTCGCCGGGAAGCACCTGCTTTCTCCGGCCTCTCACTTCCACCCACCTGTAACACAACAACAGGACACGCATTACGATCCTGCGCGACGACACACACACACACACACACACACACACACACACACACACACACACACACGGGCGGGACACTGACCCGCGCGCAAAAACACGCCGGCTTAACGTCATAATTAGGGCCGCGACGGACAGGGCCTGGCCGCCCCGGCGGTGACAGCAGGGAATGCAAGTCGATCGGCATCGCGGCCAGCCAGCCAATCAGAGCGGGAGCCTTGGCCGCCGCCGCCGCCGCCCCCTGGCCCCGCATGACCTGACAGCGCCGCCGCCAGTGTGTGTGTATGTGCGCGCGCGCGCGGTCCGCGATGTTCCGCTCCGGGGAGGTCCCGTCCGTTCAGTGTGGGAACAGCGGTAGTCGCAGCCCCAGACGCCACGCCACGCCACGGCCAGCCTGCCGCTGCTGCACACGACCAAGCCGCGGATACAGATTGCGATTGCCTCGGCGATACCCCGCGCTTACAGGGCTCTTCAGGGAAAGGCAAACGGCATGCAGAGACGCACGCCGCGGGGGACTCTAGGCCTAGCCTTGGCTGCCTCGGCGCGGCACGGCGGAGCGCCGCCCCCGCCGCTCGCTTCCCGGACGTCGTCGTCGTCGCCGCGCACCGCAGCCAGCGCAGCATGGCGGCTCGGCGTCCACTTATGCGGAAAACGGCAAGAAGCAAGAAACGAAGGGCCGTCATTAAGAGCGGCCTCGTTGCCCTCGTCGTCCCGCGCGGGGGCGGGGCGGCGGGGCGGCGGGGCGGCGGGGCGCCTGGCGGCAGGCCGGCCCGCAGCACAGGGAAGCCCGCCGGGACTGCCTACCCACACGGCGCCTGGGCCGACGCGTTCAGGTCTCCGACATGGCGGGCGCTTGTCCATCAGAACGACAAGGAAAGGGGGAATCGAGGAGGCGCGTGCGGACGCGCCTTAACGCCCCGCGGACGCCTCGCCTCGCCCCGCACCCGCACTGCAGTCGACGGCGACCACCGCGGAGCAGCGGCCAGCTGAGTTAATTATGCGGATCGGACATGCGGAACGGCATCTTGGAGACAGCATCCGACGGCATCGCGATACGGCTGCTGTAAACGTCACCATTACGGCCGAGGCCACGCCGCTGTGGCGGCCAAACTGGACCGCCGGGGGAACCTCATCGCTTAGCGCCGCGCCGTCCTCACCCTCGCGGCCCGCGATCGCGACTCGAAATAAACGCCTCTGGCTGGCCGCGCTGGCCGCGCTGGCCGCGCTGGCTGGCTCCGCTGGCTCCGCCCCGCCGGCCCACGCCGCAGCCGCCCCGCCGCGTCTCTCTCGATGGCAGATCCATCACAACGTCCGAGGGGAAAGTGAGTGGCGCGGCAGCTGGCGGCGACGTGCTCCACGTCGAGGGTCGCGGCCCGCTAAACGGCGGCGACGGCTTGTGAAGCTCCGCCACGGCGAGGCCGCCGTCGGAGGACAGCGAGCGCCCCGAGGCCGCTGGCCCTGCCGGTGCGGCGCTGCCTTGAGCCCCGCGCACCCGCGCACCCGGCAGCAGACACACGCGTTTAACACCCACTGATTCACCGGCGATAGCCATCGCACCATTACAAACCGGTACCGCCGCGCCACCGCGTCGCCGGCATCCTGGTGACGGCAAGGCGTCGCGGGCAGGGGCGCCGACGCAGCGCTGCGCGCCCCTATCTCCGCATCAAGGAACTCGGTGTCCAGCTCAATGCCGGCGTCGCGGCGCTCTGTCCCTCTCGCACCCCGGCGGCATGCCGCTGCCGCTCCGCGAGTGCGACGCAGACGGAGGAGGAGGCCTCCTCGGAACCATCGCCGGTGTGCTGCCGCGTGCCAAGGTGAAGAAGGGCCTCAAGCCGAACGTACACGTCGCGTGCACGCGAGGCGACGCGAGGACACACACACAGCTCGCCCATTCGCTCGGAGACAGACACACGCAAAGGAGTCCCTCGCCGCGAAGGAACAAAAAGGAGTCACTTCAATTCCAAACAGCCAAAAAAAGAAAAAGAAAAAAAAAACGCTTCTTTTTTAAATTAAACAAAAAAAAATATTTTAAAAATGCGTGAGCAGCATGTGATGTCACGTGTGGGAAAGAGGCAGCTGTACGCCGCTGTCCCTCTCGACGCGGAGACACGTCCGCACCGCGTCAAGCTAAATGTGCCGTCTACGCTCGCTATCGCCCCACCCCGCCAGTTGCTCCACCGATCACTTGTCAAGAGCCGTGTAGCGTCCGGCGTCACACGCGTCGAGGGGATCGGCGGCGACACTCACTTCGCGTCGCCGCCTCCTCGAAGCAGTGCCAGCGCAGCGCGGGCACCCGCCTCGGAACCAAAATGCGGGACAAAACGACTTACATCTGTAACCGCCCCGTAGTTTAATTTTCCAACACAGCCAACACGGTGCGCTGCATTTGCATGGGCGGGGTGGGGGGGGGAGCGCCCCGAATTAAACAGAGCCCCTACTCTCGCCGCAACGCGCACAACGTGTTCGGCTCAGCCCAAAGTGATAAACGAGCGACCCGGCCGGACCTGCCAGTGGCCGCAGCACGGGGCGGCGGGGCGCTGCGTGGCCACCGCCAGGAACAGCAGCGCGGCCCCGGCCCGCCCACCCTGTCGCCTGTTCCGGCCCAACGTCCGGCCCAACGTCCGGCGGACCCAGGCTCCCCACCGCCACAGCGACTCGGGGCGCGTCCTGGCCGAGGTCCTGACCTACCCCACGCGCGACCACAGCCTTGTTCGGCCTCTTTTCTGGCCGACCGGCGCGGCCAACTCCCAGTACCCTTTGCACCTCGACGAGCAGCAGCTACTTTGCGAGGCCGGGCCGCCCTGCCGCCCTGCCGCCCCACCCCATCCCTGCGCCAGCGTGCTGCGCTGAGTGCTGGCGGTGGTAAAAGCAGCGCGGCGCAGCGCGACATGACGACTTACTTAGCGCTTAATTAGAATGAATAAGTTTGGTGTCGAGTGCCGGGCCTGTAAGGCCTCTCTGCAGCCAGTCAGCCAGCCAGCACCTCCCTGCCTATAGTGCCTAGGCACAGTAGACATCGCGGCCCAGGAGGTGGACCAACCTCGGGCCCAAACGCTCCTGTCTGCAGACTGATGAACCCGAAGAGAGAGAGAGAGGGAGAGAGAGAGAGAGAGAGAGAGAGAGAGAGAGAGAGAGAGAGAGAGAAAGAGAGAAAGAGAGAAAGAGAGAGAGAGAGAGAGAGAGAGAGAGAGAGAGAGAGAGAGAGAGAGAGAGAGAGAGAGAGAGAGAGACGCTGATCCGCGCCTCGTTAGCGCGGGCGACCGGCAAACACGTGTAAATAACCGGCGGCCTGGTTCGTCTGATTCATCGCGCCCGCTCATTAACTCATGGCTGCTTTGCTTCTGTTGGCTTTCGCGACCCGCGGCGAGGGCGGCAGCATCCGTCATGTCTCACCCTCATTCTCTCTCTCTCTCTCTCTCTCTCTCTCTCTCTCTCTCTCTCTCTCTCTCTCTCTCTCTCTCTCTCTCTCTCTCTCCCGCACGGCGCCGCGGAGAGTGGCTCGCCGGCAGCCACCGTAGTCCAGCAGCAGCACGGCGTCGAGCACTAATCAAAGAGCCGGTGCCGGCGGACGCGGCGCCGAGGCCACGACGCCGACCTGGTGGCGGGCGACGACGGCGAGCAACCGCGGAAACGCACGGCGGCGGCGAACGTGTCGGACAATTTGTGTCCGTCTGGTTATACGGGTACCGAAAACACCGCCGCGGCGGCCCTCAACAAATGACGCGGTCAGGAACAGGTGCGCGCCGCCGCCGGGCCGGCCGGGCCATTCCGAGGAATCGCTTCGTCGCTCTGTCTCTCTCGCACCCCTCCGGAGCGGCCCGCGAGGGAGATAGAGAGCGACGCGGCGACTCGACGGCAGCGAGGCGGCCGGCCCCTCAGCGGCCAGCTGCAGCAAACTCTCCGTCGCGCGCGCCGCCGTCGAGTGCGACAAGGATGCCAACAGCCTAATTGGATCGAGTCCATTTCGCGGGGCACAGCGCGCAGCAGCACCTATCGACGCGCTCCGCCCCGCCGCGCTAACAGAAATTTCGTGTCGCCTGTCGCGGGCCGCGTGTCGAAAGAACGCGCGGCGTCGTCCTCTTCTTGACCGCCGCGCCGCCGAGCAAACACTCCAAGCGATTTTCGAGAACAACACCCCTCCCTCCCTCCCTCCCTCCGCCGCCATCGAGAGTTGGTGTGACCGCGGCCATCGAGTGCCGTGCCGCTTGCGTTCCTGGGGCCGAGCCCGGGGCCGAGCCCGGGGCCGAGCCGGGGCCGAGCCCGGGGCACAGTCTGGACACGGAGGGAGGCGCCCTGAGGCCCCATTCGGCCGGAAATGCGCACGCCACGCCACGCACGAGATGCACGCTGTCCTTTGATTCCATTTCGTGACGGGGCCACTTTTAATGTACAGTGTGTCAACAATCCGGGACGGGCTGGGCAGGGACCCAGGATGCCTTCCGGGAATAATGTTCGTGATCCGAGGAAGCCGCCGCCGTTTACCCGCAGCCCGCTCCGCTAGGCCCCGCTAGGCCCCGCTAGGGGTCCGTGGGGCCCAAAGGGTCTCCAGGGACGCCCTGCCCTACGCCCAAGGGCGCGTCGCAGGGTCGGTCGGAAAGGGCTGCCCACATTCCAGGCGACATCAGCGAGTCCTCCCTTGAAACCACCTTCTTCTTCTTGATCCCTCAGGCGGTTTCTTATCGCACCGTTCCGACCGAATTTGTGACCGAAATTCGCTCCCTGGCGCTACTGGTTTTCGGCCGCCCTCGCGGCCATTCCTTGCCGGGTCGTGTCCGCGGTCCTCGCCGCCATCCTGGCCCTGTCGCTGACACGCAAACGACTGCTGCGCCTCCACGAAAACACGCCTCGTTTCCCAGGTGTTTACAGAGTCGGCCGTATTTCGATCAGCGCGGCGAGGTGCTCCCGCGGACGGCAGGGCGGCGCGTGCCGCCGACACGGAGCGCGGCGCGGCACAGTGGGTCAAAAGACCGTTGAGGCGGCCAAAATTCAAGACGCGTTTTGAGCTCCAGAGTCGCTAAATGGAACTCGAATCGAACGTGTGACCCCACTAATGGATTGCTCTCCGAACGAGGAATCCACTGGTGGGGTCACACGTTCGATTCGAGTCCCATTTAGCGACTCTGGCGCTCAAAACGTGTCCGGAATTTTGGCCGCCTCAACGGTCTCCTGACCCACTGTGCGCGGCGCCCACGGCCCCGTCACGCTGACGTCACAGAGATGGCTCGCCAATTCGATGCAAACGGGAGACTCTCCTCCTCCTTATCACGCCGTGTGAGCGCGTTGTATAGCCCTTGGGCCCTCGGAGATAAATATCCCATTTCCTGAGGTGTGAAGCAGGTAGGCTCAATATGGGTGGCATTTGTCTCAATAAGAGTGTCGAGCCGTCACGAGATGGGCCGAGGATGGGCCGACCGGCGCCGCTGCGTCGGGAGGGAGGGACAGCGAGGCGACGCCGCCGGCTGTCGCGCCCAGCCCAGTCCGGATGACGCAACGCCGCTCTCATCGACCGCACCAAATAACCGAAAACGCGCACGCGCTTTGATGACGTCGCAACGAAAACCAACACGTGTACTCGGTTAGCACAATGCGAACTGACATTCGTCACGTCGAGTTAGCCGGGGCAGGGCGGGACTGAGGGACGCCAGGCGAGTCGGTCACCGGCCTGGTCGTCCTATGGGGCTCAGCGCGGGGCGCGCGGGGCATTTGCGTACATCGCCGTCCGCGCCCTTCCCAGCATTCTTCCGACAGTATATAACGCCTGCCTCGCCTCTCCGTGCTCGGGGAAAAAGACTTCGCAGCTAATTGGTGGTCGCTTCCACTCCCCGACGAGCCGAGCACGCCGCCGGCCGCCCAGCCGAGCCGGGCTGCGGGGCCTAGAGGGGGTCGAGCCGGACCGGCCGGTTCATTCATTCCGAACGGAATCACCGACTCGGCCGGCGCGTCGTATTTTACGTACCAAACGAGCTGGGGTGCTTCCCCGCGCCACCACGCCTTCCAGAGGATCTTCACTTCCTCCGACCAACTCCGGGCTTTTCCACGAAAACTCCCCACAAAACACGCGCCAATCTGAGGGGGCCATCCATCAAAAGCGAACACAACAAAGACAGCAGCCACCCTGAACGGCCGGTCAAATTGGCGAGAGAGATTCGATCGGCCGGCCGTCCTGGATGTCCTGGAATGTGGCACAAACCATCCGAGGCGGCGCCTGGATCGGGCCGCGCCCCCGCGCCTTGACTTCTTCAGTATCACAGGCCCCCGATAGCATGGCTAAAAATATACAGGAAGCGAGCCTCCCCCACGAGCAACCCCAGCAGCCGGCCGGCCGGCCGGCCACCAGGCAGAGACAAACACACGCACACGACACAAGCGCCAACATGGGCAGAATAATTCGGGGGGCGAGTGACAGTTTGGCCGCCTTATCTGGATCTGCCATACAACACGCGCGTACAGCATCATCCCGTTCGGGCCGTTCCGGGAAGCGCAGCAAAGACCATCCCGGGCCAGCCTGGCCGGCCTGGGCCCCGCGGGGGGCGCGTGCGCGCAGCGGGCCGGCCCCGACCGCATCGTGTACAGGATTACAGGACAACAGTTTGAAGGACTGCAAACATAACGACAATGAAGCCAGTCCTCGACAGTCGTGCCTTATTTTGTTCTTCTCGCCAAACGCAAAAAGTTGGAAAAAGTGCATTGATGAATGACTTAATGAACGGACGAATGAATGAATGAATGAATGAATGAATGAATGAATGAATGAATGAATGAATGACCAAATGAATGGACGAATGAATGGGAGTGGGCGAGATGGATAGGCTGTGCCCCCGGAGCGGAGCAGTATTAATGCCGACACGTTCAAGAGCGTCATGAGGGTGGCGGGCGAGGCCTTCCATAAGTCAGAGCGCCGGGCGGCGGGGCTCGCGTCCTGGCCGGGCCCTCGGCCGGGCCCTCGGCTGGCGGGGCTGACGGACGCCGTCACGTCGGGGCCGCGACGCGCGCGCCCGCCAAAATGCACACAAAGTCATCTCGGCGGTGGGCCGGTCCGCCACGCCCCGCCACGCCCCGCCACGGCCATGCCATCAGGCCTTGTCCACACACAGTTTAACTTTTATTCCCGGGCCGTTTTAATTTATTGGCACCAGTGCAGGGCCTCGGCCAGGGCGACGTAGAGGCGGACGCCCAGGTAGGAGGCTGCGCGGTGCTAAACGTCTTCGAGACGTCCGTCTGGTCTGGCCCCGCCACCACGGCCACCCTCATTACGCAGAGAAGCAGAAACCCGAAACCGGACACACCGCCCACCTATACCTGAAACCCGGCAACCCGGCCCCCGAGCATTTTGTCACAGAAATAATTAAGTGCATGGTTTTCCTTGAAAAGCGACAGAAAAGCATAAACAGGAGGCCCAGCAGGGCCAAGGGCGACACGCCAAGTGAGACGACGGGGAGGGCAAAAAAGGGTCTGCAACGCCGCAGGGTGTGGCGCAAGGGGGCGGCGCCGGGGGCGGGGCGGGCGGGCGGGGCGGCAGTCCCCGGAGCTGAATGTGACGGCATGTGGTCCCTGGGGAGCGTGGAGCGGGGTGCGGGACGCAGGGCCCCCAACGCACACCTAACCGCCAACAAGGCTTTGGGACACAAGTCGACACAAGGCTTCGGGGTGTAATATCCACATTATATCCCTGTTCGATCAGGACCGCACGCGAGCAGGGCGAGGATGCATCCCCGGGCCGGGCACGTCACAGTTTAACAGTGTACCTGGAGATGTCCTGGCCTGCCTCGGCCCCACAGTGGCCCTGCGCCTCAGCGGCCCCACCCACACCGCATTCTTGGGCGCTGCGACCCTAAACAGCCCGGCGCTCCAGCCAGCCCCGCACCTCTGGGAGCAGGCCTTGCCGTCCATCACGGTCGTTGACACGTTTGTCAATAATTTGTTCTACAAGGGAAACAAGGCCAGACAGCGCGGGGACGACGCGGGTTGCGGGTTCGAGCCCCGGCGGCAGACGCCGCGATGACGCTTTTATATCGCTGCTGGCAGGCGGACAGACGGACACGGGAGGACCACGACGGCGAAGGAGGAGTAGCGCGGCTCAGGCCGCCGCCGCCGGCTGCCGCGCGCTGCCGCAGCCTGCAGGACACATGCAACAGATTTCTACACACGCATCCACGGTTCCGAGAGAGCCTGGCCATAAAGCACACGGGCGGCCCTGCAGGCGCCAGGTCGGGGCGTGGCGGGGTGTGGCGTGGCGGGGTGCCGGGGCGTGCGGAATGGCAGTGACACTGAGCCGGAAATCCGACACCCCCGGTGCTGGCCGCCACGGCAGGGCGGACCTACACCGCGCAGCGACCGCGCGTCGTCGTCTGCAGTGCAGGGCACTCGCAGGCACTCGCAGGCACTCGCAGGCATTCGCAGTGAGGTAGCTGCGGACCAAATGCTGCTGCAGGCGCACCGGCCACACCGCACGCCGCGCCCGCCCGAAGGGTTGGGGACGTCATCCATCACGCGGCCAGGTCGCCGTCGACGGTCCCCGAGACCCTTGCGTCATTAGGCTGGCGCGCTGACCGCTGCGACTGGCGGGCATTCCAGGCATCGCTTCGTCGCGCCGCCTCTCTCGCTCCCCGACGGAGCGCTCAACGAGTGCGACAGAGCGACAAAGCTCTTCTTCGGAATCGGGCAGCAGGCTCGATCGGATGAATGAACCGCCGACGGCGTCCTCGCCCAACCAAATCCCGCGCCGCACTGCTCCACCCTCGGCCATGCACGCTACGGACAAAACGGCCGCGGCGCAGGTATTCGAACCACGTACCAGCGGGGCCGCGAGCAGAGGCCGCCGACTCGCCGGCTGTTGAGTGGCGTTCCGTCATCGCCCACGTCACAGTCACAGGACCAGGCAGCCGCACACCACGAGGACTCGCTGACTGCACCCCCTTCCCGTCAGCCACCTCATCCCTCACCATTTGTCTGTGGCGCGGGGCGGGACCGAGCCGAGACCTGTCGCTCGGCCTGAGCTGCACCGCGTCGGCGCGATCAACATCCTATCTGCCACTTCCGAAATTGGCGGACCCGAAGTGCGCGACCGGCGGGCCAGCCAAACTTAAAAATAACGACAGGTACGAGGCGCTGCGCTGTCATGTGGTCTGCAGGCTGATCTCCATCCCAGTCGTCGCTCTGTCTCTCTCGCTCGCACCCCTACGAACCGCCCCATGAGCGAGAGAGAGAGAGAGAGAGAGAGAGAGAGAGAGAGAGAGAGAGAGAGAGAGAGAGAGAGAGAGAGAGAGAGAGAGAGGAGACAGAGAGACGCGGTGACGAAAGCGCAGTTCGGAATCGGCCCACGTTGTCAACGGGGCTAATCTTTTCCGTCTCGACCTAATCCGCCCTCAGACTCCTCAGAGCGCGGCCGCAGCGACTCGGACCAATTCGTCTTGTCGAGTCGGCTTTGACACATTCGGCGGTTCATTCCCTTCGGTTCCTGGCCGGCGGGCCATTGTCTCTGTTCGACAGGCGGGTAAGCCAGCCGGCTGCCACGCTGCCGTGTCTATCGGACTGGCGCCAGCAGACGCCTCCAGCTCCAGCGCCTCCGACCCGTGTCATCAGTTATCGATGCGCACTCACTTTCTCCTTCCATTTTATCCGTCCGATATTTTTGTGAGCTTCTGGGGTGGGGCAGAGGGGGCTCTGCGTGTGTGCGTGCGTGTGTGTGTGTATATGTGTGTGCGGCACATTCTTGGCTCGCGCGCCTCACTTCACTTTAATTGCTGGGGTTTGCATCGGCGCCTCTGCGACACTTTTAAAACCTCCCCCCGTCCCCGCCACGCCAGCCCCGACGTCCCGCCGGCCTGTTCTTGCCTGCTTGCCCCGCCCCGCCCCCCGCCCTCTCCATCCCTTGGTCCGCGCCACCTCTAAGGACGGTGGTGACGACCTTGTACGGAAAGAGGCGACAAAGACACCTCGGTGACGTCAGCGCGCTGTCATTGGGTGGATCAGCCTCCCGAGCGCACTGATTCGATATGGTTCAGCCAAAAGCCTCTCGGGTTGTTGCCTCTCTCGCTGAGGATCTCTCTACCCTCCGCGAACCGCCGCGGCTACTGGCCCGCCATCCCATGGCAGCGGCCCATGGCAGCGGCCCAGGGGCCCAGGGCGGTGCGGCTGCGGCCCCAGACGCGGGCCCCATAAATTTCCCCCCTGATCCGCGTTTACCAAACACATCACGGCAACTATGTGTGGGGAGCCGCGGAGCGAGGAGCCACATTCGTCAGCACTGTCATTCCTAGGGGGCGGTGGAAGTAAAAACCGCCGTTAATTACTGTTTTGCTTTGTGCACGCTGCAGTGGCGTCACCAGCGGCACCGGCCGGCGTCCCCGAGGACGTCACGCCCACCGCCGCCGACGAGGCGCAGGATTCATAGATGCCACAATCGCGCTGGTCAATTTCTCGTGGCCACTTGGACACGGCGCGGGCCCTGCGCGAAGGGGCGGCGCTCCCCGGAAGGCGGCGCAGCAAGCGCCCGCTCCAGTTCCCACGGCCGGAGCGTCACGACGCCGCGGGCCGCGGCCACGACGACGACGGGCCCCACGGCGGCGGCGGCTCGCGGGGGCTGGAAAACGAAACGTCAAACAGCTCGCGGCCGCCGCCGGTGCCGCCGCCGGTGCCGCCCTCGCAGACGGATGGCTTTCTAAAGAAAGAAGTGCACCGCGACACGCGCGGCGCGGGGCCCTACGGCCGGGGCCCTGCGGCCGGGGCCCTACGGCGCGGGGCCCTACGGCGCGGGGCCCTTCGGCCGGGGCCCTTCGGAAGCACGCCGTCAGCCGGGGCCGCGGGGCGCATTTCTCAGCGGGAAAACAAGCCGGCAGGCCGCGCAGTCAAAACACTGTCGCCAAGAGTGCGGCCGCTCGCGCCTTTCAAACAACGGCATCTCTGCCGCGTGAAGCGCCGTAAAAACGCGGCGGAATGATCGCACTTGGGCGCGCGCCAGCGCCCTCGCCGCCGACCGCGGACCGCGGCGGCCGCCGACCGCGCCCACGGGCCGCGCGATAGGCTGTGAGTGGCTAATCGATACTTTATTCCACAACCCGCCGTAAACAAGCCACCGAGCGCGCAGTGCGCCACGACACTGCCGCCGGTCGTCGACGACGTCCTGGTGGACGAGGTAGGTGCTCCTAGCAGCGCGGCAACGCCTCGGGCCGCGCAGCGTCGCCTCAATGGAACGCGGCACGGGCATAAAGGGGCAGTGCAGCCCGACCATTACACGCACTACAACGCCGCCACGCCGCAGCCACGGCCGTGTACGGCCCGTACCGCCCCGCGCCGCGGTCACTCAAAAACAACCCCGAGACGGTACACGAGGCGGCGCCGGATTAAAGTTGCCGATAAACAAGAAGAGCAGCAGCAACAACAACAAGACTGCGGGTATCGGGTATCAGAGCGCGACAACGGCAGCGAGCGGCTCCATGCGCAAACGCAGACCGAAAAGGAAAATGAGCAACGAGAAGGGCCGGCCACTAAAACCTAAAACATGCCCCCCCCCCCTCTCCGGCCGGCGGTGCGCCTTCGCCCTGCTCCGCCCCCGACCCGACGCGGTCCTCGGCGGCGGTGCCCTTGTTGGTCGAGGCCTCTCGCAACGCACACAGCATGCGCAGCATTCTCCGGCCGCCGCGCCGTGACAAGTTATTGAGGCCGCAGAGCTCATTGACGGCACACACACACACACACACACACACACACACACACACAAACGGGGTGCACCGCCGCCCGCCCTGCCTGCACACGGTCCGCGCACGGTCTCGGCGTCGTAAAATGGAGACGTTACTGGACCCCCACTTATAGGCAGTCTAGACAAGATATTTCAATTCGTGCGTTGCGCGCGCGCTGCGCGTTTTCCCGCCAGCCTCGTTCCGTTCGACACGCGGTTCCCACAGCAGAGAGGAGCGTTGGCTGCAGCTTCGCCGCGCCAAAGTGCGTATGAGCAAGCCCCTCCTGTTCCCCCTGCCGCAAAGGCTCGTTGAGCCGAGGGCCTTTCAATCCAACACCGAACCGAGCACGCACGCACACACACACGCAGAGAGAGAGAGAGAGAGAGAGAGAGAGAGAGAGAGAGAGAGAGAGAGAGAGAGAGAGAGAGAGAGAGAGAGAGAGAGAGAGAGAGAGAGAGAGAGGCCGCCGATCAAGGTTGTTCAAACCGTGTGCTCCATATCATTTGATTGGACATAAAAGCGGCCGCGGCCAAACGCACCGCCATACGCCATATCCTTTGCGATGCCCCTTCTTGCCACGTGCGTACGTGTGTGAGTGAGAGCGTCTCTGTGTGCGTGTGTCCGGCTATCTGAATCATGAGTGTTCCGGACGGCATATACAACAAACGCACACGCGCACACACACACACACACACACACACACACACACACGCGCGCGCGCGCGCGCACTGTTGCGAGCACAGACACGCGGAGTTGGCGCGACCACGGCGACCACCGAGTTGACATGGTCGTCCAAGTGGGCCAAACGGAGACGCCACACGCCGCCCTGCGCGAAAGAGAAATGTTGAAGGTGCGTATGTGTTGAACTTTCAGATGAACAGCGACCGCATTTCGCATCTTTGCGTTATAACAAAGACTATGGGATTCAACTTTAGCGATAACGTTTGCATGTTTGATTTGTTTTTAAAACAGATACTTAGTTTTTTTTGTTTGTTTTTTTTAAGTGACCGGCCGGTTGCCGCCCACGACAGGGCCGCGGTCGCGTAGAGTGGGGCGGGCCTAAGCCTGGCAGCCAGGCAGCCAGCCAGGCAGCCAGCCAGCCAGGCGGGTACAAATGACTATCTGCGAAGAGCATCACTATACCAAACTAGCGGGGCAGGCGGGGCGGGGGGCCTCACCGAAGCACACACTATGCCTAACAAGGCGGGCCTGCGCAGCGTCATCTGTCCACGTGAAAAAGCCAGCGAGGAGGAGTCACTTCCTGTCACAGCCACGGATCCGCACCGAGAGAAAAAAAAAAAAAAAAACAAGGCGAAGCAACAGCCCCTTTTCTGGAAGTCGCCTGCTTCATTCCTGTCAAAACTCGGGCTCGTTACAAATGGGGCGACACAGAGACACCACCACTTTAGTCCGACTAGTGACGCAGTGATACGCAGTGACACAGTGCTCCGTTTGCATTTGGGTCCGCAACCCCCGGGCGGGGCAGCCCTGCTGCTGGACAAGCCACCCTTGGGCCCTTGCCACGGCGGGGCGGGGCCGTCTTGTGTCCGCTCCGCTAACACATGAGTTGCAAGTCTTGCTCCTGACGGGCCGAGACGAATGGGAGACCCGAACACCCAGCGCACCCCCACCCCTTCCCCCTCGGCCGCAGACGCCTGTTAGTGCCCTGTTCCTGATACAGCTACTCGTGTTGGGGTGGCGGGCCCAGGACCACCGCACGGCCGGTCCTTGGCGTGGTATCCGCAAGCCGGCCAGGGCGGCGGTGGAGGTGTCGCGCTGTCGCCGCCGCGGCTCGCCAAGACAAGGCGACGGACCGCGGGACCGACAAATCCGCGACACGGCGCCGCCGGGCCGCCGCGGCGCCAGGCCGTGACCGACCGCCGCGTCGGCACCGCGACCACCGGCAAAAACACAAACCGCAACAAACGACTTGCAAAACATCGTGCGCTCCGTTTTGTTGGTTCGCGGCCGCGCACAGACGAGGCGGCGGCGGACGTATTCCCAGGGCGGCGCGTCGTGGAGGCAATCTCCGACGTCCTCATCGATGAAACAACAAAACAAAAGAAAATCCATGTTGTTGTTGTTGCTGTGTCGTGCGCTGCGTGTGTGCGCCGCGCGGCCGGCTTCCGGCCCGAAAACATACGGACAATCAACGTCATTTCATTTGGCCATAAGTGGGAAGAAAGGACAGGCAGGGCACCAATTAAGGAAGAGGGGCTTAGCGCTGCCGCAGGGCCGCAGGGGTTTGTGGCGGCTGGGGGAGGGAGGAGACACACGCCACCGTGTCGACCTGCTATGCCTGCGGGAAGATTAGTGTGCTCGCAGCGCGCAGGCCACACCAAAATATAGAGGAAACGGCCACAAATAGAAATCCGTGAGGCCTGCCAGAGGAGAGACAGGGAGGAAGAGAGAGAGGGGGAGAGAGAGGGAGGGAGAGAGAGAGAGAGAGAGAGAGAGAGAGAGAGAGAGAGAGAGAGAGAGAGAGAGAGAGAGAGAGAGAGAGAGAGAGGCCGGGAGGGGGGGAAGGGGCGCACGGGCAGGGCGCGCCACGGCGTTGAGCACACAAGTCAAGCGCGTCACCAGCAACACGATGATTTGTTGCTCGAATCGGATGGAACACAACCAAGCCAACATCACCGCGGCGCCTGGCGCGCGAGGGGGTGAGGGTGGTGGGGGGCCGCGGAGAGCGCGCTGAAAAACACGCCCGGCATATATTGGCAAAACAGAGAGTATAGGCCCGCGGCTTTCACGAGACTCAGCTCAGCACACAGACGCGGATACCGGTAAGCCGTCTGATTCCGAGCACTGCTTCGTCGCTCTGTCTCTCTCGCACTCATGGGGCGGTCCGTAGGGGTGCGAGAGAGACAGAGCGACGAAGCAGTGCTCGGAATCAGACGGCAGGGTACCAGGGCTCATACCCTCGCTTCACACACGCGTGCACGCGGAAGCAGGGCGGCAAAAAGGAAGCCACAAGGGTGGCGTCCGAGCCTCCTTCCCCGCGGCCTGCGTGGCGCCTGGCGGTGACGTCGCGGCGACGTTAACGGCGCCCGAAAGCACCGCCACAACCATCGATTGATTTACGCCCAAGTTATTCATGGAGCCCGGCTCGTCCTCCTGGCCGGAGATTGTCACCTTCCCGTCGAGAGAGTATACACACCGACGGGCGGACGGCTCGTCAGGGCGCGGCGGGGCGGGGCGCGGCCCTAAACGCCCTTAATCCTTCATCCCGACTCATAACGCTCCTAATTGGACATCCATCAATGCGACGGCCCTACACCGCAGCCCCGCGACAGTCCCGCAGTTAGCGCGCCACCCGCGGCGAGCGGCGCGAGCAGCCAACGAAAAAACGGCGCAATCAGGACGAGTCTCTTCATTAATGAATAATAACGCGATCACTGTCAGCCCGCCCGTTAGGCCGTTAGCGGGCGACGTTTTTAAGCGGTCATTAGCTGCCGCGCCTCTGTCTTCCCATCCGAATCCCCGACCAAAAGACCACCATCCGCCGGTCCAACCACCAACCGCCCTGCGACCTGCTCCCAAATCCTGCGAGCCGGTTACCATCCTCTCAAAAATATTTAAACCTTATTAATAGATATTATCTTAACCACTTAGCTGCTTTGGCTGGTATTTTTAAAAATTATTCAGCGGTGTAGGGCCGGGGCGCGGCGGCGACGACCTGCTTGAGGGCCTGGAGGTGGAGCAGCGGGGCGCACCGCGGCGTGCAGGCGTCGAAAAATAGAAGGCGTTTTACGGTGGCGGCGACTGGGTGCCAATACCCGAAGCCTCGGCCTCGCACGTGTGCGTCCGAAGCAGGCCGGAGCAAAAAGCAGCAAACGCGGCCAAACCGCGCCGCAGCGACACCCCCGGCCGGGGCGCAGTGGGACGAACACGTGTACCGACATAATAAAAATTAGGGCCGAGTCGGGGGAAAAACGAGAGCACGGCGTCGGCGGCGCGGTGCACTTGGTGGCGTCAGTGCAGGGTGGGGCGGGGTGGGGCGGGCTGGGGCGGGGTGGGGCGGGCTGGGGCGGGGTGGGGCGGCAAGCCACTGCCATGGGAACTTGAAGCACCGCCCGGGTGGCGCGGCCGGTCCCCCGGGGTGGCCCCGGCATTGGCCACGCCGAGGCCTATCATGCCGAGCAGGGTGTTTCGCGATGACTATCGCGCCTCCGTCGTCGTCCTGGGCCCCGACGGCCTGAGGCGCCACTCAAAACCCTTGCGTCAATAAAAGACGTATCCGTCTGGCCGGTGACACCGGGCCGCCATAAAGCTGGCCGTCGTGCAGGCCGGCCGATAACGCCGGTCCCAGGCCCGCCAGCCTGGCCAGGTCCCCGTCGTCTGCTGGGTCGAGGGACTGGCGGCAGGTACCTGCGTCGGTACCTCACTGCGAGGACCAAAGGACCAAAGGTACCAAAGGACCCAAGGGCTCACAGTTCACCTGCTTTAGGAGGCTGTAAAAGGCGAAAGCCCTTGTCCTCGTTCCCACAGCGCGGCGCCAATAGAAAAAGATGCAAATGACTGCGCCGTCGGAGTGAATGAGTTAAACCGCGACGGTTTTACGACCGGCAGCGCCACCAACACCCCACAACACAAAACGCAACCAGGGTCGCCAAAACGGCGGCACTCCGCACAAATTGCGACGCCGTCTCTCTGGTGCTGCCTGCTGTCGGCCACATCCATCAAGCAGCCGATCCGTCTTGCGCCATCGACACTATCGACACGCCAGCCAGTCGAAATCTGGCGACTTCATAACGAGACAAGCGGCCTTTGTTGACTCAGTGCTTCAGCCAGCAATCTCTGCGCAGTTTTACAACGTGTTCATTGTCGCGACAGCGGGGGGCCGGGCCCGGGCCGGGCCGGCTAGGCCGGGCGGACAGCCTTGGCCCTGGGGACGGGACTGGGGGTCGCTAGGGGGCGGGCGGGGCAAGCTCTCTACGGCCATGGGCGAGGCTGGCGAGGCGACAGGGTGGCGCCGGCCCAGCCCCCCACTCCCCGGAAGTGCTCGCTACTGCTTTGCACACATAAGCTGTCGCACACGGTCCATTCCCAGAAACACAGATTACAACTCGCACGCCCCGTTGGAACGGCACGGCGTTTTCTCAATGGCCGCGCGTACAATGCTGGCGCGAACCGGCCGCAACAAGTGCGAGTGCGACAGAGAGAGAGAGAGACAGAGCGAGGCGATCCCTGGGGCGCCCGGGGGCCATTCATCCAGCTACCGGATAATCTCGGCGACCACGGCGACAACCAGCGCGCGGCGTCCAGTCCGCCGGTGCACTTCCTTCACTCTGCCTCGCCCTGACGGCGCGTCGTCGGGGTGCGAGAGAGACAGGCAGAGCGACGCATGCCGCCGCAGCGCGAGCCCACCAGAAGCACTTTTCGGGTTTTATGCTTCCATTTCGGCGTGGCGAATGCGCGTGCTTTATGAATCAATGGCGCTGGCCAACGAGCGACAGCATCACGGCCGCGCGTAAACTTGTCCAGCGGCTGGAGCCTCCAGCCTGGAGGCCTGGACAACGCGGCCGTACGTTGGCGGCTTTACGCGGCCCGCCTCCTGCAAAGGGCAGCCACGGAGGCAATTTCCCTGGGGCTGCCGCAACGGCCACCAAAACAAACCTTTTGGAAAGTATGCTGCTCCGTTCCGCTCAAAGTCCGCCGCGCTGTACTACACCGCTGGAAAGGTACCCCGGCATGCCTGGAGGTACCGTGTGCGCGTGCGCGGCGCTCCGCTGTGCGGTAGCCACCCGACACCCGAGACACGACATCCAGACGACGACGTATACCACTGCGCATTACCATATTACGCGCCGCGCCGTGCCGTCGCGTGTCGTGGCCGCCGTGTCGTGGCCGGCGTGGCCGGCGTGCCCTGGCCGCCGTGGCCGGGGTGCACGAGCACACGCCCCTGCAGTACGTGCAGTCCAGCCTCCAGGTTACACGGCGTCACGGGGGGTCCGCGTCGGGCAGGCCGGCCGAGCTGACCTGCCTCAACCCTCGAGCCAATATGGGATGGCGCAGTGGGATTACCGCCAACACGCAGCATTCCCGGACTCTTTTTTTTTATTATTATTATTTTCAGTCTGTCTCACTCACTCCGCTTTCCGTCGCTCTAAGTCGTAACTCAGGTGCGCTGGACTCCGGGCAGCATCGCCACCAGGCCCAGCTCGACGCCAAGCGCTACCGCGGACCACCCCCCCCCCTTCCCCTCACCCCGGGCCAGCCCAGCGGGGGACCTTGCAAACGACTTGAGCCCCGTCCCGAGCCAGTCCGGCAGCCCGGGATGAAATTACAGAGCGACGGCCAAATTAGTGATAAACGGTTTGTAAACTGCCGCGCCGCGCCACGGCATGCAACGGGGTCGCCGCGGGTCCCGCTCGGCGAAGCCGCGAAGCCAGAGCACTCAACCAAGACGGGCCGGCCGCGCCGCCGCGCCGCCGCGCCGCCGCGACGTGCTTTACGTGTCAATCGAGTGGAGTGTCTCGCAGGTGTCTCCCTGCGTGGCGTCTCTGCCCTTCCCGCCGCTTCCTGCCTCGGAATGCCGGCCGGCGCTGTTCACCCGCCCCGCCCGCGCGTCCCTGCCGCGCCGCAGCGATTGCAATCATGCCCTTGGGAGAAGGGAAATGCGAATTAGCCACCGGATTAGCATGCGGGAGACTATCGCCAGCTCCAGCGGGCCCTCTGTCCCTCTCGCACCCCTGCGAGACGCCCTGCGAGGGAGAAAGAGCGACGACCGTCCGGCAGTCCGCTGCGCGGCGCCGCGGCGGCCGGCCAGCATGGCGTCCATTCAGTGGAATCTGCAGCACACCTGGTGCGCCCCGCCACCACAGCCCAAATGTCTCATCGCCATTAATTCAAGTCGCGCTTCATTCCCGATTCGGAATAACCGACCCAGCCGGGGGACGCCCCTGTCGCGGCACCGCCCCGCCCCGCCCCGCCCCGCCCCGCCCCGCCCCGCCCCGCCCCGCCCCGCCCCGCCCCGCCCCGCCCCGCCCTGCGCGACGTCCGCGCGACGCCCCGCAACACGCACAGACACCAACACACACACCGCTGCACCTGATGCTCCTTTTTGTGGCACGCCAGCCAAAACAACACGGCGACGACGCGGCAAAAAGACGAGTCGGGAATCGAACGGCCAGGGTGGCACCCCACGGGCACACACACACAGACAGACACACACACAGACACCCCACGCGCACCGCCTCATTTTCATCTGCTGAGAAGCGGAACACTGACAATCAGGGAAAGGGCGAGATGCGGCAAATTTGGTCGAAGAGGTGACAGGACAAGACACCCGCACGAATCCGCCAGGTCTGTTTTTCCCGGGGTAACATTACGAAAAATTCCCCGACGGCTTCCGTGGCCTCCCAATTCTCATTCCCGATCGCCTCGCCATACTGAGTGCGGCCCAACCAAATTGGCCCCGGCGGCCCAATGCCCAATCGGCCCAATTACTGCAGCAGCCAGCCCAGACGGACCAACGGCAGCAGGCCCTCGATAAAGGAGCGCATCGGCATGGCGCCGGCCGGCGCACCCTGGCTGCGCGTCAAGCCCTGCAATCACGTGTCCCAGTCCGACTAGTCCGACTCCCTCGCGCCCCATTGCTGCGGCCGCCAGCAGGCGCCAGCAGGGCGGCCCTAACGAGAAGGACCTCCGCGGAGCGCGGCTCATCACGCAGCGCGTCGTCATCTTCGTTACACTTGGCCTCGCTCGTAAAGGCCCGGTGGCCGGCCAATCAATGACCTTGTCGCAGTAAAACCAAAACCGCACGCCGACGACGCCGTGGCGGCGCCCAAGTCCAGCAGCAGCCCGGCATCCGGGCGGGGCGGGGCGGGGCAGGGCGGGGCGGGGCGGGGCAGGGCGGGGCAGGGCGGGGCAGGGCGGGGCGGGGCGGGGCAGGGCGGGGCGGGGCAGGGCGGGGCGGGGCGGGGCGCACCGCGTACTGTACCGTAAACATCCCCGCGCAGTAGCTGTCGCTGTCTCCCTCGCATCGCAACCCACAGCGGCCGCCCAGCGAGTGCGAGAGAGACACAGCGCCGCCGTCCGGGATCAGCCTGCCCCGCCCCGGCCCGGCCCGGCCCCTCCCGCAAAAAGGTTTCCTTTCCTGGCGGCCGCGGGACAAGCCGCTTCACACAGCGGAGCAGCGCGATAATGCCGTCTCCCTCGCACTCGTGGGGCGTCCCGCCAGGGCCCCGCCGGGGCGCGAGAGAGACGACGCGGCGACGGCCTGCAGCAGCGCGGCAGCAGCAGCAGCGGGCTACCTCACGTAATTTTCCAATCAACACACTGATTCATACGCCGGGGGATCGTTAATTGATTGTACATATCGCCTGATTGCCCGTTCGACGCGGAGCCGAGCCGTCCGGCTGCCAGCTCGGTCGGGGAAACGAGCTCCACTACACTGCGAACCGCGGCGGGCCGAGGTCTTTATCCGCGGTGGACTAAGGCCGACGGATAGGCGACTTGGCGCCACCGCAGGGGGCAGGCTGCCTACCGGCCGGGCTGAGACGGCTGAGACCTAGACCACGCGGTGATGCGAGTGCCCCGTTAGGTTTGCCTGCGCCGCACTGGTTGCGCGGCTGGCGGCAAACTACGTAGACTCGACTGTTTCTCCGGTTAGTTTCCCTGCGGGTGCGAGAGAGGCAGAGCCAGACTGGTAGGCAATCAGCGCGGCATGGGGGCCTCTCCTCGCGGGGCGTAACGCGGGGACGGGCGCGCCGGGCCCCGCGGGGGGCAGACCGGGGCTAATGGATCATTTTAATTCCAGGAGGCTCTGTCTCTCTCACACACACACTGACAGGGCGTCGCGTGGGGGAGCGAGAGAGACAGAGCGCGGCGGGTCCGGGCCGCGGTGGGCGTCGCGACGGCGTGTCTGTCCGACAGTGTCACTGCCGGCGCGTTCGCCGCCATCCACTGCATGCGTTTCCAGCGCCGAAATAAATCAACGACTTCCTTACCTTGAACGTCGCCAGCCGGGGGTTCTCGGCGGACAGCTTGGCCAGGATCTGGTAGTGGCACTGCGACGCGCGCACCAGCCACTCGCGGGACTTGGGGTCCAGCAGCGTCACGGACACGGCGTCGTCCTCGGGGTCCGTCCTGTTGCCGGACACGGCTACCTGCAGGGCAAGAGGCGGACAAATCAGAGGGGCGAGTCGGTGGCGCAAGGCGGTGCGTGCGACCCCAGCGGCAACCCTAGCGGCGCCCCGCCGGTCAGCGCACCCTGAGGATGCGCCCCCTCTAGCCCCCTCCCCCCTGCGGCCGGCGATCCCCTCAGAAGCCCCACGGCGCCGAAGAAGAGCAGGAAGCTCCACTCTGCCGGCGACTTGGCCAAATGTTTTGTCAAGCCGTGTTTGTGCGCGGCTCGCCGACTCGCACCTAGCCGAGTGTGTCCCTCGGCAGTCCGAACCCGTCGGTGCCTACCCGCTTCCACTCCACCCGCGTTTGATTTGTGGCCCGCGTAGCTGTCCGGGCAGCCTGTCCATTACCGGTGGCTGCCCGGTGGCTGCCCGGTGGCTGCCAAGAGGCTGCGGCTCCATTTTTAATGAGAGGGTGGGGGCTCACTGACATGCAGGAGGTTGATTCCCAACAGGGCTCTCTCCGTCTCTCTCGCGCCGCTACGGGACGCCCCATGAGTGCGAGAGGGACAGAGAGGGGCCTGTTCGGAGGCAGCCTGCAGGCCAGCAGAGGGTCAAACGCAGCCGGGCGAGCCGTAAACCGGGGGCACACGGATTCATTATTACGTTGCTATGCTATATCCCATTGACTGCCGTGCGTCCTGCTGCCTGCCTGGGGCGCGCCCTCATCATTATTTGTTTTCAATCAGCGGCGATCGCTTCCCATTTATTACTTTCCGAGTGCGGGGCCCCGCGAGACGCTGCGAGACGCCCCGCAGGGGGCCCTGCTGCGCTGCTTGAGGGCGCGCGGTGCACAGCCTCATGCCGACCCGCTGGCCGACGCGACGCCGCTATCAGGACGACGTCCTTATCGAGGACCCGCGGATCGCTCATTCACGCTGGGCGGCGGCGCGGCGGGGACGCGCCGTCGTGACGTGGCGAAAACCACGCGACGTCGCCCATCAAAAATTTCATAAATTTCATTCTCTCCCTCCCTCCCTCCCTCCCTCCCTCTTTCCCGCCATCCCACGCCCCCGCACGCACACACACATACTCACACACTCGTGTGGAGTGCCTGACATGGCCGCCACGGCCACCGCCACCGCAAACTTTTATGAAGGGCATATTTCACACGGGTCTGGTGCCTAATTTGATGCGGCAATAAATACGCGGCAGACATCAACACCCACAACGGCAGCGGCGGCAGCCAGCAGCACCCGCCGGCGGGATGACCCCCGGCACGGCCTGCCCCCGGTCAGCCGCGACCCGCCACTCGTGCGCCAGCGCGAAAAATGATATATTGCACCGGGACACGTATCTAAACACACACACGGCGACACCGCCGCCGCCTGGAAGTGACACGACAACCCCAACTGCACGAGCGGCCCGCCGGCCCGCCGGGGTTACGGGGCTCTTGCGTGCGCTCAGGTCGCGGGCCACGCGAATTCGGCGCAAAGGGTTGGGGGTGGGGTGGGGTGGGGGCTCCACACACGAGGGGCGCGGGGGCATGGCCCCTGCTCGGCCACCACCGGCTCGAGATACGCGCGGAACACTGTGAGCGCGAAATATGACCTTTGGGATTAATGAAGTGCCCTTGTTTAAAAGCCAGCATCACTCACCCTCCCCCTTCCCTTCACACGGACGCACCTACACACTCCACGCCCCCTGCTCCAGTGCGGGGCGGCCACCCTCTCCAACCTACATACACTGCTGCCGCGACGCCGCGAAGGGCGAAACTTGGTCGAGGAAGAATTCACATCTCACAGCCTGTGTCGCTTGGTGTTGACTACCTCTCCATCCATTTCTTAAAAATCCGATTTTGGTTCAAATTTAATTTTTTTGGTGTAAGCATTGTAAAAAAATATCTTAAAAATCCCCCCCCCAAAAAACCCCTTTTTTGGAAAAAATAGCTTATACGCAAGGTAGCACAAATTTTTGTTTTCCTTTTTCAAAACCGCAGCCTCTAGAAATTCGAGGCAGAGCTTCGGAAGCCACCTTCCGGGATTTTCCAATTTATTTTTATCAGTGAAGATGAGTGTGAAGAGTTGTTAGAGGAAAAGACCGCTCGTAAGAAGGTCGTAGTAAAAGTGACGGCTGCTGTCACAAACTAAAGACCGCGGACTTGAGCGTCCTTCTCGTCGTCCTACAAGCACCCATGAATTTCAATGAGAATCCCAGCACCCCTTGTATGACCTGGTATGACCTGGAATGATGCGGCCAATAATTTTTCAGCCCTAATTACTTCCAACGCGCTTCGCCCCGCCCTGCCCCGCCCCGGGGGACGCATCCCCGGATTAATGAATACAAAGTCGCGCGTCCCGGCCGCGACCCCACTCCACGACCCGGCAGAGCGTCAAACGATCGCACAACAAAAATTACCAGAGCACCCTCCAGTGGCCTCCAGTGGCCTCCAGCACAGCAGCGGCACTCCTGCGGCATTGAGTTCCAAAACGCGCAGCCAAGCAAAGCTAACAACCAACGCGGCGCACGGCAGGGGGAGGAGGCAGGGGAGCCTGAGGGCATCAAATGCAGGTCAAGAGGCTGAGAGGGAGCCAACGTGACCGCTGTATGCCAATCACACGCGGTCGCGCTGCGCCGCGGCCTCCGCGGTCATGATGGCAGAGGGCAGCCCCAGACGGCCAACGCCCCGCCAACGCCCCGCCGACGAGAGGGAACGGGAGCAACCCTCCGCGAACCAAACAATGGCAGTAGGCCAGCCCGGTGGGGCACGGCGGCACGGCGGCACGGCACAGCCCCGGGCTGGACAGCGCCCCGTTTGCTCACCAATTAGTCGCCCTTCCGCCGAAGGCAGCCGGCCAGGCAGGCAGGCAGCCCGCAGCGCCCGCACTGGAGGCGATACAACTCAACCACCGAGTCACCGCGCTCGCTCGGCGCAACCGTCCAATGAGAGCGCGCTGACGTCACCGAGGTGTCGCCTCTCTCCCTACAGGCGGCTTTCTAGCCTACACCACACGGCAGCCGAATCCCAGCCCACCTAGAACCAGGTCGGCGATCGGCTCTAGCGAACCGTGGGCGTGGACCACTGCGAGGAGCGCGCACCCACACCGAGGCGCACAAGGCAACCGCAAGGAGGCTCTCCGCAGCGCCACGCGGTGGCGGCGGTGGTCGGGGAGGCTCGGAGGAGAAAAGAGAGTCGCGGGGCGGGCGGCGGGCAGGGGGCAGGGGTAGCGGAGGTAAGGGTAAACTCAGAACATGCGAGTCTTGTTCTCTGCGGGGTGGGGCGGGGTGGTCCCCCGAGGCCGCTGGGATGTATGGCGAGTAAGGGAGAGTGTTCTCCATTAGGCCCTGCGACTCCACCGCGCCGCCCCGCCCCGCCCCGCGCATCAAACGCCGTCAGATCGCTGCCAAAGCGCGCGCCCGATCAACCCGAACGCTGCGCGCCACCAGCACACTGCTCCTCGCGATGCAGCGAGGCGACACCGGGCGGGGCGCCACGGACCGGGGGGGCGAGGAGGCCGCTGTGTACACGGAACACAACAACACGGTGGGCCGGGGAGCAACTCTCAGCAGCGACATTTAATTACCCCGGCAAGCACGGCGAGCAAGCCCCAGGGCTCCCAGGGCGGTACGCGGCGCTACGCTCGCCGTCGAGGCCGCGGACGCCCTCGAGACGCCGCGCGCTGCGATCCCCTTGGCAGCCCGCCTCCGCAGACCCGAGGCGAACAAGCGCGCAAAACGCAAAACGCGGCCCGGGCAAACAAATTGGAAAAGGAAACGAAACGAAACCACGCGCGGCTTTGGAAGGCACAGTCCGGGCGAAGTGCGGCGCGGCGCTGCGAACTGCTTCGTGTCGCTGGGCAGCGAGAGGGAGTGCGAGGGAGGCATCGAGCAGCCGCGGCACGCGGCGACCGGAAGCCGAGCCGCCCCGCGACGACCCAGAGGGCGCGCGCTTTAAAACGGGAAGGGGAGACGGGCCGCGAAATAAAGGCAATAAAGCCAATAACAGTGCAGCGACGCAGCGGCGTGCGTCATTAGAGTAGGGGGGCGAGGCACTTGACGGTCGCGGCGGGGAGCGGCGGCTGCGGCGCGCCACGCGGCCGCGGGGTGCTGCGGCCACGGCGCGGTGGCGGCGCTGGGCGAGAGCAGCCCCCTGCACTATAAAACGCGCCCGCGAAATTTAGACCACGAATCACGATTTTTTTTCTGTGTTTCTTTTTCCAGGCGGCGTGACGTTGTCGCGCCGTTTCCTGCCCATGCGGCGCCGTGTAATTTTTAGCGCCGCCCGCTGTAAGTATGTGCGAGTGCGCGAGAGGCACAGGCCCTCCCTCGAGTGAAACGGCGTCGCTGAGTCGCGGAAATGATTTTTACGGCTGTCGAGGCGCCCGCCGCGCCCCCTCGCCGATGTTGCGGACAAGTTGTTGAACCGCCGCGACAACACTCGACGCCTTGCTGCCGTTAAGTTAAAAGGAGGCGCGGCGGGGCCGCTGGACCATGACGACGACGGCGGCGGCGGCGGCGGGGAGGTCGCGTGCGGGGCCGAGCGGCGACCGCACCGCGCACCGCGCCGCCTGCCCGCGGCCTGCCCGCGGCCATACATCATCATCGGCGACCCTCCGGGCGACGCGTCATCACCGCGCCCATTAGCCCCGCATCGACCCACAACGGGGTTGGCGGGGCGTGGCGGGGCGTGGCGGGGCGTGGCGGGACCGGGATGGCGTTCCCACAGGAGATGTTTGTTGGTCCAGGCGACGCAGCGTCACGGTGGGCCGCGCTGACCGGGCAGGCAGGCGCTGTCCACTGGCCAATAAGGCGGCCAAGGCCCCAAACTAGCACGCCGGCCGCAACGCCGCCACTACAACCCTCTGCCTCGGCCACTGCTGCGGCTGGCTGGCCGCTCGTAAACACCGGCCGGCTCATTACGAGACCAGCACGCCATTCCGGCGGCCAGGCAGCAGCCAGCCAACAGCGCTTCAGAGAATGTCACTACAGCCGCCCGGGGACGACTCTGCGTCGAACTAGCGTCCACCATTAAAAAATTAATATTTTTAATCAAGATGCCGGTTTGAAAAAAAGCGAACGGTAATCATAAAAATATTCAAACGGACTTGTGAGATATTTAAGAACGCAAAACAGATGAGGCCCGCGGCGTCGTGACCCCACGTTCGGGGAGGGGGGGGGGGGCAGACCGCGACGCTCAGCCGCGCCACGCCACGCCCCGCGGCCGCGAGGCCCCGCCCCACCCATCGCGGAGACGCGGACGCGGAGCATCGCAGGGGTGGGGCGGGCCGCCCGGCCCAGCGAGTGGAATTCTTCCGTGACGCCCCCTCCCCAGCACCCCGCGGCAACAGGCCGGGCCAGCCAGACCGACTGTCCGATCGCGGCATCGCGGCCGCGAGACCTCCTTCCGATGCCGCGGGGGCCTCGCCACGTCGTCGCCCTGCCGCACAGTGGGTCAGAAGACCGTTGAGGCGGCCGAAATTCTAGACGCGTTTTGAGCTCCAGAGTCGCTAAATGGGACTCGAATCGAACGTGTGACCCCACCAATGGATTGCTCTCCAAACGAGGAATCCATTGGTGGGATCACACGTTTGATTCGAATCCCATTTAGCGACTCTGGAGCTCAAAACGCGTCTAGAATTTCGGCCGCCTCAACGGTCTTCTGAACCACTGAGTGCCGGCCGGCCCCGTTTCGGCAGCGCCGCGGGCCGGGGCCGGCCTATGGCGGCGGCCTTCATGATGACCGCCATGACCGCCATGACCGCCATGACCACCATGGCGCCAAAAGAGTCCACCAGGTCGTTGCGCCCGGCGCACCGCCCCCGGCGCAGAAACCAGTCCCCGCGGCTTTCCGTTTGCCCCGTTCGCGGTTCGGCTGCGAACAGCCGACGTTTTTTTGTGTTTTAGTAGTTTTTTTTTCTATTCCGTTCAGTAGGTTGTGTTTTCCGCGGCCTGGCACGGACCGCGCTGGCCTTCCGCTAGATGAGGCGCCCAATGGCGCGGCCGAGGGCATGGCCGTGGCATGGCCCGCCTGCCCATGATTCCCACTTTGCAGGGCTGCAGCGCTGCAATAACCGTCAGCCCGGCCGTTTCGGGGCCCGCCGGGCTAAACGGCTAAACGACTAATCGGCTCAATGAATTGATTGTCCGATCAGCCCCACTCGATTAAAACGGTCGTAATCAATGTCGGCCGGCCGTTGGGCAGCGCACTGTCCCTCACAGCGCCCCTGCGGCTCAGGGCTCGAGTGCGAGAGAGACAGAGACAGCGGCACACGCCGCCCGGCGCCGCCCGGCCGGCCGAGGTGCCCCACGACGCCACCGCATCGCAACCGCGTCGCCACCGCCATTTCCGAGAGCATCCTTAATCGAGTCACGTTTTTCGATTTTGCCATTAGGCTTGTACGCACAGCTGTGCGCCGCGTGCGTGTGTGTCACTGTGTGAGTGTGTGTGAGTGAGCGTGCGCGGTGCAGGTGTCGTGTGTGCGGTGCTGGCGAGTACAGGGAGAGTATAACGAAGCACCTGGTGAACGGTCAGCCTGTTCCCCTCACAACACACACTGGACGTGGACCCACCCGCATTCTCCGCGCGCTCTGGAAGCAGGCTGCCTCCGGGAGTCTCTGTGTCTCTCGCACACCTGAGCGGGACGCCCCGCGAGTGCGAGGGAGACGGCGTCGAGTCTCGCACGCAGCCAACAGGGCCACCCCTCCACCTGCCCGGTGCAAACGCAGCGCGGCGCAGCGCCCCTATGAGGCGCTCGGAGGGGGATTACCGACGCGGCGAGGGCGAGGCCCTGAGCACGTCGCCGACGTCGTCCCTCCAGGACCTGGAGGCCGGCCGCGTCGTCACCGTTCTAGCCGAAATAGGATTAGAAAGACCAACGGCACTCGGCGACGGGGCCGAGCGTGAGCCGGGCGGGGCGACAACCTCGCCGAGCTCGACGGCCACCTCGCTGGAGACCAAGCCCGTCCCCAGTCCGCTGACCCAGTGGCCCGCCGGCCCGCCGCACTGGCGGCTTGCACAATGGCATGACGGCCACCTCAGCGCTCCGACACATCAAGGCCCGGCCTCGTCGCGGTCCCGGTGCAGCGCGGGGCGACACGGCCGCCACCACACCCCCACTGCCAAAGTGACGACAGTGTATGTCATGTGCGTGTCCGCAAAGCTTAGCGGGGACGAGTACACGTGTTCCGGTGTCGTCTCCGCGCCGAACAGCAGCGCCCCGCCGCGCCCCGCCCCGCCCCGCCGCGCCGCGCCCCGCGCCGCCAACCCCTTCCAAAGGCGCACGCCGCTCTAAGCTTGTTTGTCGAACAAGGGTGCGGAGGGCATAAGTGGGCGACGCGATGCGGCAGCCAGGGCGGCGGCAGGGCGGCGCGGCGCAAAAACCGCAGCACGGCGGCGACATAGCGCGGCGATGCCTCAACGCGCGCAGGGCGGGGCGGGGCGGGGGGGCTAGTCAGCGGAAACCCGACCAGTCCCTCACCGCCAATAAGTTCAACTCGAAACTCTTGCGGTGCACGGGGCGATGCAGTGCGGTGCACGCCGACCCGTCCGGCCAACCGCGCCACGCCACGCCCGGAGCTGCTCGGCTCAGTTTCCGGTGTCTTCCTTCCGGGGCCACACACACACACACACACACTGACACACAAACCTGTCCCGAGCAGCAGTAGGCCATGCAGGCGACCGAACGGGTAGCGCGGCAACGCCGTCGCCCAGCCCGGCCGGCTGAAGTTCAAAGACCCCGTCGTCGCGGTGGTGGACACCAAGGCCAAAGAGGTGACCGAGCAGCAAACCCATTTGATGAGTCAAGCTGCGATTTCTGACCGCCACCGTCACGCCGTCCGTCCAGGGCCCGGTAGCAGGAAGGCGCGGCGGGGCGTAGCGGGGCGGGCCGGCAAAAGGAAGTGGTGGTAGGGCCCCGCCGCACCCGCCGCGCCCCCACGGGTGTCATCCTCGCCGCCCGCACCACGGTGTGCGCCACGGCAGCCCCGCAGGCCGGGGCTGCCACGGGGCGTCCTGTTGTGTCCGCCGGTCCGTCGGGCTGCATATGCATGGGCGTCGCGACGGCGGCATGGCGACGCGCCTCGAAACGTTTGACAGCCGTTGACGTGTCTGTTTATGCGCCTGGGGCTGGCCAGGGCGGGCTGGCCAGGGCGGGATGGCCACGGCGGGATGGCTAGGGCCGAGTAGCCAGCTGTCACCGCAAGGCACCGGCCCGGCGCTGGGCCCGGCATACAGTGTAGAGCACGCCGCGACATAATTAATGACGGCGATGACCCCCGGCGGCACAGCCCGATTCCGAACAGACTCTCTGGCAGCCACGGCGCGACGCCCCCGAGAGAGACGGAGCGGGGAGCCTGCAGCCACGCCCATGCATCCCCTGCCAGGATGACCCTCCCGCCGGCCGGCCCGGGCCAGCCCCTGGCCAGCCCCGCGACAACGACACGCTGTGGCCTTTGCGAAATGGGGTGGCCGCGGCCGCAGGACCGGACCTTGCGTCGGCCTCACCGGAGTCATCAACTAACTAGGCCTCCAACGTTGTGTCGAGTCACAACGGCCAGCCATGAGAAAAAGCAGAGCCGGGGAGGTCCATGGCCGCAGGGAGGGGGAGGGAGAGGGAGGACTGGGATCAGCAAGTCACACTACGTGGCGGGGGGAGGCATGGGAACCTCTCATCGTGCCCGCCTCAATGGGAGCATCAATGTCCTGACGTCATACTTCATACTAGGGGGGCCATACTGGGGGGTCACACTGAGGGTCACACCGGGAGTCACACTAAGGGTCACACTGAGGGTCACATTGAGGGCACACTGGGGGTCACACTGGAGGTCACACTGGGGGTTACACTGGGGGTCACACTGGGGGGTCATACTGAAAGTCATACCGCAAGCCATGCTGGGAGAGCAGCCCCAGCTTTCAGCTCGGGTTGGCACAGCGTAGCGGCCCTATTTTATTTCGTTCTTACCTTGTCGGGCTTCTTCCTGGACGGGAGGTGGGCCCGCTGCAGTTCGTTCTCAGACGCCAGGCGGTTAAACTTCTGCATCGCATCCCGAACACTAATCTTGTGCTCAGCCTCCGACTCGGCAAGCGAATTCTAAGCCAAATCAAACAGCACACACACAAACAATCAGAAAAACGACCCAAAACACACTCAAAAAAAAAAATAAAAAAAATTCACAAAATTGTGAAATTATTCAAACACATGACATGCATAGTTTTTTGCAATTTTTTTTTTTTTTTAAATTATTTTTAGGTTTGAAAGGCATTCAAGCATTTAAAGACCAGACTCATGGATTTTTAACATGAAGGTTACACTCCAAAAGCAACCAAAAGCAGTTATGATTAACTTGTTTATAAAATTCCCATGACATTAAAAATGCATATGGATCTGATTATTGCCAAATGAAACGATGATTGGATTGACTTACCCTTTTAGAGTCATAATCTTCACTTTTAGGCCTCTTTTTGGGGTCTGACACATCAGAACAATTTTCCTTGTTGTTGTCTAGCTTCAAAGATTTCACACTACTTTTCCTCCTGGGAGGGACTGGGGGTGCAGTGGCTGGGTCATCAGCAGCATCAATTGAATCCACACTCGATTGTCTTGCCAGTTCCGCAGTTGCAGCTTCTTCTGACAATAATGCTGTGATGGGAGGTGGTCGACCTTTGTTCGCTGGTGGAGGCGGAGGGGGCATCATGATGTGAGGTGGTGGTGGAGGTCCTCGTGTTGGCGACACAACAGGAGGTGGAGGTGCTCGATATGGGGGCGGAGCTCTTGAAGGTGACATTGGCTCGGCAAAGGATTGTGATGGAGAAGTGTATATATTGCTACTGGAACCCATGTGAGAGAATTGCAAGGGGGAAAATGAACAAACTGATTCAAACCCTGCATTGGGGTTCAGGTGCTCTGTGGGAGGGGGCGATGCTGGGTATGGTGAGCATGATGAAGATTGGTCAAAGAATGTTGGTTCTTGATATTTCTTTTTTAAAACAAGAAATTTTTCACCCTAAAACAAACAATTATACACAAATTTAATGTTAGGTTTAAGTTTAAAATACTGCAGAAGCCAATTCACTGAAAGAAAACATATTAACCTCCTCAGTGCGAATTGTTGCAACAATATTGACTATTTCTTTGAAATGTTCCCGGGCCTGGACTGAAAAAGAAATGAAAACAAAATGAGATAAGTTACGGTAGAGGTTAGGGCATTGTGAACGGTGCCAATCGCATTCCAGACCACCTGTTGAATTTAGGTTTACCACTTGGATCAAAGTTTCTAAAAAGCTAAACTACTGACGTGGCATGATTTAATAAATATTAAATAGAATAATATAAAATAGCAAGTAAATTTATTCTTTGTTAACCAAACAAGATAGGAAATAAAGTGGAACTTGAAACTCAACTTTGAGTAAGAGCATGTGAAAAAGTGTGGAAAGTAGGGTTAGTAATGGCACTTTACACTAAAGACAGACAAGGGTCCTGATCACATAAATAATAACAAAACTATTGAACCTGTTATGATTGTAGGCAAGTATTGATAAATTAGTCAGTTAAGGTCATAGGAAACAAAATTTTGACCCAAAAACACGGATGACAGTATTCAAAGAAAAAACAAATAAGTTTCTTTCGCTGTCAATAATTTTTGAATCTTACATACAATAACAACAAATAGCAACTGGTGGTATAACCTGTCCACTGCCGTTCTACTAACCTCTATTGACAGGGTTAGTGAGAAATTGCTTGAAATGCTTAACGAGGTCATGATTGGTGACTTTCCCTCCATTCTCTAGCATAAACTTTCGCACGGCTTCCAAAGAAAGTTCCGAAGGCACAGACATGTTTTGATTGATGTTTAACCTCAAATCGGAAGAGGGACAACACCCGCCACACAAACAAAATCAAACAACAACAAAGATTGCAGCACGAACAACAACAACAACAAGACGTCGCCTTGTGGAACGCGGCGGTGCCGTTCGTTCTTCGTTCTCAGCCCGCCGTTGGCGGGAAGGCCAGCTTCTTTTGAGTGCGGAGCCGGAGTTGCAGCAAAGTCGGTCAAGATGATAGCGCACCTCCTCCTGATATCTTACAGCGCGGGAAAGACGAAATTTAGATTTTTACTTGTCTATGTTTTTGACTCAGTGCACGTGGAGAAACATTTTTTTAAAAAAAAATAACCATTTTAAATCCAAACCAGACAAATCAACGAATAATATTTTGAGGAAAAAGAGAAATAAATAAATAAATAAATTCAAAAGATGTGTGCAAAAGAGGTCGAGAGGTCGACACTAGCCCTGACTGAGTCCTCGTCCTCTCCGGCCACCTTCACCCCAGAGCGCGCCCGGCCACAACCAACCCGCAAAGGTTGCCCGTTTGCGGCGGGATGGACAAGACATTCTGCGACGGGACAAGGATCTGTGTTCACCCCGTGCATGTGTGAGTGTGTGTGAGACAGAGCGAGAGAGGGAGAGAGAGACAGAGAGAGAGACGTAGTCGAGTCCAGCCGAGTCAGGGGCCTGTAGGGGGTGGCTCGGGAAGGGCTGTCTGGCTGGCCGCTGCCGGACTGGGGTTGGCGAGGACACTGGATCATTAAGAGTGGACATGTAAAGGGCTGATTAGGTCCAGCCCAGCGGGCCGAGTAGGAGCGTTCTCTCTCGCACTGATGGGGCGTGCCATGAGTGCGAGAGAGACAGGCAGACAGGCGGGGTGCAGGGTCCGCAGTGCTGTCACAGACTCGTCTTTTGGAGTGCCGAGTGCCCCAGCCAAGCACGATCGGCTGCATTTTTTCCGTGGATGTTTTCCGGTGTAGCCGACTCCTATCGCCTGCTTCCCCGCTTGCGTGCTGGCGGCGCTGCGGCGCTGCGTTTGTCATACACTGTGCACGCGGCTGCAGGCTGGAGGAGCCTCCAGACGGTACCAGGACGACCTGCCAGGACACCCAAACTATCATGTTCCACATAATTACTCCAGCGGTTAGGCTGTTTAGGACGCATTCAGAATGAGGCGCTGTGGGCGTGGCGCGGCGCGGCCAGGACGGCCACGACGCTCCCCTTTCGGCCCGCCAGGCCACGCCAGGCCCGCCCCTACCTCGCGCCTCGCGCCTCGGGGCAGACCGACAGACCATCACATGATCGCGTTTCAGGTACTACAGTACCAGGTGCGTGGCGCGGCCCAAGCGAGCCTCGCGGGGCGGGGCGCGGGGCCGCCGCTGCTCCGCTCGCTCTGTCCCTGTCGCGCTCACGGGGCGTTCCGTCGGGTTCCGAGCCGTTGCGAGGCCACCGCCGCCACCGGCACGGCGAGCCTCTGCCTTCCCCATGTGGGTTGCCTGCCTGCACGGCGTGTCTGGCTCAGCCACTCTCGCACTCACTCACTCTGTGTGTGTGTGTGTGTATGTGTGAGAGAGAGAGAGAGAGAGAGAGAGAGAGAGAGAGAGAGAGAGAGAGAGAGAGAGAGAGAGAGAGAGAGAGAGAGAGAGAGAGAGAGAGAGAGAGAGAGAGAGAGAGCCAGAGAGTCTCGAGTGATGTTCGGCGGGGGCATGCAGGTCGCGGTGCCCGCAGCAGAGCAACGCCCCCGCGGACGGTCTATAGAGTCCCTAGAGTCTAGAGTCGGTGCACCTGGCAGGCGGCAGAGCTCTCCAAAAAACAGCCCAGCCGGCAGTGTGTGGGAAAAGGGCTGCCGTTTGTGACGACTTGTGTACACGGAACAATTAGCAGCGCGCTTTTTTTCCCTCTGTCTCTCCTTTCCCCGGGAAGGGAACTTCGGTAGAAAATGATGGATGCGGCGCGTAGCGGGCTGCCTTGCGAAAAGGAAGCGATTCGAGAGTCAAATGGGACGTGTCTGGTGCTTCTGAGCGGTAGAGGACTTTCGGTGTAAAGTGGTATAAATGCCAACGAGTTCATGAAATGCTGCCAAACAGTTGGACCCGTGCGTTTCTCCCAAACTTTGTCAGGGTCACAGAAGCAGAAAACACCCTAACCTAACCTAACCCAGCCCACACCGCGGCGCAGCGTACCGCAAACCGGCCGGCCGGTCTTCGCTCCGCCGCAGCCATACAAAACGATGGCAATTAAATTCGCAAGAGGCGCGCTTCCGGCGGAGCGCATCGCAAACATTCCACCTTCCCCCTCCTCCTTTTGCCCTGCCATCGCGGGGGCGGCGATGCGAGGCGGCGCTGCAGCAGTGTGTGTTCTCAGGACATCGCGCGCCTCGGACAGCGGTGTTAACGGCCTGCTGCCCCGCGGACGCCGCGGACCACCACACCGACGAGGTGGCCACGCCGCACCGCTGCATGCGGTTTTGCCAGAAAAAAAAAAAAAAAACAAACAATCAAAAAACCAAAGGAAAGAAAAAACAGAACCTTCTTCGAGCCCCATGCGACCTTCGACCTCCTCCCGACATGCACTCCAGGGGATGCGACCCCAAGGTTGCGGGAACGGCCGGGGTAGGACAACCCAGAGGTGCGCCAACTGATCCACCCCATCCCGATATGAATTGCGCTCGCGGACTCTTTGTCGAGGCGCCGCGTTGGTTTCGGAGCCGCTGTAGTGCAGCTTGCAGTGCGCGGTCAGGGCACGCATGTGTGAGTGTGTGTGTGTGTGTGAACGGGGCTTACCGAACTACCACGCTAGGCCCCCGGCACGGTTAGCGCGATTCATGCGGCCGCATTAGTGGGGCCGAAAGGCTGCGAGTGTGTGTGTGTGCGCGCGCGCGCGCGTGCGTGCGTGTGTGTTTTACTCCGGGGCGCAGTGCTGTTCGCGGGGTACATGTTTTCACATTGGCTGCCTTGGTAAACGCCACGCGCCATTCCCTTTTCCAGCTCCCCTTCTCCAGCAGCCCTCGTGGCACCTTTCGCCTTTTCCAGTTTTCCAGAGCTGCTGCTTTCGAAAGAGAGCGCGGCGCGCATTCTTTGCCTCCCCACTTTCCACAACCCTTCCCCCCCCCCATTTCTTCCTGTTTCGTTTTCAGCAGAAGAAGAATACAGGCGAGTAATAACTGAAAACACGAGGCGGCCTTCTCCGCGGCAACAAAACAACACGTCCCGTTGGAGACCGCCCCGCCCCACCCCGCCCCGCCCCGCCGCGCTGCTTGAGGGCTCCAGAAAAGCGAGGCATTTACCTCCACCTGGTGAGGCTGCTGCCCGGCGCCCCATCATGCAGCCCCACGCCAATAATAAGGCCATCCATTGTCCGCGCCGACTGTCTCTCTCTCACCCCGTACGGAGGCCGGCAGAAACCCGAGAGAGACTGTTGCGCCGTTCGGAGTCGCTCCGCCGGTCGTGGCTGCGGCGCCCCCGGGCTGTCCCCGCCACCAGGCAACCCGCGCGACACAAACAACGCCGCCAAAGTATTTATGGTGCAGATGGCGTCCTCAGGCAACCGCAGCCGCCACAGCAGCCTGCGATACCAGACGTGCATTTTGTGCTGCGGCTGCGATGCTTACCGAGGGGATGCGCACCCCCCAGCGGCCTTTCTGGTGAACGCGCGCGCGCGCGTGTGTTTGTGTGTGTGTGTGTGTGTGTGTGTGTGTGTGTGTGTGTTTGTGTGTGTGTGTGTGTGTGTGTGTGTGTGTGTGTGTTTCCAACAACACCCCCTGCATCTCTCTCATCCCTTTGGTTCAGCGTTCAGCCCCCAACACGCAGAGATGGTATTTGTGCATGTGAGGTGTGCGCCCCTGTGCGTGAGAGCGAGGGAGAGAGAGCGCTCGCAACCGCACACTATAAACCAGCAAACCGCACCACGTACAACGTGCCCCCACAGAGTATGATCAAGCCCCCCCCCCCCCCCGCCCTTTGAAAGCCACTCCGACATCTCACCGTCGACACGCCGGCAGGCACGGCAGGCACGGCAGGCACGGCAAGGCGCCATCCGTCCCCGCGCTAATCTCTTCCGGGTCACCGGGTTGCTTATTGGGGCCCTGTCGCGGCGTGGCGGCGGGGGCGGTGGGGTCCACCGCCTTAGCCCGGCTGCGAACGGGCCGTCGGTAAGTCGGCGACAACGTGGGATCCAAAGTCACCCGTGATCAAAATCATAATGTTGATGTCCAATCGCCGTTGCCTCGCACTGAGAAATCTTGTTTCACATCAGGAACGAAAACTTTGGTCTCTGCGATCAAAATGTGTTTCATCCGTGTCGGCCACTTGCCTTATTTTCGCGATCGGACTTCGCGAAATTGGCGACGCAAAGATTACGCGAGCGCCCCTGGTGGCGAGTCTGGAACTAGCGTAAGGCAGACACCTGCGGTCGGATCGCTCCTAACTTAAGCGTAGCAGCCCCGCGTAAGTTAGGAGCGATCCGACCGCTGGTGTCTGCCTTACGCTAGTTCCAGACGCACCACCAGGGGCGCTGGGGAGAATCTTTGCGTCGCCAATAATTTCGTCGGCCTGGGCTGGGGCCTCGCAGCGGGCGGCGAGGGTTACAGCAGGCGAGGCAGCCGAGCCAACCGCAGCCTTACATCCCATTGATTACCATCCACTGTCCATTTGCATGGCCAACAAGACTGTCTCCCACCACACCAGCGAAATGAACAATACGCCGAGCGGAAAGGGGAAGAGAGGGGGAAAAAAAGTCTTTAATAATCCGGCCGACCGAAGAAAGCGAAGCATGTGACCCCTGACCCCGCGGCCGTAAACCTCCACTAGTCACCACATGCAATAGTGCAGTGGTGTGGAGCACCCCGGCACCCCGCCAAACTCGATGCAAATTAATTGTTTCGCCACCGTCGCCAACTGGAGGACGCACTTCTCCACCGCAGAGATGGGGCGATCGTGGACCTCCCAGCTATTGACACAGCATCCTGGCGGCACCCCGCGGCGCCCCTGCCACCAGGGTGTGTGTGTAGAGAGAGACAAGGAGAAAAAGTATGTGTGTTTGTGTATTGATTCCGAGATAAATGCGAAATCTCGCGCCTTGTTTCGTGGTGCACCAGAAAATGAATGAGGCCGGCCCGGAGCAAAGCAACCCGTCACGATGAACCGCATCAATAAGCACACCGGGACCCCCCTTCTCTCTCTCTCTCTCTCTCTCTCTCTCTCTCTCTCTCTCTCTCTCTCTCTCTCTCTCTCTCTCTCTCTCTCTCTCTCTCTCTCTCTCTCTCTCTCCGTGCAATAATACAGGACGGTGCGGCATGTTCCACCGCGTACCGGCTAGAGAGCCACACACACACACACACACACACACACGCAGGCACGCACACACAGCCACAGCGTGCGGCGTGGCGGCGCGGGGCGGAGCTGTGTCCAATGTTTTATGCATCGCCGCCATAGATAAACCGACCGACACCCGCCAAAAAATAAATACATAGCGGCCAGCGCGGGACGCGACCATGGCGTGTGTGTGTGTGTGTGGGAGAGAGAGAGAGAGAGAGAGAGAGAGAGAGAGAGAGAGAGAGAGAGAGAGAGAGAGGCGCCGAGTGTGTTTATGGAGAAGGACGCAGCCATACTGTTCCCCCGCCTTGGAAGCGTGCACACACACGCACACACACACACACACAATCCTAAACACTGCCCCCTCCCCACTCCCCAAGGACCCAATCTGGAGCTGGCTCTGGCATGGCCGCCGCGGTCCTCTTAGTGAGATGGAGTGCATTTATGTATTTCTCCGAATTTCATGAAATCGCTTGAATTGAATTAAGCAGTTTGCTTCGGGGTTTCAGCATAAGAACATGGACAAGGAAAGCCATTCTCGCAGACTGGGCCGCCATGCCATACACTCAGTTTTCTTTGGTCTCAGGAATGGTGGCTGATTTCTATGAGAGAAAAAAAAACCTCATCGTGTCCCGGGAGCTTCAGCTGGGAATTGACCCCTTTCGCGCAGCGGGAGAATCACTGCATAAATTAACTCTAAAGTGAAACCCGAAACAAACTGTATAGTTACCGAATCCTGATGCCCTCCCTGCAACCTCCCGCAGAAACACCCTTTTTTTTGTTCTCTCTCTCTCTCTCTCTCTCTCTCTCTCTCTCTCTCTCTCTCTCTCTCTCTCTCTCTCTCTCTCTCTCTCTCTCTCCGCGTCTACATGTCATTCGGCTCCTCCTCCCACTGAGAAAACTCTTTTTTTCACCCCACCCCTTTTCCCCCCGTTCAGTCCGGCCGTGTTACGTTGTCGACGCTGTTTATTTACTCGGACCCGCAGACCTGCGCGTGGAAAAAAGAAAAGAGAACGACACGGTATCGACGGCCGGCCGGGATGGATGGAGCGAGACGGAGCGAGTGTGTTCGAAATCGCACGTGGATGTCCACGAGGAAGCTCTGAATAAGTGACGGGGTCGAGCACGGCGGCCGGACGACAAGAAATAACGCAGACTGCTGCCGGCCGCGTAAGTCACCGACCGTGCCAATAATTTACCGAAATAAGGAAACAAAAAAAAACAAAAAAAAAACATTATAGCAATAAAACAAATATGTTGGGGGGCATTTCCAGAGTGGTCGGATCCGCGGCCGAAATATTCAGAGAAAGCGTGGATAAATTTTTTTTTTTTTGAGAAACTATACAGTGAAGGTGTCGCGGGCTTGATGAGTGAGTGGAACGCCTGCGGCGTAGGCAGCCCGCCCACACCGCAGCGCTGCGGGCCGGCAGCCTGTCGGGGGCTACAGTGGGCACTACGCCGCCTTCATCGCGGCTAGGAGAGCGCTTCGTGGATCCAGTGCCGATTCCTGATTCCTGGCCGAGACCACCCATAACTCTAGCCGGGCCGCGAGGACTCGGCGATGTCCACGACCATGTGCTCGGCGGGCTGTGTCATGGAGGAGCCCCCCACTACACTGTGGCGCCCTGCGCGGCCGGCGCGGCCTGCGCACAGCGACGCGCCCCTCCTCCGCCCCTGCTCGGCCCCTCCCGGCCTGGTCGACCACTCCGCGCTTCGCCGCGCTAGCCGCGCCCCGCCAGCCCGCCAGGACTCAGCCTCTGCGGGTCCGCTCCGGTGCTGCTCCGGTGTAGCCGGGCTTAGCGTGGTCCGTGGTCGCGACGCCGTGGTGCTCCCCCACCCCGCCTGCTGCTGCTGGCTGCCCTCTCTCTCGCTGTCCGCGTCGTCCGCGTCGTCCGCGTGGCCGGTCCAGCCGCACCGTGGCCACAGCGCGCCACCTCCGCGCCCTGCAGCCCGACCGGACGCTGCACCGCGACGCCCCGCCGCCTCGTGTCCACGCCGCCGGACGTCGAGGACGCCGAGATCAAGCACTCCGCGACGCGACCGCGATACGACCGGCCGGCCCATTGGCCGCGCACCGGGCCGTGACGAGCCGCGCCACGTGTCACGCGCGTGACGAGGACGAGGCACGGACGTCGTCGTCCCGGTGTTGTGTATTGTGACAGTGGAGTGAAGTGGTGCATGGGATTAGGCGCTGCACGCTCCGTGCCTGCAGCCTGCCGCCAGCTGGTGTGGCGGATCAACCAGTGACATCCGACACGGCGCCGCGCAGCGCCATCGGCCGTCACGCGGAGCCAGGCCTCGCAGTGTCAGCCCCAGTGTCAGCCTCAGTGTCAGCCCCAGTGTCAGCCTCAGCGCTGGGGTAGTCCAGTGCCTCGGCCGGCCTAGCCCTAGGAGGCCCAGGGCGGGGCCCATGTGCAGCCCGCTGCCCTTCACGATGGACCTGGGCTTCGGCGGCGTGCCCGGCGTGGACGACTGCTGGAGCCACGCGACGCCAGCGCTGCGTCCCTGCACCGCGCCCGACGATCCCCCGGAGGACGACGTCGAGGGCGGCGAGGAGGACGACGACGACGAGGACGACGACGAGGAAGACGAGGAAGACGAGGAGGAGGAGGACGACGACGACGAGGAGGTTGAGGTGGACGGCGAGCACCGGCGCGGCGGCAGGTCGAGGAGGGGCATGGAGCTGTCCGTCACAGCGGACTTTCTGCGTGACTCGGAGGTAAGTGGCAGCAGCAGTTTGAATCCCAGCGCCACGTGACAACGAGTGCGGAAACGTGACGCGCGCCACGCCTCGTCTCGTCTGACTCGGGCTGACACGGCCTGAACGAGCGCTTCAGCACGCCCCTCTCTCTGGCACTCTTGCACACGCTCAGACGCGGGCAGTGAATGGCATAATTTTAACACTGCAAGTAGAAGTTAGATGAACTGTCTGTTGAATTCTCAACAGAAGCCAACAAGTGACAAGTTCAGTTCAGTTTTGACCATTTGGCGCACAAACGGACGAGACGGGCGAGACGTGTGTGCGCTTTTAAACAGGTCGAATGCGAAGCCGCGAAGCCCATTCCGCCGTCCATTAGTCCCTCTGCCTTCCTCCAGGGAGATGGATCGCCGGTTTTGCCCTGGCCGACAGGGTTACTAGGTAACACGGCGGCTTGACCCGGCGGGGCGACCATCAGGCGTGCAGGCTCGCGGCCGCGGTGCATAGTGCGTGCCCCGCCCCGCCCCGCCCCGCCCCGCCCCGCCCCGCCCCGCCCCGCGACCCCACACTGGGCAGGCCGGCTCCGCGCCTCCGCAGTCCCACTTAATTTATTAACCATAAATTGACATCGGAATGTATCTGTTACCTGTCTATCACGCAGAGAAAGGGGCCTCGCCAGCCCGCTGCCCCCGCTGCCCCCGCTGCCCCCGCTACCCCGGCTCTCGCCGGCAGCCGCACCTGGGCGCCACGAAGGGTGTGCTCCAGGCCGAGGACGTCATCGAGGACGGTCTTGGTGGCGTCGTCGTCGGCGAGGTCGGCGTCGTTCGTTCGGGGCGGGTGGACCAGGCCGGGGTCGTCGGGGGCCCACCCAACGCACGCGTATTGCGTCAGGGCCTTGATGATGACTAAGGCCAAAGCAAACACCCTAACAACGACCATGATCAACGACCAGGCCGACCAGTGATCAATGACCATCTACCGAACAAGCGACGCCCACGCCGCGCCACGCCCCCTCGTGTCACTCGTGCTTTACCGCGCGCGCGCGCACACACAGCGAAAAGTAGAGCAGCGTCCCAAAGGGTTGCGACGTATCAGCCTGGTGACCGCAGTGCGTCCGAGATGACTCGCAGCGCCATGGCAGCGCGGTTACGCGATTTCGTCACGACAGCCGACAAGTGGTCGCTTCCAGGCCGGGTGGCTTCCCGATTTCGTCTCTGGAACAGTGGCGGCGCGATGCAAGTAATGGCACCGCAGCACGCGCGTCGCGATCGCCGATGTCCGGAAAGGCGGAAAAAGTGGGACGCTTCGGCAAGATGGAAAGATGCAATCGGGGAGGCAATTACACGACGCGACGCCCATCGGCGGGGACGTATTGCACTCCGAGTGCGAGCGGATTATGGCTCCGCATGTTCGGCTCCACTAAAACCAACTCCAGTTTTCGGCCGACACGCTCCTCGCACGCACGCACGCACGCACGCACGCACGCAGCGCGGCCACTATACGACACGCGTTGTCGGGCTAACGCGGCTAACGCGGCTAACACGATACAGACAGCGGGCCATAAAACAGCAACCGCGGTGTGTTTTGGATACGGAAACAAATGTAGTGTAGATAGACGGGGCGAGGTAGGCTGGGCTGGCCGGCGCTCGGTGAGTCATGCGGCGCGCCCGGCCCTGCGTGTTATCTAGGGGCCGTGCCGTGTGCGCGCCGTGGCCGCGCCGGCCGGCACGAGGGGCCTCCACCTCCACGGCCTCGGCCGCGAACATGCAGCGAAGCGAAGCGTTGCGGCCGGGTTGCAGCGGTTCTCATCCCTTTTGGGCTCGCGCCTCGCAAACAGACACGAACATACAAAAAAAAATTAATTTAAATAATTTGCCACATAGGATGCCTCGGGTGCAGCGGTGGATTTGAAAGGCGGGATCCGAACAGAGTGCGTGTGGCAGGATTCGAACATCAGATGTTAGACTTTGTAGTTGCCGCAGCCACAATACGGTGGCCGAGAGCGAACAGACATTGCATTCTGAATCCGGAGTATTAAGGTTCAACACCCGCTGTTCCTTTCTTTTTTTTCACCAAAGCTTAGGTTAGGCAAAGGCAAAGGTTAGGTCAGTCAGAAATGCGAATATTTTTATTCAATTGTTTTATTCAATTTTATTTATTTTATTTAATTTTTTTATTAGGTAGGTCTAGTTTTTGTCGGTCTACTTTAGTTAGTTCAAATGATCTGTTCCGTAATAAAGGTTCTTTTTGAAAAAGATTGGGTTAGCTCCGAAGGAGTGGTCTGGCCCACTGCGACTGCAGTGCATGCGCGTCGTCCGGCGTCGTGCGGCTGCGGTGGCCATTGTGTCGCTGTGTGTGCGAACGGCGGAAGGTGGAATGCCAGCACTCATTACCTCATGCTTCGCGATCGCCGCCCCGCCCCGCCCCGCCCCGCCCCGCCCCGCCCCGCCCCGCCGCCGATCTGGCCGCCAGATAGGGCAGCACACCGCGCCCAGCACCGCGCCCTTCTCCAAGACGGCGTGGCCGCGGCGGGCCCCGCGCCCACCCACCTTCAAAGTGCCACCACCACCGAATCGAGCCCCCCCCCCTCCCCTCCGCCAATCGCTCCTCAAGCATGCAGGCAGACACGGCGTTCCGGCCGAGACAATCGCCTGGTTGTTTTCGAGAGCCGTTTACACGGCGAGGCCCGCGCGGAGGGCCTGCTGTGCGCCCCCTGCCCCCATTCATAAAAGTGATCTATGGCGAATATTATAGGCCATGAAATCAGCGTCGAGTGTAAATAATAAAATGCGGGGGACGTGCTGGCTGGCTGCTGTGGCTGCCCGGCTGGCGCTCCACCCCCCTCGACGCTGGCCCGATGGCAAGCCGATGGCCCGGCCGATGGGCGCGTCAGATAGCGTCGTTACTGCCTTCGACACGTGTGTCAATGGCGATATAGACGTAAAGTACTCGCGTAAAGCACCGCACGCAGGGCGCGCGGCGGACTGGATGCGGCGGCTCAATCATTTCGAGCCCCCGAGCAACCAGAAGAAATAAAGGAAGAGACTACTGATCCTCTGAAAGTTGCGAAATAGGGCGACTTTGGGCGACCACAACCATCGTTTTGACCACAGAAGCACTAGCCCCACAAAGATGGTCAAAAAGTGACTGAGTATTTGAAAGAAACGATTTTGATCGATTGAATCTCCGAGAGGCCACTATACTGCCCACAGCCTTCTATAAAGAGGATGGGGAGTCGGGATTCAAAGGTTCAAACCCCGCAGTCGGCGCAGCGAGCCGAGCGTCCCGGTGTCACCGCGCGCCCCGCCCCACGCTTGAACCCTCGTGGTCCACCCAGCACACATTCCTCTTCTCCTCCTCGAGTCCTTTTTTTACTACATCCGGTCAGTTCGTACCCGCCCCCCGCCCCGCCCCCCTCACAGCGAGAGCTCCGTAAAGTTCCACTATCGGCGGATGTTGTTAACAAGGCTCCTTTGTTTGTCGCCTGTCTCATCTGCGACCCGGCAGGAGGACCCGCTGCGCGCGCTGCGTGCGGGTCTTGGGGGCCAGGCGGCCGGCCAGGCTCCTCTGCGCGTCCCGGCCCGGACAGCGGCCTGCTCGGCCTGCCCCCGGCGCCGCCACCGCGCTCCGGATTCCTCGGTCCCATTATTTCGGCCGGCCGGAACGCCCTGCCCCGCCGTGTCGTGGGACTATATGGGCGCCCCCGCGGCTACGCGTCTGCACGGCGCCCCCAAGACACCCGGCCGGATGAACGAAGACCGGACGACGACCGGGTGCGAAAACAACCAACGCCGTCGTTGTGCGCGTCTTTTGTTTTTGCCGGGGAGCGGGCCGCCTTGCTGCAGTGGGGCCCGGGCGAGGCGGGGCGGGGCGGGGCGGGGCGGGGCGGGGCCACTCCACCCATTCAGCATTCCCTGGCGGTCTGCGGCTGAGGGGTAACACTGGGCTAATGAAGGGGAAGAGAGAGAGACACAAGATTAATCACACGCGCTCGCAGACACCGTCGCATCGCATCGCCATATCTGGCCGGTGTTGGCCGTGCTGCCGGCCCGGCCCCGATACAGTGTACGCGTTTTGCATTCGCGACCTGCGACGCACACGGCGTCCGCCCCGTGACGCGTTACTTTCAGCGTCACTCTTGCGCCGCGCACCGGTCACGGCAGTGACGATGACGAGCACACTCTCTTTCCGCGCGCCGCCATGACGCCGACATCAGGGCCAGCCGGCTCGAAAGTAGTAGCAGTGGGAGCGGCAGTTGTGCCGTGCACGTGTGCGCGAGTGCCACTGCAATGCGTGTGCCCTGCTTGTGCCTGTGTGAGTGGCCCGCATCAAGGGACACGGCATGGGCTTTAATTGGCGACACGGTGCCATCACACCTGCATATATATACACACACATACACACACACACACGAGCCAAAGCGACGCGACGTAGGGGAGCCCCTCGAAGCTACCCCCAGGGGCCCCCAAAGCCGGGTCTGCACAATTAGGCGCACGGCCACTTTGCAAAAACGGCCATCCGCGAGCAGAGCGGCTCATACCGAACAGTGTCGCTCTGTCTCTCTCGCACTCGTGGGTTTGCCCCGCAGGGGTGCGAGAGAGACAGAGCGCGATGACGCCACTCCGCCGCCATCGCCTCGCGATTTCTCATATTCACGTCATTCACGACGTGCGGCGATAGCGCGATAACGCGGCCATCCCGCCGTCCTCTTGACGACCACTTAGCGTCGGGATGAGAAATCGAGCGGCGCACTATCTGCGTCCGTCTGACGGTCGCCGACGGTCGTCTGACGAGGAGGTGACACAGCGGTCCCCCTGCCCGTCCACCTCCCCCACGCCGTGGGCCCGATAGTGGACCTCAACCAGGAAAAGCTTGTCTGGCGGGGATATAAATATCCTGGGAACAAATGAATAAACGCCAAAATTCGAGATTGAACTCTCTGCTGTCTTCGGCTCCATTTGCGCGGAGCCAGCCAGGCGACCCCGGCGTGGCGCGCCGCGGCCAGGAATGAACTTGTTGCAGAACGTGTCGGACACCGTGATGTGGGTCCGCGGGACATCGACTTGTACACCGATTTGCTGCGGCGCACCGCCACTACTAGCCGTCAAGGCCGCGAGCGTGTTCGCGTGCTTGGCGACGTGACAGGGCCCGCCGCGGCCCGCCGTCGAGTCGGTGGTGCGTTCGTTCTCCTCCCGCCGCTCGAAAATAGCACGGACGACCCGCGCGGCTCGGCCCGCGGTCGTTCGTCTTGGAAAAAATCGGACCATCGCCGGCCGGCGGCGCGGGGAGTCGAACCTCCGCCAGCCGGCTTTGGGTTTTAGGTTTTAGGTTTTCTAGCCGGCCGCCCTGCAGGGAGTGTTGTCGGAGCGGCGGGGGCGGCCGACCGGGCGCGTGCCCTGCATTCCTATGCCGTTGCTCACGGCGCCGGCCGGCCCGCCTCACAGAGCATTATGGTCCTTTAGCCGCATGACTCATTGGGGACACGGGGATTACTAGATCAGCGTGCTGGCCGGCGCCCTTCCCCGCTCCGGGCGGACAGGGCGGCTCAGCTTTCTCCACCTGCTTGAGGACCTCGGCGACCTCGGCGTCTCGGTGCGCATCACCCCGCACTCACGCACGCACACATGCAGGCTCGTTAGTGCGTGCTGGTGTTGTTGCAGTGTGTGTGTGCGAGTGGATGAAAAGTGCGGGCACGGGGTGGCGTAGCGCGTAGCGCCGCATAGAGCCCCCGCGGCGCGGCGCGGGGCGGGGCGGGGCGCCGACAACGCCGAGCACGTGTACCGCTAATGAGAAGATGTGTAGCGCACTGCCGCCCTTCCAGGCGCCGCGCATTCTCCAGCACTCCAGTGGCGCTGCGCCGGGCTGCGCCCCCAGCCTCCAGCCGGTGGCCGCGTTCGCAACTTTCCGCCGCGCAACACCGCCAAAATAAACGCCTCGGATTCGTCGGATCTGACCCTGTGTGTTATCGGGCGGGTATTTGTGACGCGACTTGGTTCGTCTGCTGTATACGCGGAGCTGGGCGATGGCGGCTGGACTGGCGAGCCTCGCCGCCATCCGAGTGGCCCGCGATGAGTCCGCGATGACGCCGCCGGCCGGGCAGGCCCACTGTGGCAGGCCCCGGGAGCCAGCCGCCCTCGGCGACACTTCGACAAGGGTGATGGATCACGGGAACTGCCTATGGTTTCATGCCCGCTCAAAAAAAAGTAATAAAAATCATTAGACGAAGAAAGAAGCAATCACTCTGTCAGCTGAACTGTATACATTGTATGCAGTAAATACTGCGTACATGCTATGTCTACAGCAAATGCTGCGTACATGCCCATGTATGCAGCTAATGCTGCGTACATGCCTATGTATGCAGTAAATGCTGCGTACATGGGATGTACACATAAAAAAAATGCATGGGGTTTATAGGCAGATCCAGCTGTATACATGAGCATGTACGCAGCATTTACTGTATACATGGGCATGTACGCAGCATTAGCTGTATACATGGCATGTATACAGTATTTGCTGTATACATAGCATGTATGCAGTATTTACTGCATACAGTGTATACAGTTCATCTGGCAGAGCACGGACCTAAATACTAGTAAAAAGGAATTTTCCGCGAAAAAAAAAAAAAAAAAAAAGATTAACCGAAACTAAAATTTTGGATCCGTATTTTGTCACACACTGGTCCCATTGTGCGCGAATGTGGTCATTCGAGTGCACTCGCTCTTTCAAACGAAAGTCGACAATATACACCCACGCGCCCTGCAGTTTCTCGGGACCGGAAATGCGGCATCGGCAGCAAGCCGCACGAGATCATAATCACTCTGCCAGATGAACTGTATACACTGTATGCAGTAAATACTGCATACATGCTATGTATACAGCAAATACTGTATACATGCCATGTATACAGCTAATGCTGCGTACATGCCCATGTATACAGTAAATGCTGCGTACATGCTCATGTATACAGCTGGATCTGCCTATAAACCCCATGCATTTTTTTTATGTGTACATCCCATGTACGCAGCATTTACTGCATACATAGGCATGTACGCAGCATTAGCTGCATACATGGGCATGTACGCAGCATTTGCTGTAGACATAGCATGTACGCAGTATTTACTGCATACAATGTATACAGTTCAGCTGACAGAGCACCCATCAATTATTTCTTGTTTCCAGAATCGCTCCAGCGCCAAGCAGCGCGCTGTCCCCGCAGTGTGCGTACTTTCCGCTCCGACGCCCGTTCCAGACCCATTCCGGGCCATTAGAACGGCGTTACTACACCGCGGAGGCGCACCGCGGACAGCTGTCCCTCTCGCACGTCTGGGCCGTTCCGCAGAGGTGCGAGAGGGACGGAGCGACGAGGAGCACTTTCGAAATGAGCCTACAGGCCGGACAGTCACGGCCACCCCGATCAATAATCGATCATCGGACTCGAATCTCGCGGGCCCGGGCCCGGGGACCTGATTCAAATGAGATGGCGCCGAGCGGACCAGGCCGGGCCGGACCGGACCGGCCGAGCGATGAAAAATTGTGCGCGCCAAACAAAAAGGCGCTGTCCGTCGGGCGTCCGTCATCAGTCTCTTGTTGTTGTTGTTTTCCTGCGCTGCCTGCTTTGCATGTCGCTCCCCGCGGCGGTCATCGCGATGTCGATGGCCATGCCGTACTTGGAGCGCCCAAACTACTATCCGGACTAGCGCACTGGGAGGGGCCAGCCGGGAGGCTGATGGCCAAACGATGGTTCCGTTCCGCTCGCGTCGCTTCGCCGCGCTGCGGGCCGCTGTCCCTCCCACTGCCAGTTGTTGTTATTTCGTTTATCGGCCGCTCATTTTATAAGAATCAGCGAATCAGCAGCAGGCCGCGGGGCGTCGTGCGCGCGATAGCCGCTTTGATTTTATTCATTCGTTTCTCTCCGCGGTTTTTTTCCTAGCGCAGCCACGCGGTGGGCCAGCCGAGTGACGCAGCTGAACCACCGCGCCACCGCGCGTACTCACTCGTATTAGGCGGCCATGTAAAACAAGGCCTTATTAAGATGATAACACTTCCGATAAGGCGGCGCGGCCCGCCGCGGCCCACCGCGGCCCCGGGTGAGAACATTAGTGCGGTCTGGAATGAGTAAACGCGTCCAGGGAAAGAATGGCCGCTTTTCATTAACCGGTCGTTATTCCGCGCCGAACTTTTTCCAACTTGCGCTGTAATTAGTGGCGCCTAAGTTATTCTCAGCCGAGTGTTTATGTTGCGGTCGCGCGCGGACGAAAAATTGCGACGTGGGGCGGGAGAGTATGCCCTCCGAACGGTACTTCACGCTGACATCCGATACTGTGTCTCGTGAATGAAATTGTACGACATCACATCAATGATCGAATGAGGTGTACTCTTCCCTTTTCCCCCTCTCTCCCTCTCACTGACAAAACACTCACACACACGAGCGCACCATGAATACACGTTCTCACATACAAGTGCTTGTCACCACCATGTGCTCAGATCAGGTGAACGCACCGCGGCGGGCCCTTTGATTGGCCCGCGTGCATGTGAGTTTGTGCGTCAGAGTGCGTCTGTGTGAGTGCGTCCAAAGGAACGTGTTCCGAGTGCCGTATAAATCATAACCCCTTGTGTTTAATGCCGGCCCCACTCATTACGAATATTTAAAACCGTGTTCGGATCAAATCTGCACCCATAACCCGTTTTGACGCGGACTGCATGTGGGGCGCGTCGATGTGCCGAGGCAGCACGACGCGGTGACGCAAGACCCGGAAGAAGGGAATGGCCTCGCAAAGTTAGGGGAGGGCACGGCAAATGTGCAACAATTCGCGTCGGGAACGTAAGAAACGTCGCACAGTGGGTCAGACGACCGTTGAGAAGGCCAAAATTCTAGACGCGTTTTGAGCTCCACGTTTCGAGAGCAATCCATTCATGGCATCACTCATTTGATTCGAGTCCCATTTAGCGACTCTGGAGCTCAAAACGCGTCTGTAATTTTGACCGCCACAACGGTCTTCTGACCCACTGTGCGTCGCCTTCCCCAAGAGGTTGGCGGCAACGCGAGCCGCAGCTTCCATGACGCCGCCGTCACTGCGGCGAGGACGGCACCACCACCCCCTGGCTCCCCAGCCGCAGCCCACGGCCCCGGCGGCCCGGAGCAACTGTTGTGTTTTGTTTGGTTAACCTCCCACCCCATAACCCTTGTCCCCAAGAGCCGGCGTGTTGTACGCATTTTTCGGAACATTCATTGAGCAAACCACCCCGGGCGCCCTTCCGCGCTGGGCCTTCCCCGTGCCGCGTCCGGGGCCGACGAGGGGGCGGCGCGTCGGCCGAGGCCCAGTGCCGGCGTCGCGGCGCGTCGCGGGGCGGGGCGTGGGGGCAGCGCCGGCAGCGCCCGGCAGCGAGCGGCTCCGCCGTTGGCTGGCGGCGCGGCGTGGGGAGGACCCGTGGGTGGTGGAGGGGGCAGCCGGGACCGGTTTGGTTCGGCCGGCCGCCGCCAGAGGGGTCCCCCTGGGCCGGCTCGTCAGTCGAGGCTTCTCCCTGCCGGCGCGAGCACCCTCCGTGCCGCCGTGCCGCCGTGCCGCTCGCAGCGCCCAGCTGCGCCCCGCAGCCCTCCACGCCCTGCAGCCAGCCACACGCTGGGGTTAGGGCGGCCGCGCCCCTCCGCGCCGACGCCACCCGGCGCTTGTCCGCGGCCGACTGCCGCGCCGCGCCGTCGTGCTCGCGTGCCACCCTCCAGCCATCGATCCACCCCCACCCCGTGGTGGCGCGCCGCGCCGCCGTGCCACGCTCGCCGTGTTTTGGAAACCCTCTCTGATATTACTCGGCCATTGTCACCGAGACATAATCGGCGACAGCGCCGCCGACTGCCGCGCCGAGCCGGCCGCGTCGCGAGTGACGTCCAGTGAAAAGTGTCTGCAGTGATAACAACAACAACAACCTGGGATATATCAACAACCGCAACAAACAACGTTGTCCAGCCGAGCGTGAAAGTGCCGTGTGTTTGTGACGAGTGCTCAGTGAGTGAGTGAGTGAGTGAGTGCGCGGCGCCGCGAGTGGCCGCGAAGCACAATCAACAAGTGACTTCTTAAAAAGTGCGCGGTGTGGCTCTGGCTGCGCGCCGCGCCTGGCTGTGGCCCTCTCTGCGCACGCCGCACGCCGCGCTCAGTCGCGAGGCATCCCTTACAAGCGGCACTGGCGGGCCCGTCCCGTCTGCAGCCAGACTGCGGACCGCCCAGCGGCCCGGCCGGATCGGACCGGGTTGGACCGCACCGGCTGACACGTTGGCCGTGTGCCGTGTGCGACGCGTCTCCTCTCGCGAGTGCAGTGCAGTGACGGGGTTCGGTTGCTAGCCCCGCTAGTTCACCCCATGTCGTGGCCCCCGAGCGGCCCAGGACGGCGCCAAGACGACGCCCCGCAGCCCTCGAGGACGGCGAGGACGGAGGAGAGCAGCTAGCGCACGGCTAGCGCGAGCCCAGCGAGCCGTCGCTGGTGTTTTCTTCCCCGCCAAGTGTACATTAAAATCGCCAAGCTGTTGCTGGACATGTCAGCGTACTCTCAGTTCGGGTACTCGTACCCGGCGCCCTCCCAGGTGAGCCCAGAGGTGTGTGTTTTTGTGTGTGTGTGTGCGCGCCGTGAAAAGGCAGGCCTTTTGTTGGCCCTCCTTGACGTTTGTGTCGAGGTGGCATTGTGGTCGGTGGGCCCTTTTCAGAATCTGGGAGCCAATCCACTGTAATAGGAGCCTCGTGCGTCTGGCCGTTGCATCGAGTGGCGCGCTATCGTGCCGCTTGGAGTGGCCGCGTGTAATGCACCGTGTTTGAAGGACCGCGATCATGTCCAAGTGACCGGCGGAAGGGTTATCGCGGTGCTTGGCGGCCCGTCGCGGCGGCGCTGTGCTGCTCGTCGCCGTGCCACCCGCGACACCGCGCCGAGAGCGCGCCGCGGAGAACAAGTGCGTCGAGAAGGAGCCCCGCCGGGCCGCTGGTCGTCGGCGAGTATCCGCGAACCGCCGTCAATGGACAATGAACAGGGCCGCGACGGGGCACCACGGCGGGGCGGCGGGACCACCGGCGGAGCGGCGCGGCGCAGCGCGGGTGAACCAAACGGCGCGAACGAACAAAAGAAACGCCGTCGAAAAAGCGACTTGTACGCCGAACAATGGGTAATTAGCACCCGATTTCATTCATTCCGTACCGTTTAATTGTAAAAATGGAAACGGCCGAGCGAACTAGGCGGCGCGGCGCCACGCGACATTCCGCCGCCCATTCTCAACAAGCAATAACTAGCCAATTAATGACCGCGCCGCTCTCTCACGCTCTTTTTTCGCTCTTCTCTCTCTCGCTCCTCCTCGTTGTCAGGGCGCCCTCGTCTCCCTCTCCGGTTCCGGATGGCGCCGGCCGCGGCGCCGGCGACAGCGAGCATTGTCTGACGGGTCTTTGTCGCGCCAATTAGAACGGAGAAACGTGCATCGGCGGCCGACGACGCCAGCCTCTGGGACGCGAGAACCTCCGGCGCCGGGACGCGAACCTCCGCGGCGCCGGTGCCGAAAACGCGCGTGCGGCGCCTGGCTGACCGCATTGACGCTTGCGGCGTGCTGGTGGCGTGATGAACGGGCAGCGCACGCCGCACGCACGCATCATCGCCGTGCTCCTGTCCAAATTACCTCCGCCAACATCGCGGCAACGCACCGCGGCCCGTAAACACGCGTGTTATACGACCGGGTAGTTTACAATTCGCGACATTATGTCTCTATGCCTATCGCCTGCCCTGCCGCGGCATGCCCGCCCGGCCGCACACGGGGGCGTCTGCGTGTGTGCGAGGGGTGCGTGCGTGTGTGAGTGAGTGTGTGTTTATCTTTCTTGAGAAGACGGGGGAGGGTGGGCGAAAAGAAAAAGAGGGGGAAGAAGTCGAAGAAATGGTAATAAAAGGACGGATACATAACGTCGTCGTCGCCACCGGAGGGCGTCGCTGCCGGGCCGGCGCCCCCCGTGGGGCCCAGGGGGGCTGCCGGGGCCGTGGGGCGTTCATCCCGCGTCTCTCTTACGCACTAATGGGTGCGAGGGAGACGGCACGACGGCCGCCTTCGGGGTACCCGGGGGCGACGGGGCAGTCCCGCCCCGGGGTGTCCGTCGGATCGCTACCTGGCCGAGCGAGAGGGCCCCGGGGAGCGGAGCTGAATAATGGTTGCCCAAAGTGTCTGGTGACCACACAGGTATTTATGTAGCCTGCGTCTGCTCGCTCTGGTGGTGCTGTTGCTGTCGAGGTCGACACGCGTTTCGTCCCCTTTGTGGGAAAACATTTGGCCAGTCGGGTCATCATAGCGCTGGGGCGGAATTCAAGCGGCCCCGTCGTGGCGCCGTGCCGCCACTCTTGCCGTGGTTGTTGCGCCCCCGCAGCCCCGCCCCCGGCCCGCCGCAATGTTTCTCGGGGCACTTTGCTCCGCTGGAGGTAAACTTGATCGTGTTCTTGTCACCGCGGGGCGAAGGCGGGCGGGCGGAGCAGTGCAGCACAAACAACAACTCGAGGCGCCTCTTCTTCCGGGCCCCTCGTTCATCTATCTGGCTGCCGTTGATGGCGTCCGGGGCAAGCGCCGTGCCCCACGGGGGTGCTTGGTGCGCTGCTTGTCGACGCCGGGACGACGCCGGGACGTCCTGCATCATGGATGGCTGTCCTCCAACCCTTGCGTGCCTCGGCCGTCGCCTTGATCCTCGGGCCGCTAATAAAAGCCGTGTCGCTGGAGGTGCCTCGTCGCCGTCCCACCCGTTGTCACGTCGCCGTCGTCGATTGCTTCTGCGCCACGCAACAGTGTTGCACTCGGTGCGTCCACCGCCGCCAAGCTCGCTGTCGCCCCGCCCCGCCCCGCCCCGCCCCGCCCCGCCCCGCCCCGCCCTGGCCCCGTCCGGTGTCTCGGACCGACTCCCCCCGGTTTTGGTTATATGGGACCGTCCCGGCCCAGAATGGACTCTGAATGGAAGACGCCGTTTTACGGGCGTCATTCCATCTCCGTTTGCCTCCAAATTGTATTCAAATTTCGGCGCGCGCCCGAGACAAGGCGCGCCGCGTGTGCGTGTGTGGGAGTCGCGCTGGCCGCCACAAAGCAGTGCAGGACGCCGTTTTATTGCCACTTGGCACTATTATCTGGCCGAGATAACGATAGCGGACACGCCGATTCCGGAGAGTCGAGTTCCTTCCCTTTACGGTCCGTGCTGCGTATGCAACACGGGGCCCTTCCTGCTCCTTTTTCCTCTGGGGCCCCCTTTTTTTTCGCCCTCCGGAATTCTTTATTTTCCAGTGGACACGCTGGCGGGCGTGTCGTGGGCGTGGCGGGGCAGACGACGCGCGAAGCAGCGAACCGGCGACCCGCGCCGTAAAGCATTGCCGACATCCCGCTGCTGTGTGTGGCTTCGGCTCCGCGGTTTATCCGGGAACAAAATCACGCCGATAATTACTTCTAGCGTGAATTTTCGACGGGCCGACGCCTCCACTGCCAATTAATCGCTTCTTTCGGCCGCGGCTGGTTGGCAACCGTGCGTGTGTGGAGGTGTGTGTAGGTGTGTGTGTGTGCGCGCGGCGCGTCTGGAGAGGACCACCTACCGCCGCGTCGCGCCGCGCACCGCCCGCCTCACCGCGCGCTCGCACGCATACTCACTTACATTCACACACACACTCACACACACATACTCACACATGCGGCTACTCCGCACATCGCATCGTATTGCCGGCCTCGTAAACTTGCACATAAACATAAACAAGGAATTACTTATCTTCCGAATTATTGTACGGAATGGACTTGCGGAGGGGGAGATCGCAGACGGTGTGTGTGTGTGCGTGCGCTTGCACGTGTATATATATATATGTGTGTGTGTGTGTGTGTGTGTGTGTGTGTGCGTGCGTGTGCGTGTGTGTGTGTGTTTGTCGGCAGCGGAATGTGGTCCGTCGCGACGCTCGCTGCGTAGCGCCCCCTTGCTGCCGGTGCGGTGGTACCGCGCACCGGAACTCGCTGCACAGCCATGCACGACCTCTAGGGCGCGGCGCGCAACCGCGTCGATCCCAGTGGGCGCGCGCGCAGAGCGGCCGGCCATCTTGGTGGTTGTTGGTGCGACTCGCACTGTGCAATTGGGCGGTATTGCCTGCCCCCTCCCCCCGCTCTCGGCCCGATGGCATCATGGCAGACCCGCCTCGCGTTCCGTTTCATTCAAGGGGGCAGGCCGGGACATAAATCGCGCACCGCCGATTGGTACAGGCCGCACGCCGTGCCGTGCTGCCGTCTAGGTGCCACTTATATAGTGTCGTGGTGCGTGCTGGGGCAGTGCTGGGGCGGTGCTGGGGCGGTGTACGACGTGCTCGTTGTCGGCGTCCTCATGCCTGTGTGATGGCGACCTTGGTGACGAACCTGTCGATAGGAGCAGTGCTTGGCGGCGGTGGCGAGCCGGCCAGGCCATCCCCGGCCGTGCCGTAATTGACGCGACGCTCTGCGACACGCGACCGCACGCACCGGGCGGCGACGACGTGGTCGCTACGGCCGCCGCCATCTTAATGAAGCTAATAAAGAAGGCGTCGCTCGGCGGCACTCGCAGATAACGCGGTGGTGTATGAGTGTGTGGGGAACACGCTGGAACAGCGGTGCCGGCCAAAGGCTCCACGACGAGGTGGCTGGCGGTGTCGGCGGCCATTTTCGGCGCGGACGCCGAGAAGTTTGCTCCGGGAGTAGGAGGTTGCCGCCGTGCTTCGGTGCGGATGTTCTTCGTCTCCGAATGATCTGCGGCTGCGATTTTGAACGACGAAAACTGGATCAACTACTCAAATGTATTCGCAATTTTGACCGAACTTTTCGAATCATGATCAACGTACAGGCCTAAAGCCCGTTGAAATAAAAATTTGGTCGACCAAAAATGCTTACATTTTTTTATTCAATACTATTTTTTATCAGGTCGGTCGGTAGCTCGGTCTGGCTGGTCCAGTGATGCAGACCCGGATGCTCCTCATTCCCAAATGAGTCGAGCGCGCTTCTACAAAGTCGGACGCCAATAACCTTTTGTTCGTGTGCTTTACCACGCGGCCATAAAGTTATCGCATTTATTTATGTGGATAATTTAACATGAGGCCTAAGTGTCGGGGATTATGCACTCATTACTTCTCATTAGGTCTTATTCGAGTGGCTGCCATTGCTGCGCATCGGCCGTGCCGTGGGGCCGTGCGGGGCCGTGTGGCGTGGAAGAGCCGTGCCTGTGAAGCATAAAGTTTTTGAAAGGCACAAAACAGGTAGCATTAACAAGAGTGGCTGCCAAGCGGCGATAATAACCCTTGCCGTCATTACACTGCCTGAGCGCGGGAAGAGAATGCGCGCCAAAATTGGAAATGAAGGCGGCGGACGCATGTTTACAGTGTGGTTCGTACACGTGTTCCGCGGCCGGGAACCACTTGGCCCGGTGTAATCCGGCGTGACGACGGCCTGGACGACGGCCTAGACGACGTCCTGCGAGATTAGGGGAGCGGGCACGCCCCGGCCGGCCGGCCGTGTGTTTGGTTTAGCAGCTCGGCTCGCAGCCGGCAGTGTACTGCGTGGTATTTTAGGTGCAGTAATTGGTGGAGCTGGCGATTGGTAAATCCAGCACTGCAGGGCGATGCAGGGTGTGCACCTGGTGGATGGGAGTTTCCCGGCCGTGGGCCCCTCTCCGCCCCCGCGCCGCTCGCTGCACCGTGCGGGACTACTTAGTCCTCGCAGCTCGTAAGTTGTTGCGAAACCGAGCACCGCCACCGCCGCACCGTAGTTCCGGGGGGTCGGCGACCCCACCGTGCCCACGGCCCGCGCTGCGCCACACACACGGGGCCCGCGGAGTGGAGTTTCGCACTCACACACTCGCACACTCACGTAGCCGGCCAAATTGTGTTGGCGCGTGTTCGGCTCCGGCGGTGTGCGACGTGCTGACTTGTGAAATTGTCATAGCGACATTGTGCGCGCGCGGCCGCACGGCGCGACCCCTTGTCACGTTTGCGCTGACGGCCTGCCAGCCGAATAGCCGTTGGCCGCGCGCGCACTTTTGATTCCGTTGTTTGATCCGGACATCTTTCCGGTTTGGCGGGGCGGAGCGGGGCGGCGAGGACGGCGTCGATGAGGAGGTGATTGACACCTCGTGACACGGCGGCTGCCACTCGGGTCGGCCACTCAGGGCCACACAGTGCCTGCGAGTGAAGCCCCGAACGGAGGGTCAACGGCCGCGGGGCCCGGCCCTGGGGCCCGGCCCGGGGTCCTGCGGGGGTGGGGCCGGCCAGCACCCTCCACTGCAAACGCCCGCAGACGCCCGCCCCGCCCTGCTCCCGAATCGCAGAGAACCGTCCACTGACCGCAAAATACTGCCACGCTATGTCGACCAAGTCAGTCTAACTTCGGGGAGAGTCGCGGAAAATTAGCAGTGGCGTTTGCGAGGGCAAATCTTGGCCGAGTTGCCGGTGGCGGGAGACTGCAGTCAACTTGGCCCTCGGAGAGGGTGGCGGCGGCGGCCTGCTCCCGCGGGACCTCTTCGCGGGACAGGTTCCCTCGAAGGGTCGCCGCGCGCGGGGCGGGGCGGGGCGGCCCTCCGAGGACACAGCTCGTCATCGCGAGGCTGCCGGCCGGCGCCATGTTGGCTTAGAAGCCTGCTCGTCAATGAGTGGAGGGCGCCCCCCCGCCCCCACCCCAAGGCCTTCCAGGACGCCTTCCAGGACGCGCCTCTCACCAAACCCGTTGGCGTCGTCCTGCAGGTCCCGCGGGTCCAGCCGGGCCCCGGTTGCCGAGCCCAGGCGCTAAAGCATTTAGTGAGAGTATTCCCTGGTCGTCTTTTTAAGTTTGGTCCGAGGGTAATTTTGTTACTTTTTTCTTTGGGCCGGGGGCCGGTCGGTCGGTGGCTCGACAGGCCGTTCGGCTGCCCGGTCCCGAGGTGTGGACGCTGTCGGGCCCCTGGTCTTCGTGTTGCTGCGGAGCGCGGCGGAGTGCGGAGTCATTACTCGTGGCCTTGGTGGCAGGCACGGCAGCACCGCGACGAGCTCGGCGACATGGTAATGGGGTGCATGCATGGCGTGCATGGCGCGGCCGCGTCCTCTCTGCGGCGGAACAGACTTCTCGCCTTCCTGATTCACGGCGTTCTCGTTCTGCAGAGGACACCGACAACGGCTCTGCTGGCACTTGCACATCGTATTTACGCTTCTGGAATAGGGAATTTTCAATGTGCCTAGGTATTTCGGGCTCCGAAAAACGCGCGCCCTGCCGCGCCCTGTTCCGCTCGGGGGCTTTCCGCGAGCGGAGGCCAACTTCGGGATGACCGCGGCCAGCGCCCTGGGGCTTTGGGCGGCCCCTGGTCCCCGCCCCGCCCCGCCCCGCCCCGCCCCGCCCCGCCCCGGGCCATGATGGTATCGTCGGCATCGTGAACGCTGCGCAGACGCTGCGGCGGTAGCAATTTGATAGCATCTTGATGCGTACGGCGTGGCGCGGCGTCCCGCGCGTCGCGGCCCGCGGGCCAGACCGGCCGGCCGAGGAGGGCCAGGCCGGCGTGTCGTCGGCACTGCACCCGGTAGCCGCGTCGCCGCGTAGCCGCGTAGCCGCCGGAGATGATATCGCCCTCCTTCATCGTCCTCCTCCTCGTTTTCGTATCCAATTTTGAAACTTTTTCGTGTTGTTCCTTTAGTGTTGTTAATTCGTGGTCGCTGCCGCCGAAGCGGCCCACCGGTCTCGAGGCATGTGGCAGCGCTTGGCAGCACCGCGACAAATATGGTGTATGTTTCGGACCGCGTGTGTGAGTGTGTGTGTGTGTGTGTGTGTGCGCTCGCGCGCGCGTCGTAACCATGGTAACCCGAGCCGGCCGGCCCCGGGGTGACGGCGCGGCGGTGGCAGGTGAGGCAATTATTGGCGCGGCTGCAGGCAGGCCGACTCCGAACAGCGCTGTCGTCGCTCTGTCTCTCTCGCTCGGACTCCGGAGATCCGTCGTGGTGCGAGAGAGAAACGGCTCCAGGCTGCGGGCCGTCCCCGCCGGTAGCGTCGTGTCCGAGGCCGCGCCGCGGGGGGTTGGCCGGGCAGGGACCCCCGCAGCCGCAGCCCGTCGGCCCGTCCAACGCTCCAGAAAATTTACTCGGCCGGAACCTGAGGTGGACCTTGCGCGCCTCGCAAGGCCCGGCTCGCTCGACCGCCTCCAGGACGCTGCCGGCTGGCGCCGCCGGGGCGGACGCAGGACGGGGAGCTCCGCGACGGCGAGGTCGGCGAGGAGAACGTCGGGGCCTTTCCCGTGTCACGCCAAAGCCCAAGAAGGGCGCGTTCCTCGCGGGAAGGACTCGCCAGAGAAAGTGGCTGGGCAGAAGAAGAAGCGATGCGGGCTTCCCCGTCGCCGTAAGACGGCCGCTGGGTTTATGCTTATAAAACTTATCATAGCCCAAAAAAAAATAAAAAAAAAATAATATCTGGACAGAAAATAAAAATTGATCTTTTTCCGGGATTATCTCTAAACGCGTTTTTCGACCTCAGGAACAACACATTGAATTATGGCGGGACCTAATTTTCACTCATGTGGCCATTATACTAGTTGGGGTTGGATGGAGGACGGTGTTGCCCCCACTGCACGCCTTGCCGTGTCATCCTGCCCCCGCTGTCGCTTCCTTCCGTTCGGGATCTCATAGGCGGCGGCGCGCGGACGGCAGCGCGAGCGCGGCGTGCAGGTCACGACACGGCCCCGCTCCGCTCCATTGTTTTGCGGCTCACATCCATGAAATTGCATTCGGCCGGGGCAGCAAGGGCCTGCCTGGTGGCGCACGGCCTGCTCGGAGCTCTCCAGGTGTTGCAGGACTTTCAAGGATTGCGGTGCCGTATGGGGGCCCGCCCCGCCCCGCCCCGCCCCGTTCCGAACAATGGGACGTGCAATTCCCGCTGCAAGCTATCGCGGCGTGGCGTCGCGGTGCGCGCTCGGCCGGGAAATTCCAATCGCTTTCCCTCTCGCGTCATTATTTCCGCATCAATTTCCGTCAACTGCTCTGCGTGCGCGCCCGCTTTGCGGAAAATGATGATTTTACTTTAGGGCGCCTTATTACCCAGTTAAACGGCGCGGCCAATACGCGCGATGGAGGGGAAGATAGCTTCCTCCCCCCCGCCCTCGCGCCCCCACCCCACCCCATATGCGTGTGTCAAGTAATCGCGACAGCGTCCATGAATTGAAATAAAGAGAACAAAACAAAAACACTGCCACTTTTTCGTCCCTCTCTTTTTTTTTTAAATAGACCGTTGGGAGGACGCGGCCGGGAGAGAGAGAGAGAGGTGCGTGCGCGCGCGTTATATATAAATTTTGTCTCTTTATTCGACCGTCGCGCTCCCCTTGAATGATTGCCGTTTGTAACAGCGACGATGAAATGAGAGAGAGTGTGGGCGAGTCATTTGCATGTTCCCCTCGGAGTCCGGGCGGGCCGAGCGCCGTCCCCGCGGGTCACCCCGAGTCGAGTGGCTGCAGCGTGGAGGAACCGAGCAGGGGGTAGCTCCGCCGCACGGGCAGCAGGCCAGCGAGTACCTGTGGCGGGGGGTATTTTCAGAGTGGCGCTGTGCGCGAGCTCTTAGCAGGGAGGTAGTAGCTGGCGGCCCCCAGGGGAGTGGCATGGCTCCATGGCGCTGGTGGCTTGGCCAAACATGCAAACATTTGCTTTGCACTTAGGCGTGGCGCGGGTCGGGCTGCTGTAGTACGCTTTCGAAAGGGCTCGGGGGCGGCTCGGGGGCGGCACTGTTCAAACAAGGGGGAGGCGTGCAATCAGGGTGATATCGGCAGCGGGATACAGGATCCTAACCTAGCCCGGCCGGCCCGGATTGGCCCATTTGGCCCCGCACCGTCACTCTGTGCCCGGCCTGGGGCTGCGGCTGGATTCGGCCCGTGCAAACAGGCCAAGTTACACAAACAGTGTCGCGCGCCGCCACCCTCGCGCGGCCCCACCCTGAGCGGCCTGCAAATGAAAGGGCGGGGCGGGGTGCCCATTGCCTTGACTTTTATGCAGGCGGTAATGAAGCGACGAGGTTCTTTCTGTTTTTGCTTTTCGTTTCGCCGTTTGCCTGACCTTGTCCTCTGTGTTGCAGCTGCTGGTGGCGGGGCAGCCCACCACGGCCACCTCCCCTCCCGCGGGGGCGGGGTCCGGGGCCGTGAGCCCCGCTGGCGGGACGCCCACCAACACGGGGGCGTCGGCGGTGCCGCTGGGGCCGTCGACGACCCCCGTGCCGGCCGCCGGCGCCGTGCCCGGCCCCGGAGGAGGGCCCCCGGGCGCCGGGCCGCCCCCGCCTGGAGGGTCATGCTGCGAGAACGGGCGGCCAATCATGACGGACCCCGTGTCGGGGCAGACGGTGTGCTCGTGCCAGTACGACTCGGCGAGGCTCGCCGCGCTGTCGTCGTACCCGAGGCTGTCGACGTCGGGCGTGGGCCCCGTCTACGGCACCCCCTACCCGTCCACCGACCAGAACCCCTACCCCAGCATAGGCGTCGACAGTTCAGCCTTCTACTCTCCGCTGGTAAGTACCGCTCGTTTAGACACCCTGCTCAATCTGCGACCCTTTATCCGTTTGACAGAGTGCCAAACAGGGCGCCTCTGTGCTTGCGGGCCAGCCACTTCCCGCCCGATCCATCACCCTGCTTTGGCAGCCAGCTCGGCGGCGGCGCGTCGCGGCGCGTAGCGCAGCGTGCGTGGGGATGCTGGCCGCGCTGCTGGGCTGCCTTATGATTACCAGTGCCGCCGGACACGAACGAGGCTCCCTTCGTGATGTCCCTGCCGGCCGGGCCGCGGTCCACGCGTGTGCGGCGCGTCCGACGCACCGCCTTCTTCTCCGCTTCCAGTTCCCTGCCTTGGCATTAGAACGGCGGCGGTGGTCTGTCCGGCACGCCGCGGTCGCGTGCTCGGCGCCGGCCAGGCGGTATGCGCCGTCCGACCGGACTAAAACGTGTCAGGGAAAAATGCGCATTTGATTTAGTTTTGACAGTGTGGGTCCGTGCGTTCCCCCCGGGCCCCCTAGCTGCATTACATGGCGGGGCGCCACGCGGCGCCGCCCATTCCAGCGCCTGCCCCTCCCTCTCTCTCGCTCTCCCCAAGAATCTCTGGCTCTCCTTTCCCCGATCCGCCACGCCGCGACGCGTCGAAAAAAGGGCCCCACACATCACCCGGGAATCTTCTTCCCCTGACCATCGCCAGGATTTATCGGGGCGGTTTCGCCATTCGCCGCTTCCGTCCTGCGGCTGTCTCTCTCGCACCCATTCAGGACTCCCACGAGTGCGACAGAGACAAGGTCCTGCCGCGGAGCCCGGCCGACGGGCATGTCGGCCTCAAAGGGGTGCGGCGCCGCGTGTCGCTCTGACGCGTCATTTTTCGACGGCGACGACGGCGACGTCTCTCTCTCTCTCTCACTCTCTCTCTCTCTCTCTCTCTCTCTCTCTCTCTCTCTCTCTCTCTCTCTCTCTCTCTCTCTCTCTCTCTCTCTCTCCCTCTCTCTCTCTCTCTCTCTCTCTCTCTCTCTCTCTCTCTCTCTCTCTCTCTCTCTCTCTCTCTCTCTCTCTCTCTCGCACTAGGCGGGACGTGCTGCGGTGCCATGGCGACGAGTGAGGCGGAAAAAGCGGTCGGGCCGTGGAGGCTGACAGGTAGCTCGGCCGGCAACAAGTGGTGCGGGGCGTGGGCGGCGGCGGCCCGGTGGGCCGATGCACCCAGCTGCACGGCACGGTAGCACGGCGAGCCGGGCGAGCAGGTCGCGGGTTCGAGCCCCGCTGGCGCCGACCGACCATTTCATTTCGTTTGGTTTCCGCTTTGAGAGCGTGACTGGACCCGAGGCCTCGCCCGGCTTCGGCAGCACGACGCGCTGCTTTACTCCTTTATCGCGTTCGTAAACATTTTGTCAGAGCGCCGATTCATTTGCAATTCTATTATCCAATTACGGCGGCTCTTAAATTGGCAAGGGAGAGAGAGAGAGAGAGAGAGAGAGAGAGAGAGAGAGAGAGAGAGAGAGAGAGAGAGAGAGAGAGAGACTGCGGTCGGGGCGCCCGCCGCCCTGGGGACGAAGAAGAAGGGTTTGTTTGCGGAGGCGGCGATGGCCGCCCCAACACGGCCCTCATCACCTGGCCGCCTTGATCGAGCCCCCCCCCCCCCCCTCGGCCCTTGGCCCTTGCGTTTTGTTTTACGGCGGGAAGATGACGCTCGTAACCCGTTGAATACCGCGCACTACCACTACAAGGAGAGGGATTACACGTGCCATAAAAGGATGTAGACGGGCGAATAACACACAGCGACTCACACAGACATCGACACGCGTGTATGCACACACACACACACACAAACACACACGTATTCACAATCGTCGCCAATTTGGGCCCCGCCTCAAGCCGGCCGCAAGAGACGTTATGTCGTCGGGGGCGCGCTGACGGCCGTACACACACACACACGCACACACACTCACACACTCACTCACACTCACTCACTCACACACACTCACTCAGTCACTCGTACATACGCCCTCAGGCTCGCTAGGCGGCCCCAAAATAGGATTTGATAGTCTGGCAAATATTTCACCCCTCGTGCGTGAGTGTGGTGGGGGCGGCCGAGGCCCTGGCCACACCCGCTGTTCCGGTTGCCGCGAGCATTACTGTAATAGCCATTTCATCAAGTGTTCCGCCAAATAAACCGCTTGCATCCCCAGAAATAATAGATTGGCGGGGGTTGTGCGGCGCCCTCGGCCCTCGGCGTCGATGAAACTGATTTTGATAAAGATCTATGGCATAACTTTATAAACCGAAAAGCTATAAATCTGTCCTGTGCGCCGCTGTGCGCCCCGCCGCGCGCCAGCCGCCGCCCCTGCTGCAGGGCCTCGACGCGGCCGTCCTTGGCGCTGCTGCCCTCCTCGGCCGCGACGCAGCGGACGCAGCAACACGGCGCGCTGCCGGTGTAGTCCTACCTGGCGGTCGGAATTCCTCCGGGACGAACGCGAAGCGCGGAACTGCGGAACGCCGTCCGGGCGAAAAGTGTTTGACGAGTGAAAGTGTAGGGGTGGGGGCGGGGGCGTGCCGCGGGGAGGGGAGGGGGGTGTCTGGGAATGGCAGGGGGAGGAATGCGGTTAGGGGGTGTGAAGGCAAGATTGAGTGCATTTCCACCCCGGCCCGCCCCGGCCCGCCCCATGAAACAATTCCCCTCCCTCTTGGCGTCGCGTCGCTCGGCGTCCCTCTCGGCACCACTTCCACGGAGGGCGCCTCTAGCCTCTCGCCGGGGCAGTGGGGGAGTGACGCCGAGGGTGGTTTTTAAGGGTGCGAAGGGAATTAGGGCCTCTCCGTCGCACCCTCGGCGGCCCGGCTTCTCTGTCGCTCCCCGGGGACGGAGCGGGGCGGCGCGGCGCGGGGTGAGGAGCTCTCAGTCAGTATTGCCCATATAGCGGCACATCTCCTTTATATATGGACCCTTTCAATTTTGTTGCGCTGTGCGGACGGATGTGGCGCCGCCACTCCGTCAATCGTGTCGGCTCGGCGGCGCACCGCTGCCGGACTTGTTGAAGGCCGAGTCCACGGCGACGCTGCCGCAGTCGCTGTCTTGGTGTCGACTGCCCGTCGAACGCCAAGTCCACCCTGTTGCTTGCCGTGCCCACCGTGCTCGGGGGCATTGCGTATTAACTGATCAGCAGGGCGTGGCGGCGCGCGGCGCGATGGCTGCCGTCGGCCCCATGGCGGCGACCCCCCAGCGGGGCCTCGCGCCCCCACCACGCCCCTCCACGCCCGGCGCCCCAGGCGGTCCCATCAGCAGGGCTGGGCCCTCCAAGGGGTCCTCGATGCACATGGCACCCTTCCCACAGGGATGAGGAGTCGACGCGACCCTCCCCGCCCAGAGGCCCCGGGCCAGGCCCCTCCAAGCACTCCATGGCGCCCGCGCGCGCGCAGTGTGTCCAATTTAGATGGCGGCCGTGATGTACTATCAGTCTCTAAAGTTTTGTCTGGGCGATACCCCACGCACGAGAGATTCTCAACGGTCTCCTTATGAGCAGTCTCTCGCGCATGGGGTATCGCCCAGACAAAACTTTAGAGACTGATAGTACGGGACGCCAAACCGCCCTCGTCGTCCTCGTCGTCCTCATCGTCGTCACCGTCGGCCTCGGCGCGGACGACGATAACCTCCTTGTCGCTACCCTCGCCGAGACTCCGAGACCGACTCGGACAAAAAGTGCAAAGGCAAAATAGAAAGAACAAGGATGTTCTCCGGGAAAAAAATAAAACGCAGCGGGACGACGGGCTGCTGCTGCTGGAAATAAGATGAATTGTTCTAAAGCACTGTGCAAAGTGCGGGGAGTCCCGCAGCGCGCAGCGGCGGCAGCGGCCCCGTTGTACGACGGCGAGCTTGGTCCTCGTGGGGTGGGCGGCGCGCGGAACAACCACCGCGGTGCGGCGAGGCGTGGCGGGGCGGGGCGTGGCGGGGCGGGGCGGGGCGGGGCGGGGCGGGGTGGTTTGGGCTCGGATTGTTTGGGCGGCGCGGAGTAATGGGCCGGTAAATCGCGGCCAAGGGCTGGCCGAGATGAGCCGCGCGCCGCGCTGCACTTCGGCTGCACTTCGGCTGCACTTCGGCTGCACTTCGGCTGCACTCGGCTGCACTCGGCTGCACTTTGGCTGCACTCGGCACGTCCTTCGGCCTCCACGTCCTTCCCTCGCCGGCTGGAGGGTCATTACGCGGGCATGGCGTTGCGGTGGGCAGAGGCAGGCGAAGGCCTCATAACGATAATTGTGGCGGCCGGCCAATAGCGTCGGCCGGGCTGCGCTGCGCCACGCCTACGCCACTGCGTGCTGCTCGACCGCCTCGATGGCTAATGACGGGCTGCCTGTAGCGCCCCGGGGCACGGCGCGGTGCGGGGCGTGGCGAGGCGGCGGCCATCAGCTACCGAACGGGTGCCTCTTAGGGGCCTGCTTCGCCTCGACGTCCGTCCCGGCCGCCGCCCCAAGGCCCGAAGGGCGGGGCGGGGCGGGGCGGGGCGGGGCGGGGCGGGGCGGGGCGGGGCGGGGCGGGGCGGGGCGGGGCGGCAGGCCCCCCGAGTCGGGCATGGCGGCCGTGGCCGTCACGACATGCGCCTGCTTGCTCGCATCATTGGCGTTTTAATTGCAGCGCTTTTGGATTATTGACGCTGTCTCCGATGTGCGTTCGTTGCTCTGTTTCTCTCGCACCCATTTTTTAAAAGTTGTTTTAAAGAACCCCTTTTCTTTTTGCGTTTCAGACCGATTTTTGTGCCCTTACGTACGCACATATGACCACTGCCATAATATTCCATGTATTATAAAACCCCTGATTTAAAAAGTCCCTGACAGTCCCTGCCAGTCCCCGACGCCTGAAATCAAGCCCTTAATTCTGACGAGGTGCGCACGGTTATCTACGTTGTTCCTCTGGTTGGCTTACCCGCGTCGTTGCTTTTTTTAGCAGCGTCCGCGCGCCAAAGTCAATATCCGTTTGAAAAAAAAAAAACCAAACAAAAACAACAGCGACCTGGATAAAAGAACGCAAAGCCCCTGTGCTCGGCTTGAATAGCAATATCGCGGTGCCGGAGCGTCAATGATTGGCCGCGACCGCCACGCCGGAGGGAGGCCGACGGGCCGACGGCGGCGTGCTTTTAAAAATAATCGTGCTGTTGCGTGCGCCGAACGCCGCGCGGGGCGGCGGGGGCGACCCCAACCCACCGAAATATTGGCACTGCACGCCACGCGACGCCACGCCCCCAATGCCGCGTGTTTCTCTCCCTCCAGGCGCGGCGCGGGGAAAACGGTTGAAACCGGGTTGAAACAGTGGCGGCGGAGGCAAAGCGTCCTGCCTCGCTGACGGCGTCCTCGGCGTCCTCGGCATCCTGGCCGTCCCCGCCGTCGCTGTCGTTGCCTAAGCCCCTCCAGACGAGCGATTGACACCTGTCGCGCTTATCGGCCTTTGGCGGCACGCTTTGTACCGATAGCGCCGCAATCCCGAATCTCGGCCGCGCGGCCCTCGGCGTCGACGGCGGCCTCGCGTCGTCGGCGTGCCTTTCATGTCGGCGCCGTAATCACGGCGGCCGCCTTATCAAAGGCTTTATCGGATATCGGCCGTGTAATTTCAATCGAACCGCTAATACCTATCCGCCCCGCGCCACGCTTTGGCGATAACTTGTGGGGCGGCTGGCCTCGTCGACGCCCTCGGCGTGGACGTGCGTGCGCAGGATGGCGGTATAGTGGCGTCGAGTCACAAGCGGAATTAGTCCCGCCTACAGGCCTAAGTGTAGTCTTCGCCAAGTATCGGCAAAAGTTTGTAGTTTGCTCCGCGCCGACCCTCCTCGCCGACGACGCCCTCCTCGAAGGGGGCGTGCCGGGGCGGCGGCGGCCGGGGCGGCGGCCGGCTCAGCCCAAAGTTTGGCCCCGGCCGTGACTTTGCAGCCAAGTTCCTGAGCCCTGCTTGGCCTGCTTGCTGCTTGCAGGCCGGGCGGTTCCGCAGAGTCGCGCTTCGTCTCTGTCTCTCTTGCCCTCACGGGGCGTTCCGTAGGAGTGTGAGAGAGAGGGCCCGACTATAGTGGAGCCGAGCTGCGCCGGAGCCCGCCCGGCTGAGCGGCGGCAAATGATCGGCTGCTCGTCCCGCAGTGATTGGCGAGGCGTGCTGGGGAATCCGCGCGAGGATGATTCCCGCGCAGTTCATGGCACTGTGTCTGTCGATGCCGGTGTAAACGGGATAACTTACTCCCCGGGTTGAGTCGCCCCCCAGTACACCATCCCTAGGGACATTGTACTCCCCCCCCTTGGGGAGTACACCATCCCTAGGGACGAAGTACTCCCCCATCTCGAGGGGGGTGGAGTACTTTTTCCCTAGGGATGGTGTACTCCCCGGGGAGTACATAATCCCTAGGGATAATGTACTCCCCCATCTCGAGGGGGGTGGAGTACATTATCCCTAGGGATTATGTACTCCCCGTTGTGGGGGAGTACAATGTCCCTAGGGATTATGTACTCCCCCTAGGGGAGTACAATGTCCCTAGGGACATTGTACTCCCCCTAAGCCGAGGGGAGTACTTTGTCACTAGGGATACTGTACTCCATCCTCTCGGGGGGAGTACATTCTCACTAGGGATAGCGTACTCCCCGGGGAGTACACCATCCCTAGGGATAATGTACTCCCCCATCTCGAGGGGGGTGGAGTACAATATCCCTAGGGATGGTGTACTCCCCGGGGAGTACACCATCCCTAGGGCCAATGTACTCCCCTCGAGAGGGGGGAGTACATTCTCACTAGGGATAGCGTACTCCCCCAAATTGCAAACGCGTTGAGTAGCAGGGTGCCGTAACTTATTTGAATTAGAAGGTTTCAGGGTTTGTATCTCCTAAACGGGCTGCGTTATAAAAGTTATGAAGAGAATAACTTATTTTTAGAATTCAATTTTAAAAATAAGTTATTCTCTTCATAACTTTTATAACGCAGCCCGTTTAGGAGATACAAACCCTGAAACCTTCTAATTGAAATAAGTTACGGCACTCTGTTGAGTAGTCTCTTGCACTCCTTCCATATAAAAGGGGGAGTACGTCATCCCTAGGGACAAAGTACTCCCCCCGCCCATAAAGGGGGAGTACGTCATCCCTAGGGCGTATGTAATGCCCCAAATTGCAGAGGCTGCGAGTAGGCTCTGGCAGTCAAGTGTGCTCTGAGTTCCTATTGATCTACGTTGTCCGACAATCGGTGATTCAGCGGTAGACTGTCGGTGTGTCGAACTGCCATTTGTCATCTGCCACCGCTTGGCAAAGAGAGGCACCTTGCAGAGGTGGTGAACAATGTACTTTTGTGAGAAGGCTCTCCATTCCGACTTAATTTTGTTTTTGGGTAGTAAGCGTTGGAAAGTTGGTCTCATGGCTGACTTGGAAAAAAAGTCCATATATACAACATACAACTGGTAAAATTTTCATTTCTAATTTTTTAGGCAGCCAGGAAACTGGCTTATGAACATAAATCTTTATTATTTTTGGACAAACAAAAAATCATGATCATGCACTAACGTAATCATGAAACTAATCTACTCTTTGGCAAAACAACATGTAGCTGCGGTTGGTTTGGATTCTCTCTCGAGTTGTCTTTGAAACCTAAAAAACAGGGTTAAACTTGTTAAAACTCTTTCGTGTTTTTTATGTTAAATACATGTACTATTATCAACCATAATACCTGAATGTCATCAAAATTGTAAAATGGGGACCCCCATTGCATTCCAGAGGTGTAGTGACCTCCTTCTAATCGCGGCCCTATATGGGTTATAGCCCCAATGAACTCATATAGTGAGGACCCATTATAACTTGTACCCTCAACTACGTATTGTTTTATATCTAGATTAGTTGGCGTCGTGACTAACCGGCCAATTTTCTTGCCATCTGCCGTATACCTGAAAGATCCCAGAAATGATAAGTACAGTACACCAAATCTCAACTAATTAAAGCATTTTTTTTTAAAGCGTAATTTTGCAGTCAATATTTCTGTGACACCTAACCAAGAAAACGAGAAATAATTTTCTCAGTAACTTCACTTATTCAGGTTTTGGAAAATGGTAGCTTTTATTCAGCTTTGAGTTGTTGTATAAAAATTTTGAATACTAGTCGTTTTAGGTGGGTAAAAATTGTTTTCTTGGTATTTTATTTTTAAATCGCCCATTACACACCTCCGTGGCCGTAACCGCCACCCTAGTCTTATTTGGTATCATTTTTCACGTCGGAACGTGAGGATGCAGAATCCGGCATCCTTTTAACTATTTGACTGGCACTCGCAAAAATTCGCATTTGTACTAGGGTGGAACAGATGCGCGGCGTTCGGTTTCAAGTGGCGCAGAGTGATAAGAGAAAGGTCTCCGCGGCGCAGGGTGAAGTGGACGCCGGGGCGCGTCTGCTGGCGTCTGGTTTCTGTCAGGCCCCCGTACCGCACCGCTGGCCGGCCTAGTACCGAGAACCAATTTTACGGTTATTGAGTAATCATGCGATTGGTCATCATATTGTGTTGACCTAGAGACAGCCAAAAAAGTGTGCGATGTAGCAAAAGTTGCTCATTTACCGTGCGAAAGCGTGATTTTTTGACCCAGTTTCGCCGAATTCAGGGGAAGCGTCGCCCCGCCTCGGCCCAGAGACCCAACTTCCCCCCGCCCCCGTCCCCTCACCGGCGCAGTGGCGGATTCAGAGGCAGACTATGGGGGGGGGGGGCGCACAGTGGGCCAGAAACCGGCGGGGGCGGTCAAAATTCGAGAAGCTTTTTGAGCTCCAGAGTCGCTAGGAATGGGACTCGAACCGAGCGTATGACCCCACCAATATATTGCGCTCCGAACGAGGAATCCATTGGTGGGGTCACACGCTCGGTTCGAATACCACTTAGCGACGCTGCAGCTCAAAACGCGTCTGGAATTTTGGCCGCCTCCGCCGGTTTGTAGCCTACCGTTGGGGGGAGTAGCACTTTTTGCCTACTTACAGTGGCAACGTATGGCTATCTGCCTACCTTTCAGGCGGTTATCTAGGTACTAGCCTAAGAGGGGGTGGGGGGGGGGGGGCTGCAGGGCGGCTCGGGCAGAGAGACATCCGACTTACTTTTGTCGTTTGACTTCCGGTCCTGGGATTCGTTAAAATAGTGTATTCAAAACGGAATGGAGAGCCTTCTCACAAAAGTACATTGTTCACCACCTCTGCAAGGTGCCTCTCTTTGCCAAGCGGTGGCAGATGACAAATGGCAGTTCGACACACCGACAGTCTACCGCTGAATCGCCGATTGTCGGACAACGTAGATCAATGGGAACTCAGAGCACACTTGACTGCCAGAGCCTACTCGCAGCCTCTGCAATTTGGGGCATTACATACGCCCTAGGGATGACGTACTCCCCCTTTATGGGCGGGGGGAGTACTTTGTTCCTAGGAATGACGTACTCCCCCTTTTATATGGAAGGAGTGCAAGAGACTACTCAACGCGTTTGCAATTTGGGGGAGTACACCATCCCTAGGGATACTGTACTCCCCCCTCTCGAGGGGAGTACATTGTCCCTAGGGATGGTGTACTCCCCGGGGAGTACACCATCCCTAGGGATATTGTACTCCACCCCCCTCGAGATGGGGGAGTACATTATCCCTAGGGATGGTGTACTCCCCGGGGAGTACGCTATCCCTAGTGAGAATGTACTCCCCCCGAGAGGATGGAGTACAGTATCCCTAGTGACAAAGTACTCCCCTCGGCTTAGGGGGAGTACAATGTCCCTAGGGACATTGTACTCCCCTAGGGGGAGTACATAATCCCTAGGGACATTGTACTCCCCCACAACGGGGAGTACATAATCCCTAGGGATAATGTACTCCACCCCCCTCGAGATGGGGGAGTACATTATCCCTAGGGATTATGTACTCCCCGGGGAGTACACCATCCCTAGGGATAATGTACTCCACCCCCCTCGAGATGGGGGAGTACATTATCCCTAGGGATTATGTACTCCCCGGGGAGTACACCATCCCTAGGGAAAAAGTACTCCACCCCCCTCGAGATGGGGGAGTACTTCGTCCCTAGGGATGGTGTACTCCCCCAGGAGGGGGGAGTACAATGTCCCTAGGGATGGTGTACTCCCTGGAGTACATGGCCACGGGAGTAATACATCCCGTCGACACCGGAACAGTGGAACAGTCGGAACACGCGGCCGGCCAACACAATGCAGTACCTGTACCAGTGCAGTGGCGGAGGGGCGCAGCGCATGCCGGGGTTCTCGTTCTCACGACCTTATAAATTCAATGTTCCGGGCCAACTCCTCTCATAATGCCCTCCCCTCCCCTGCCCCTCTCCCTCGCAGCAATTTCCCTGTGCTGCAGGAATCGCACGACGGCCTGACTGCAAATGCGACACGGCGCCAGCACAAAATGAGGACAAAAATATTCATGTAGTCTTGTCGCGAATTTGTAGAGTTCCTGTGTGGCATGTTGCCCGTGGCAGCCAATGGTTCCCACGACGACCACCTCTCTCGCTCTCCTTCTCTCCCCTCCTCTTTCCCTCCCTCCCTCTCTCTCTCTTTCCGCCCCGCCGCTTCGCCTCCGGCGCTTCCAGGACGTCGTGTATCTAGATCAGCCAATGGTGGACCGGCTCCTGCCATAAATGCACCAATAACCGACGACCTGGGCCCGTCGACAGCACTGCAGCAGGTGCCCCCCGCGGACACATTATCATTTGAAAAGTACTCGAAATGATCCCATCGTAATAAACGGACTATCTTCCTGCGGTCACCGTGGTCCGCTGTTATCAGTCAGGTTTTTTTTCCTCATTGAAATGAAATTTAAAAAGAAAATATTTTTTTTCCCCTGGCGCTCCCCCTGCTTGCCCCAGGCTCGCGGTGTCCGGGCTGGGGTCCGGGCTGGGGTTGAAGCCCAGAATGCCGTGATACTGTATCTCCCAGGGCTGTTTGCCGTGCCGCGCCTTGCCGGGTGTGTCGCCGAGCACATGCAAGCGCCTGCAATTACAATGTTCTCACGCGCGTGTAATGACGACGGTCACACTCAGGAGTAAAGTTCTGGCGGCGCACGCGCGTGACCGCCATGCCGCCCCCTGCTGCTCTGCTGCCCCCGCCGCCCCCGCCGCCCCCGCCGCCCCCGCCTCGCACTCGGCCTCCCGAGGGGTTGCTGAGGGGGCCGCCTGGCCGATACCCCGATATCCATCAAGGAACCGTTTTGGTTTTCATTTTCCCGGCGCTGGCTGCGCTGGCTAACGTCCACTCTGCTTGACTGGGCGAGCCTGGCGCCGGCATCGGTGTCATGGTCGGTCTACCTCTCTCGCACTCATGCTGCGTGAGAGGGACGGCGCGCTTGTTCAGAGTGAGCCTTCCCGCTGTCTTTTTTTTCCTGCCGCCTCTGATGAGCGTGCTGTCCGACGGTCCTGACGCGCTCTCTTCGTTGTCGCGTAGTGCGCGTGCCGCCTCGCCGTTGTCGCGCTAAGTGACTGACTGTCGTATGCGTGCCCACTGTGCTCATGCTCATCACGATGTTGTTGTTGTTGCAGAGCAATCCCTACGGCCTCAAGGACAGCGGGTCCTCCGACATGACGGCCTGGACGCCAGCCGGACTGCAGCCCACCACGGGGTACTACCCCTACGACCCCACGCTCGCGGCCTACGGGTAAGTGGGTGTGAGTTAGTGAGTGAGTGAGTGAGTGAGTGAGTGAGTGAGTGAGTGAGTGAGTGAGTGAGTGAGTGAGTGAGTGAGTGAGTGAGTAAGAGAGAGAGAGAGAGAGAGAGAGAGAGAGAGAGAGAGAGAGAGAGAGAGAGAGAGAGAGAGAGAGAGAGAGAGAGAGAGAGAGAGGGCACCAGGTTGGGCGACGTGCAATGTTATTATGGCGGCCGCAGCCGTTGCGATCCGCGCAAAGTCTGCGGTCGGCGTGGCGGGCGGTGCCGCCGGGCCCAAGTCCAGCCGGCCGGCCACCCGGCGCCGAAATTACTGTTATTGGTGGCGAGAACGGCCTCCATGACGGCGGGGTGGGGCGGGGCGGGGCGGGGTGCGGTGGCGAGGCGACCACCCGGTGCAGCCCGACAACGGGTGGACACTGGTCGAATGATGAAAAATACGGCGGTACTATAGGAGGAGCGCCCTCCGCGGCGGCCTGTGGGGGGGGGGGGGGAGAGAACGCGCGCCTGAGCCGCCAGAGTAAAACGGCTCCGTTAAGTGTAATTATGCAAATGGCTGTAGTGGCGTGTTTTGCGGGCGAGTCCACCGTCCGGGAGTAAGCGCTCAACGAGGTTGTAGTGTAGGCACTGCAAGGGCGCACTCGGGGGAAGGAAGGGCTCTTCCTACTCGGCCCTGTGCTTTTCCTTGACACGTTATTGCCAGGGCGTCCTGCATGCGAGGCCCTTTTCCGCGAAGAGGGGCATCGCAGAGGAGAGACTAGGGACCCCGACCTGGCTGGCTCCAGGACGTGGCGGGCGGACCGAGGCTGAATGTCCTCCAAGGCCTCCAATCGACCGTCGCCCTTGGAGCGAGAACTGAAATATTGAAACCTGCAGCTATGAAATCAAGTTGTGTTAAAGAACGTCGCACAACCAGCAGTTGATTTGGACGGCTGCGAATTTGGCTGCTGTTCACCTTGCTTGGCAAGGTAGCGGGAGAGGCGGGGAGAGGGGCCCCAGCAGCATGGGGGAGGGAAGGGAGATTTGAGCTCCGTAGAGCATAGTGCTAGAATGCGCAGCGCGGCGGGGGAGGGGTGGATGAGGGGTGGGGATCGATCGGTGGAGGGGGAACAAGCGTCCTCTTGTCTCTATCGTGTAGCGACTGCAGCGGGCTGTAGCGATGGCCGGCGCCACGCCGGTCCGGACCAGTCTTCCTGGAAGCCAACCAATGAATAATGACCACTGCGTTAAGTTATTTGCAAGCGGCTGCGCTGCACGACGACGCGAACCCCGCAGGCAGCCGCAGGCCCGCACGAGCAAAGGGCAAATTTGCTGGCATGAGCCACCTCCTGCCGGCGGGGCGGGGCGGGGCGGGGCGGGGCGGGGCGGGGCGGGGCGGGGCGGGCTTTACTGGCGAGGGCCGCCCGCCTCTAAGTCGTGGTACACCCCCATCAAAGCAGTGTCCAGCCGGACGGCGTGGCTGGCGGCAGCCCGAGGGCTTTACTCCCGCGAACACATGCCCCGGTGGGGCCGGTCCCGGTTGGGACCCGCGCGCCGCGCCCCCCCGTAAGTGGGCATAAAAGTATAGTCATTGACGGCGACTTTACGGGCACCCCCGCCCCGCCCCGCCCCGCCCCGCCCCGCCCCGCCCCGCCCCGCCCCGCCCTCCTGGATCGAGAGGCGCGCCACCTCGCCGCCGCACCGCCACTGCCCCTTTCCGTCATGGTGCGGCCATGGTCGTAATTTTTCAGTTTACAATCGCGTGCGAAAAGACGGTGTGTGTTTGAACACTACTTGCACGTGTGGATGCCGTCGTAGCCGTCGTTCGGCGTGTAGTGCGCCTTTTGTGGGCCCGGCGAGGCGTGGCGTGGCGTGGCGGGGCGGGGCGTGGCGGGGCGTGGCGGCGGGGGCTCCCGATTGGATGGGCTGGGCCGCGGGGCGGGCGGCCGGATGAGGGATGGCGGTAAACTTGTACGGCACTATCAGGCCGTTCTGGCCGCTGGGGCCCACAGTGTGCGTCGAGCTCATTGACGGCGGAATTAAAGGGGGCTCCACCTGGCGCTGCGCTCGCGGCGCTTGGAGTTTGTCCCGGCGGCCCTAAAGCGCCGTAAAGCGATAAAGCGCGCGGCTGGCGGGGATTTGAGGCGCCGCCCCGACTGGCCCGAGTACAACGAGGCCGTGATGTGTGAGTCATCCGCGTCGTCGCCGCGTCGCTTTCCGCGCCTGATTCGGCTGGCTGCCTGCCTGGCTGCCTGCCGGACGGGCGCGGTGAGAGGGCGGCCCGGAAAGTCTAGCGGGCTTATCTGCAAGTTTGTCCAGACTCCAGGCTGCTGCGGAGCGACGCGATAGCGAGACGGCTGGAGCGCCTGGAGTGCCGCGGAGCCAACGGGAACAACGTCCCTCTTCCTTCCAGTCCCATTCGTTTGTCAATCGGGAGCAGCGTCCGGCTAATTCTTTTCCGAGTGGATCGGCTCTCGGCTCTGCCTGCGAGAAATTATTTGTCAGGTGGCTGGCCGGACCGAGTGCTGGCCGAGGGCCTGGCGCGCGCAGCGCAGGAGGACGGGAGGATGCTGCTGCTCATTCCAGGCACCCGAGGCGCCCAGGAATTTGTTCCTTGAATGCGAAATAAGCTGCCGACCCAGACGCTCAGAATAAGAAAAGTGCGGCGCCCCCTCCCCCGGCCCCTGCCCGCCCCCTCCCCGATGTGGTCCCCGCGGCGCCGCTGCTCCGCCGCTGCTCCGCCGCCGCACAGCGTCTCTCTCCCTCGCACCTGTGTGGATCGCCTTGCGGGAGAGAGAGAGAGAGAGAGAGACTGCTTGGTTCGCCAACAAGGGCCTGGCTGGCTGCATCCTTCCTGGTCCTGCGGATTTCCATATCGGCACTCGGTCCAGGGGGTTCGTTCGGGGCGCCGTGGCGCACGCACGCCCGGCTGTGGGGCACGGCAGCACGCCGAGCAAGCACGGAGAAGCTCGCGTGACCAATAAATTATGCACAGGGCCCTTTGCAGCCCTTGGAGGGCCGAGCCGCGTATAAATGACAAACCGATTACAGCGGCGCGATAAGCATCGGCCGGGTAATGACGGGCTGCCAGCCCTGCCTGCCCCGCCAGGACTGCCAGCCCTGCCTGCCCAGTCAGCCCCGCTAGGGCCTGCCGCTACCGAACGACGACGACGACAACGTCTGCCTGGCTCGGGTTCATCTATAAAGCCGTGCAGCGCTGGGAGTGAAAAAGTGGAACGCGCGGTGACGACACACACTTACACGCGCACACCGGCAGACAGACGCACACTCACACACGCGCACTCGAAGTGGGCGCGCGGGTCGCGTGGTCAGGGGCTATCCTGCTTGTTGGGCTGCGCGACATTGTCGACTGATTTAAAATTGATGCGAACCTTATCAGGCGATCAGCAATCGGCGCGCACGCACACACGCACACACTTTACGCACACACTCTGGCGCGTGTGTGTGTGTGTTTTTGTGTGTGGCCATCGAGTAGGGCCCCCACCGTACTGCGCGTCTTGTTCAGGTACATAAATGCGGGGTGCTTTAGGGCGGCATTAAAAGCGCACACACTCCCTTGTTTGTATTTCTGGCTCGATGTGCCAACTTTGATAAAAGGAATTTCCCCGCGGGGGAGAGGGGGGAAGAGAGAGAGAGAGAGAGAGAGAGAGAGAGAGAGAGAGAGAGAGAGAGAGAGAGAGAAGAACGCGGACAAACCGGCGCGAAAAAGAAGAGTTTTCGCGGATATCGGATGCCACTCCTGCGTGGGCGGGGCGTGTATCGCGACGCACAAGGCGCACAGAGAGAGAGAGAGAGAGAGAGAGAGAGAGAGAGAGAGAGAGAGAGAGAGAGAGAGAGAGAGAGAGAGAGAGAGAGAGAGAGAGAGAGAGAGATGGCGGTGCGTGTCCTCGGCGGAGGGTGGCGGTCGGCCCACCCCGGGGGCGCGGCGCAGCGCGCAGCCCAGCTGAACAGTGCGCTGGGGCGAACGCAAGGCGAAACTCGGAGACAGGTTGCGCTAAGTCAGGGCAGGCGGCAGGGTCGGCTCCTCCAACCCCTTCCCCTGCCTGCCTGCCTGCCTGCCTGCCTGCCCGCCTGCCCACCCGCCCACCCGCCCCCGAGGGTGCAGAGGGTGACAGCAGCCCAGCCCTCTCTCGGGGCGTGTCTGTCACAGATCGACAAAAGAGGCGCATGCGTTTTTGTCGCTCTTCTTATTCCGCCAGGTCTGTCTATCCATCTACGAGCCACCCGCACGCACATGAAGCGCCATAGCGCCACTACTTTTACCTGCCGGCGTCGCGAGCCGTCCCGCAGGGTTGCGAGGGAGACAGCGACGAAGACGGAAGAGACAAACGAGGACGCCTTGTGGCGCACGCGTGACGCGCCGTGACGCGCACTTGTCGCGAGGCAAGCTGCGCGTTCCGGAGCGGAGCCGCGACCCTGATCAGCGTACCGTCTCGCTCGCACCCGGGGGGGGGCGTCCCGCAGCGGTGCGAGAGAGACGGGACGGCGCCCCTGGGAGCGAGCGGCACGGCGAGCGGGACGCGCCGGCACACGCAGCATCAGTGTCACGGCAGCATCAATCACGCGCACGCACACGGCGCGGGGTGTTCAGTTAGCGGCGGGGCGGGGCGGGGCGGGGCGTGGGTGCGGCCAGGTGCGCGCCGTGCGTCGCCATTCCCCGATGGTGGTGCGTCGCCACCCCTGCGTGCCTGCCCGCCTTCAGGCATTCCGCTTCGCCCGCGGGACCCAGCGAACGCGGCAAGGAACGGGGTTCTCCAATATTTGAACCACTTTTCGAATTTGGCGCTCCACTCGACGAGCAGCGCCGCGACGAGCGGACGGACTGGCGGACGGACGCACGGACGGACGTCGGCGTCGATGGCGTTTTATTTTTCAAGGGGATTTTCCGGGCCGCCTCGATGCCTCGATTGATGGCCGCGGGAGTCGCTGGAGTGGCGGGGCCGCGCGGCCGGGGGATGGAGTGCTCCAGGGGATGGATGGCGGAGCCCAGCGCCGAGCCCAGCGCCGAGCCCAGCGCCGAGCCCAGGGACAAAATGGGCCGTGTTTTGTGGAGTACAGTGTGTTTGTACGGGGGGTATCGATTACACCGCTCGGGGAGCGGGGGTAAGGGGGTACGCACGGCGCCACTTGCGAGGGGGCCGCGCGTCCCCAATACCGGTCGGGTGGGGGTGGGCGTGTGTGTGTGGGGGGGGTGGGGTGGGTGGGGTGTGGGGGTGGGTCCTCTTCCACCATCCGAGCGAGCACCATTTCAATTGCGAAAACACACACACACACACACACACACACACACACACACACACACACACAATACATATACACACATACATTCGCAGGGGAAAGGGGGAGGGGGATTCGCAACGTGTTATCATTTCATCTCGCCTTCTTGTCCCCTGTGTGCGCCAGGTACGAATTACGTATGTAAATGGCGGGAAAATTAAATTCGGCCGCAACACGTGTCGCGGAGAGGCGAGGCGTAATGCCTCAGCCGGGGCGGCTGCTGCGCGGGAGCTGCGGGGGCTGCGGGCCGCGCCAAGCCAGCTGCAGCTTGCAGCGGGAGGCGTGTTGGCGATCCGTATCGTCTAACCACTGGCGTGCCGAGGTGGCCGCGCACTACAAACACGCGGCCGGGCGGCGCGGCTCCTGCAGCCCGGCAGGCGCGCCGTCCCGCAGGACGCGCGCGTGTGGCAGGCCTGCCTACCCTGCAGGCGCTCGCCCCGCCTCGACCCGCTTAACTCTTTCCTCCATCCGCGAGTTCCAGCGTGTTTCTGCGTGTGTCGGTCGCCCGGCGCTTACAAGATGTAGTACAAGCGTGTCGCCGTCGGGAGCGCTGCCGGCGCAGCAGCAGCGTCAACAGTGTAGCGGCATGACTGATGACGGTCATGCTGCGAGGCGGGGCGTGGCGGGGCGTGGCGCGGTGTCTATTAAACGATACCTCCACGTTAATGCCCGCCGCGCCATTAGTCGCTGCCCGCTCGGCCCGCACCGCCAAATTAGCCAGTGTAGTGACTCTTCGGGAACGCGATGCTATCACGTAATAATTGCACGAGACAGCCGCGCTAATCTCCATGGAGTTGCTGCTGCTGGCTTTTTTGCATTTGACGGCCGGTAAATTGTTTTCTCAGACTTTGTGCGTGTGTGTGTGCGCGTGTTTGCCTTACCTGTGTAGGGGCGGGCCGACTAGCCCACTGTGCTCGGCGGCGCGGCGGTGGTACTGCGGGAACAAGTTGGTATCGCGGCCCCGACTGCCTCGACGCGTGAATGAGAGACCAGCTGATTTACAGAGCGACGGCGGATGCTTTTGCCAAGTGTCGAAGGCGCATGCAGTCACCGAGGGGAAGGGGGGGATTTATAAATTACTAGACAAACAACGGCGCGGCTGTGGGCTGCCTAATCGTGTTTCGGGCAGCCGCGTGATGTATGAGTTATTATTAGCGGAAGAACAATGGCACGGCCCGCAGTGTGCTGCCTGCCAGCGTGGCGGGGCGGCGGGCGGGCCAGAGAGGCGGGGCGCGCTGGCAGGCAGGCAGGCAGGCAGCCGCCGGCGGCCAGCTTTTGCGGGGCCCACCAGGGCCCACCAGCCTCAGTCGCCGAATACAATCTCTCCCGCAGTCCCCACCCTTCACCCCTCCCACCCCCCGCCACTTAGTTTTAGCGAGCTCCCCCTGAAAGCAGGCCGCCCGCATTCAGCGCCGCCTCCCCTCTGTGAGCCCCCCGCCCACCCCCCGCCCACCCCCCGCCCGCCCAGAAGGGTAAAAGGGGTGGCAACGAGCTTAGTCAGTGCCCAACCACCCTCTCACATTGTCTGCCTGCTTTGCGTGTGTGTGACGGTGGCGGCCCCGTGTGTGTGTTTGCGCGCGCGTGCGTGTGTGTGCTGTGGGACGAGGGGCGTCTGCTTATTCACAACTTGTAACACTTTCTATTGCGCAGTCAGGGAGCCCTTCTTTCTCTTTTTGGTCCGTGTTTTTAAACAGGCCCGCCCTTCGCGGCCGTTTTGCCGTGCAAATTAAGGGGAGCTTTGTGGTGCGGCCTGTGCTGGGCCTCCTCTGTATCTCTGGCGCCCCGCGACAGAGGCGGCGTCGAAAGCGCCGCGCGGTGCACGTGAATGCGTCAATCGGCGAGGTGCCGGCGAGGGGGCTGTTGGTGTAGAGGAACTCAGGGAACTCCATATTCAGCAGCATCGCGACCGCTTCGGGACGGCTTGGGGCCTTTTCAAGCAGTAGCCAGCCGGCCTACAGCCCCACGGCGGGCGCGGCACGGCCACAACAAGGAGATTTATATTCGCGTTCGGGTTGGGGTTGGCCGAGGGAGGAGGGGGCGTGCATGAGGCTCGTTATTTAGAAAGCGACGCTTCGCATGTCCGCGGAGACGGCGCGGAGGGAGGCGGGGAAGGGGTTGCAGCGCGGCGGCCAGCGCGCCGAGTCGCTGCCGGATTATGCCAGAAACACAACGAACGAGTCTCTTTCTGGATTGGCGGCGCCGTTTCCGTTGTGCACTGCCGCACACCTCGCGCCCGCGACAAGCACATAGACTAGCCGCGCCGTGCCGCGCTGACGGTGGGACGCGCATTCGGCGCGGCAAACAGGCCATCCAGGCCGTTTTAAGGCCAACACGTGTGGATAATACGGCCGGGGTGGCGCGCACTGGCAGCCAGGCCGCCGCTGCGCCATGACGGCGGGTCATGTGTGTAACCTGGCAGCCACGGAGCCGCGCCGCCGGGTCGCTGTCGCAGTGGCAGCGCGCCAAACGCACGACGCCCTGCCTGCCTGCCTGCCTGCCTGCCTGCCTGCCTGCCTGCCTGCGGGCTGCATCCCCGAACGCCGCTCTCCTCGTTCTGTGGGCCTTCGGGTTGCGAGGGAGACGGAGCTTGGACGGAGTGAGTCTGCTGCCCTCGTCCCTTCGGCCCTTGTTCTTGTTGGTCCCGTCAGGAAGGTCGCGCCGCGTCGCGATGGGAGACAGGTTTTAGAGTGGTGCGGCCTTTGCCCGTCCTCGCCGTCCCCGCTCGGCAGTGGCTGACGGCGAGCCCGGCCTCTTCGTGCGCGATTAACCCTTTCGCAAGCCGCGTCCCGCGCCGCCTCGCCGCCACCGGGTAATTTTTGCGTCTCCCCGAGGTATCTGGCGATATCTCGCGTTTGCCATGCAACGCGTGTGTGTCTTTATAGGACGCGTGTGTGTGTGTGCCGGTGCGCGCAGGGCGTTTGGTAGGGGACTAAGGCGTCGCCGAGAAGGGGCCCCGTATCGGGCCTCGCCATCGCCTACTACTGGTGGGGAAAGGGGCTCATTGTCACGAACCAACACCTCGCCGTGCCGTGCCGTGCGGCGCGGGGTCCACCCTTTACCGGGACTCTGGCCTGGCCAGCCAGCCGGCCGCGGCTGGTCGCTCGGGCCATCATAAATCGGTTCGGCCGCCCCGCCCCACCCCGCGCGCCGACCCGCCCGGGGGAAACACGGCCAAAAAGTCGGCCTATCCGTTGCGTTGCGCGCCCCGCCCCGGTGCTGCACGATCTAGGACATTCGACGATGATCACGACGATGATAGCGGGCCGGGCCAAACAAGCGCGGTTTGTTTGCCCGCTCGCTGTGCTTTGGTCGCTCTGGGGACGCCTCCCGAGTGCGAGAGAGACACGGCGACGGAGCGCTGCGCTGCACCCGAACGCGGCGCGGGCAGCGGGCCGGCCTTGCCGACGCGGCGGCCTCGGTGACCGCCGCGCTCTGGCGTTGGCGCGTCGGTGCCATCCCCGGCACGGCGGCGCTATAAAAGCAGTGTCCACACTACACTGGCTGGCGCTGCAAAAAGGAACCGGGGGGGGGGGACGTCGTATCACACGCTAATTAGGCGCGACAGATGACAATTTGCCGCTATCTGATGGCCGCGCGGTCGCAACGCGCTGCCAGGCCGGGCACATCGCAGCGCAGCACAGCGCCGGATGCTCTTTACTTTTAATGATACCTGTCGGGTCCGGAGTGGCCAAAGGGTAATCCAGAGCGCCGTGACGCCCGTCTATAAAAAGCGCTTCACGGTGACAGTCCCTGTGCTGCCTGCCTGCCTGCCTGCCTTTTAGCGGCCGTGCTTCAAGAGACACCCACGCCCACGCTGGCCGTTGGGCCGTGCGAGAGGGCTGCCCGGAATACCCACCAGGCCACGCGTCACGTGAGCGACACGCCGATGATGCCCTGCGAGCACGCCAATGGACATGTCAGCGAAACGTGTCCGCGCGGCCGCACCGGGTTAGCACGCCGCTTTATGGCCGAGCCCGCTTGTGGCTTGTTGGCAGTTTGTTTTGCAGGAAACGGACAAAAACAGAAGCGTACCCATACTCTCCGGGGAGACTGTCCCTGCTGTCTCTCCCCCCGATGAATCGATGCGCCCCGCCGCGCCGTGAAGTGCTGCAGGCAGCTCGGGGCGTATTTGCTTATTCCTCCAGGACCCCAATCCCACCCCGGAGCGCACGCTGTCGCTCACTCACTCACATGATCGCACATACTCCTCTCTCTCTCTCTCTCTCTCTCTCTCTCCTCTCTCTCTCTCTCTCTCCTCTCTCTCTCTCTCTCTCTCTCTCTCTCTCTCTCTCTCTATCTATCTATCTATCTATCTATCTATCTCTTCTATCTATCTCTCTCTCTCTCTCTCTCTCTCTCCTCTCTCTCTCTCTCTCTCCTCTCTCTCTCTCTCTCTCTCTCTCTCTCTCTCTCTCTCCTGGGGAGAGATGAACCTGAACGTGTCGAGAAATTAGGCCGATTCCTCGATAAGTAGCTCACGCGGTTTGACCGCCCATCTGTCTGTCTGGCGGTCTGTGTGCGTGCGCGCGCGCGTGTTTCGGGGGAGGGGGGAAAGGGGTGTCCCGGCGACGCCCCCTTCACCGCCCATTCCTTGTCGCTGGAATTGCGGACGCGGCCGGAAGAAGGACTAGACGGCCGCCACGCCCCGCCCCGCCCCGCCCCGCCCCGCCCCGCCCCGCCCAGCTCGGCTAATGTCCGGCAGATGGATGGCAGCTGGGCACCACCACCACTACTGCCACCACCGCGGCAGCGAATCATTTTTATTTTATTTTTTTTATCCTTTGCGTTGGCGGGCTCTGCGCGAGGGGCGGGGCCTGGCGGGCCTGGCGTCTTGCACCTAGACTAATGCACGCCGCCGACATGGTGATGGAGATGGATCAATCGGCGTGGTGCGTGCCGTCAGGCTGGCCCAGTCAGGCGGGCACGACAAAAATAAAACGTGAAAAAGTGAGTGCAGGCGATGTGTGCTGAGGTAGCTCACGAACAGCCATTGCGGCCTGGAAAGGGGAAGGACCGCGGCGTCTCTCTCTCTCTCTCTCTCTCTCTCTCTCTCTCTCTCTCTCTCTCTCTCTCTCTCTCTCTCTCTCTCTCTCTCTCTCTCTCTCTCTCAGCAGCGCGCGCGGCGAGTGCGAGAGAGCAGCAGCCAGACAAATGGCTACAGGCCGGCGAGCGTGTCCGCCAATTATTTGGGCCGGAGGAGGCGGCGCGGTAGACTGGCGGCGACAAAGCGCGGCGCCGCGGCCGCGCGACTTGCACTCGCGACAAATGTTTGACAGCGCGCTGAGTTACGCCGCGCCTCGTGTGTGTGTGTGATTGCTTTAATTAACCTCAGACACGTGTACTGTTCATGTCGCCTCATTTTTCCGCACGTCTTGACAAGATCAGAGTATCGATGTTTGCTATTTTGCCTGCCGTCAATGGCGAAGGCTGGTTGCATGTTTGGCCGTGTGTGTGTGTGTGTGTGTGTCGTGTCCGGCAGACTGTGTGCGTAATGTATGCATCGCGAGGCGAGAGGCCATGCGGCGGTGTGCGGTGGACGATAACGCGTTCGGTGGCGGAGCGCGGCGCGTGGACGCTGCGGATATGGATGCAAACCGCCCCCCCCCCCTATTCCATCCCTGGAGACTCCAGTCAATGAACATGAATGAACCTGGAGCGGCCGCTGAATGATGTGTCCGGAGTGGTGGAGGAGAGGGTGGCACATCTCTGTCTCGCTCTCTCCGAGTCCGGTTCCAGTGAATGAAAAGCGCACGGGGCCCTGAGTGTATGTGAGTGTGCAAGCATCACGTGTGTGTGTGTCTGTGTGTGCGCGCGCTGCATTTGCATCAGCTTGTTTTGAATGATGAATGCACATCTTTTCCCCTTTCTCTTCCGTCCTCCGTTCTTTTCTTCTGTTCACCGGGTAGTTAGGGAAGACGAAAATCCCGCTCTCCAGGACTCCATCCCTCCCCGATTGGAGCCACCTGGAGCAGTCCCCTGGAGTCCCCTGGAGTCCCCTGGAGTCCCCTGGAGTCCCCTGGAGTCCCCTGGAGTCCCCTGGAGTCCCCTGGAGTCCCCTGGAGTCCCCTGGAGTCCCCTGGAGTCCCCTGGAGTCTGCCTGCCTGCCTGCCTGCTGACTCCGGCAGGCGACTCTGTATAAATAAACACCAACGCCATATTTCATATTTGTGTCATGCTTTACAGGGCGTTTATTTTATTTTCATATATCCATCGCTGGCCATGAGGGGAAAAAACAGTAAAAATATTTGTTGTGCAGCCTCCTTTTTATATCTTTGTTCTCGTCCGTGCCATCCATACCATACGATCGCGCGGCCGCGCTTCACCCGTCTTCTTCCTTTTATTCGGTTCGCTCGTCGCTCGATGCCCGGCTGGCCGGCCGGCCGCGTGTTTTAAGGACTGGGGAAGGAAATATTTTGTCGTTGCTTGTCTTGTGCGTGGCCGCATGGGCCGCATGGGCCGCATGGCGGTCCGTGGCGCGGGCTGCCGCGTGGCGGGGGGCAGCAGGGTGCCGCCGCCTTGGCTCGCCTCGGCCCTGGGCCCCTCGCCCGGTCCACCTATTGTCCCGCGTTTTTATGGCCGAATCTTCATTGATTTATCCCCGAGCAGCCCCGCGCGGCCGGCGAGGGGTGCGTGGGCGAAGCGTGCACCGCCTGACCAGCTTGCTGACCAGGTCCTTGTCGTTGTTGCAGGTACGGCGCGGGCTACGACCTGGCGGCCCGGCGGAAGAACGCGACCCGGGAGTCAACGGCCACCCTCAAGGCGTGGCTCAGCGAGCACAAGAAGAACCCGTACCCGACCAAGGGCGAGAAGATCATGCTGGCCATCATCACCAAGATGACGCTGACGCAGGTGTCGACGTGGTTCGCCAACGCGCGGCGGCGCCTCAAGAAGGAGAACAAGATGACGTGGGAGCCCAAGAACAAGACGGACGACGACGAGGACGCCGTCGTGAGCGACAGCGACGACAACTGCACGGGCAGCCAGCGCGACAAGGACGAGCAGATGCTGCTGCACCAGCGCGACGCGGACAAGGAGCACCGCGACCACCGGGACCACCGGGACAAAGGTAAATCCCGTTTGCGCCGGCCGGTGGGGCTTCGCCGGGCTTCGCTTCGCACTGCCTGGCACCCGCGGCCGAGTCGCCTTGGCGCCGCCTCTGTCGCACTCACGGCGCATGGGGTGGGCGATAGACGCGGTGACGAAGCGACCGTTCGAAACCGCCGCCGGGGCGTTCAGCCTGTTACAGCGCTTTGTCGTGTTTGTTTGACACGCCGCGGACCGCGGACGCCCCTCGGTCGATGCGCACGCCGCCGTCGGCGCGCGTGCGGTGCATCGCGTCGCGTGGACACTCGCGTGCGCGCCGCGATACAGTCGCGCAACGCACGCGGCACGCGGCTATTACCGCAGCCTCGCGTGCGTGGCGGGCAGCGCGCCGAGGAATCCATGCCGCCGCGTTCGGCGCGGCTTCGGTGGACGCCGGCACGCTTATTCCTCGTCGCGCTGTCTCTCCCGCGGGGCGCGCCCTGCGGGTGTGAGGGCGACGGAGCGGTGGGTCTTCCCTATCGGGGCGCCGCGCAGTGCCGACTGGGTGCGGCCTGAAGACGCGCGCGCGCTCCCTCGCACACCAGCACTCTCACATACGCGTGGACTTCTACACGCGCCAGAGCCGTAAGTCACCTGGCCTGCCCTGCACTGCCCTGGCCAGCTCGTGAAATATTAAGATATTTCGAGCGCGTGGCGCGCCGTGGTGTGTGTGTGTGTGTGTGTGTGTGTGTGTGTGTGTGCGTGTGTGTGTGTGTGTGTGTGTGTGTGCATACGTAATGTTCGTACGTATATATTAGGCGAGTGACAGTGCCTCGTGGACTTGTGGACCATCACATATCATTACAACGCCCGGCCTGCGTGGCTGGCCGCTAGGGCCCCACAGCTCCAAGGCGGCCCAGCAGGTAGCGCCGGCCAGGCTGCCGCTCGGCCCGGCTCGTTTTCTCCAGCTGGACACTGCCGCGCTGTTTGGAATTCACCAAACTGGCTGGCGATGCCTTATGTGGCGGCGGCTGTGCTGCTGTGCTGCCTCTCGGGCTGTGGTCACGCCCAAACTAGCGCGCCAGAAAGAAAAGAGAAAAATTAAACACTAGAAAAAGACGTCCATCGACCACAGGTGGGGGTTGAACCCGCGGGCCTGGCTGGCCGGGCGTGGCGCGGCGTGTCAGCGGGGCGCGTGGAGTGAGCTGGATGGCGATGCTCAGGGGGCATTTGTCATGTCGGTCTGGACGCGGGCATAAATAACCCACTGGTTCCGGACACTTAATGTTCTGAAAATTCGACGCGCGCCAGATTATTCCTGCAACACACACACACACACACACGCGCGCATCCACCTGTCGCCCGGCCGATGTGTGGAGGATACTTGTCGTTTTTCCCGTTCGGCTCGGCGCAGGCTCGGCGCGGGGGATGACGGATTCCCGCAAGATGAATGGACAAACTGCGCGTCCGCCGGCCAGTCGACCCGTGCGATCCAGTGCGGACGCACTGACAAGCGTTCGAATACTGGTTCCGCGGCGCCCCGTAGATTTATTTGTATTTTTTTTTTTTTTTTTTTTTTTTTTTTTTTTTTTTTTTGTGCTGACTGGATTGCGTGGGAAGGCGGTGTAAGCCCACGGCGCATGAGCAGGGCACGGCCGGAGCGGCGCCGGCCCGGCGAAATATGCCCGTCACGGCGAGTGCGGGCCGCACGGCCGCGCACGGCCGCGCCGCGGGGGTGAGTCTGTCTGACTGAATGGACGTTTCGTGGGAGAGGAATGAGGGATTGCTCGGTGTGGGGCGGGGCGGGGCGGGGCGGGGCGGGGCGGGGCGGGGCGGGGCGCCCGCCCGCTCGGATTCACCGTGCCATAAGCTATCTGACAGGCGGGGTCAACAGATTGACACGAACACGAGGGACATGATGTCTGCTCTGGCGCCCCCCTCCGGGCCCCCGGCCGGGCCCCCGGCCCGCCTCCAGCCCCCCAGCCGAGGCTGGCAGCCACAGCCCCCCCGCGGGCCGGCCGCCACGCGCTGCCCCTCGCTGCCCTCTGCCCGGCCGGGACTAATAAATGGGGCTCGAGCACAAACACGTGCGGAGGTGAGTCAGGCAGGCGCGCGCCGTGCCGAGCGCCGTGCCGAGCGCCGTGCGCCGTGCACTTGTGCCCGGCCTGAATGTTTCAGCAGCTGGCCGGCGAGGGAAGGGCTGCGCCGGCTTCCAGCGTGGGACGGCAAGGCAAGGGGCTCCACATATAATTAAACATTGTCCCTGCCGGGGACTCACTCGGGAATGACGTATTTATCGGGAGCAGGCCGAGCAGGCCGAGCAGGCCGAGCAGGCCGAGCAGGCCGCCACGACGCGCGCTGCGCATCCCAGGAATCGCTGATGACGACGGCGAGTGTAGACGACCTTGGCGGACACGGCCTGCAGCGCTATGGTTATGAAGCACCGTCCAGCAGCACAAGGAGGTCGTCGCGGACCGCCCCTCCGGAGCAGATCATTTGACCTTCCTGAAGTAGACCGACCTATTTTTGACCGAGTTGCCTCCTCGAGAAATGGGTTGCCGAAAAAAAATGCGAATATTTTTATTGAATCTTTTTATTCAATTATTCGGGTCGGTCTAGTTTTTGTCGGTCAACTTTAGGTAGGTCAGATGATACAGACCCGTCCCTCTTCTCGCGTGGACCTTTCCATTCCATTCTATTCCATTCTGAGATGACTCACTAGCCGTGAGGGATTCCACTCATTGAAATACGCGCTGCCCGGGCGCGCGCACACACACACAAGCACGCACATGTAGTGGCGTGGCGTTCGAAACGGGGCCCTTATTAATTCGAACGGGCCGCTCTAGCGGGAGGCTGACAGGAATTGCTCCATTAGATGCGGGCCGTGCCCTGGCCGTGCCGCAGGTGTGGGCGATGGGTCGGCCGCTAGCGCCACGCTGCGCGGCCCACGCCCCTCGGCCCACAGGGCGTCCACCTCGACACCGCGGCTCCAACTTACGACGTGGTGGTGCTGCGCCGCGTCAGGAGAGTGACTGGAGGCCGCCGTCAGCGATGCCCCGTCTCGGCCCGGCGGCAGGGCAACCCCTTCACTCTTAATTACTTCCCAAAGCCGCCCGTCGTCCGACAAAGAGGAGGGCAATCTGGAGGGGGGAAAAAAAAGGGCGGAGGGAGCGCGCCGCCGCCGCCAAACAAACATCCTGCGGAGGGTCTCGCAGGCGCGCAACACGGTGCCGCCGAGAAAGGACGATCCGTCACGTGCTGCATCACCGGCGTGGTCGGTCCGGTCTGCCCCGAGGCATGCCAGCCGTCGATGGCACTGGCGCGGCGCGCCCTGGGCGCCTGCCGGCTCGTGGCGTTGGCCGCCCGCTCCGGTGCGCCGGCCAGCGGATTGCCTACCGCCGGTCCGCAGGGGCTCGTGGCCCGGCCCGCACGACGACGACGTGCAACGGGTTGCCTACCACCGGTCCGCAGGGGCTCGGCGGTGCCTCCGCGGCGTGTGGGAGCGGCGGCAGGCGGTGGCGCTGCGTCGCGCTGCGCGGAAGCTAAGTGCACCCTCCGTAATCCGCTGGCGAGATCCATTTAGCCGCAGTCGGCGCGGCCCTCCAGCGGCCCGCTATCACGCCGCGATCTCGGCGTGCGTCTTTAGCGATCCGCTGCAGCCTCCCTCCTGCAGGGAGGCAGCGAGGCCCGGGGAGGCGTGGGCCGCGGCGTGGCCGGAGGAGGAGGTGATGATTCGTGAGAGAGAGAGAGGCCCGCGGGGCCAGGCTGAGGTTGAGGGTGCCTGCCTGCGTGGGGGAGGCCGTGGCGGCGCGTGGAGGGAATGATGCTGCCCGGCATGCCAGGGAACTCCGTCGCGTCCAGGCGATGCAATTTTGGAATTGGGGCCCGGGAGTTCCCCATCCCTCCTGAAGTCAACGAAAGTTTTTAGATTTGTGGCGCCGGTTGTCCACCTCGGCGGGCAGCCCTCGCGTTGCTCGCCCCGCTGCAGACGGAAGCCCTCTCATCAACAAGTGTTGGCCGCAGCCCTGATCCGCTCCCCGGATAGACGAGATTTATTTGTTTGCCTTCCTCCCCTCCCCGCCGCGCATCGGCACCGGCCGCCGTCCCGATCGGCAGCTCTCGGCTGAGTGGTGCGCCGGCAAGACAATGCTGAGCAAGTCGAGCTGCCAGGACGGGAAGGGAAAAAATCCCGCCCGTGTCCGCAAACCAGTGTTGCGATTTAAGTAGGCAAAAATTCCCACGATGCACAGGTGTTGAAAGGGTTGTCTACCTCAGCCTGCCTACTAGACAATTTCTCGGCTCAGCTGACGAGATGTTGCCAAGTAGGCAGGCTGAGGTAGACAACTCTTTCGACACCTGTGCATCGTGGGAATTTTTGCCTACTTATATCGCCACACTGCCGCAAACATCCTTTTTTGAACGTCACTTTGGCGGGGGGGCGCTGGCGCTCTAGCCTCGCGCCAGGTGGCGTCGCCGCGTCACGATACGCCGCCCGTAAAAGCGATTCCGGCCCTAAAAGCGTGCAGTCATAATTCATCGGAAACGGAATGAAACGGCGATACGGATCTGCAGTCGTGTTTACTCGCGGCGGGGAAAGCTCAGCGGCGGAGCGGTGGGGGCGGGGGTTAGTGTTCTGATACGAGATAAACGGGCGCTTATTGAAATAAGCGGCCTCCGACCCCGGCCGGCGAGGCGGCGACCCCCAGCGGGAGCCTCGCCGTGCGCCTCGCCGTGCGCCTCGCCGTGCCCCGGTGGACCCGAAGGAGCCCCGAGGGCCGAGGGCCGGCCCTGGGAGAGGAGGAGGCGGTGGGCGGGCCGGCCATGCTGGGCCATGCGTCCCCTGGGGCCGCCAAGGGACGCGCAACCCCTTCTCGTATCGCCTCCATGATAATTCTTCTGATCGCAGTGTGCCTCGCAGCCCCGCGGGGCTGCTCGGAGACACGTACACTGTGATAAGCATGGCATCCGCGGCAGGTGGCCGTTGGGTCGCGGGTTCGAGCACCGACGACGGCAAAGGTTGTGGTGTCGCGCAGCGGGGTTGACACCCTGGTTATTGATCGTGATTTCCAACTGTCTCCCTCGCACTGGCGGGCCGAGCCGCAGCGGTGGGAGAGAGACAGCACGCCGGCCCGCTCCCTCTCTATTACAGCCGTAATGAAATCACTCAGGCTGCACCCTCTGGCCTCCCCGCCGTTACTTAAGCTGCTCTTACCAAACAGCAGCTATTTAGCGCCAGGCGGGGTGGGGGACTCGAAGCTCGTTTAATCATTAGGTGCACCCCTGCCTCCTGCCTCGCGCCCCCGCCTCGCTATTGGTGTTAAAGTCGACGGGATTACGGGGTCTTCATTATTTGGTTAGCGAGGTGCTGGGACGCGACCGCACACCTTGCTCCGCGCGCCGGGCGGCAGCGCGTTGCCTGGCGTGTCGGCGGGAGCAGCGACACAATGGCGGACAAATCATTTCCTCGGGAAACGCGGAGGCGGCGGAGGGAAAGCCGCAGACGCGGGAAAAGCCAACAACACAGCTCCCTATTGAATTGAATGAAAATAAAAGCAAACTGGCGCCTTTTTGGCGCTGCCGCGCCGCGGGACGTGAATGGGGTCGGGCCGCTCCCTCCTTGATACATCACTGCTTCAACACGTTGTAGCATATTCACCCCTCGCTTCTTCTTCTTCTTCTTCTCGGCCCGTTTTCCGTTTTCCGCGCCAGATCTGCTCTCCATCTTTTCTCCCTTGGCTGGCCTCCTCTTTCCTCGCTGCTTCGTCGCCGTGCTCCCTGGCCGCCGGTCCGGCTTCCTGCCTTCGCCCGCTCCATCACCGTCCGCGGCGCGACGTGGCCGATGTGCCCGCCCCGTGCGCCGCCGCGATGTTGAGAATGTTTCACCCCCTGGCGTGGCGGCCGGGAGGAAGGGAGGGAGGGAGGGTCCGTTCCGGAACAGGCCATTCCCCGCACTCGAAAAAGAATGACCATTGTAAAATTTAGCGACCGCTTTGGCGGGCTTTCGGCGGGGTGGGGCGCTGAGTGGAAGGAAGTCGATCGGAACCGCCCCATCGGGGTGCTGTCCGAACAACCCCTTGGAAGTGAGCCTCGCCTTGCCGCGCCGTGCCTCGCCACCGCATTTCCGACCAGGCGGGTCGCCAAGACCCACCCCGCCCCGGAGCGTGCCGGCGGCCGGGGCTCCAGCGAGGCTCTGAGCTCCAGCAGGGCTCTGCTCCAGTGAGGCTGCAGCGCTGCTGGGGAGGGAAAAGCAATAAACGCGAGGGACTGGCTGGGCAGGGCGGCTGGGCAGGGCACCCTGGGCGGAATCTCAACGACCGCAGTCCGCGCAGGAAACCGAAACCCAGACTTAGTTTAACAGTGGGCGGCCGCGCCGGACTTCCTTTCCCCTCCAGTCAGAATTTGCATTCCCGGGGGGAAGATTTTTACGACCTTGTTGCGGCGGAGTAGTTCGGCGAAATAAGTGTGTTTGTGTGTGTGTGTTGCAGACGGCCTGCACATGGTCAAGTCGGAGCAGAGCAAGCTGGACCTGGAGGAGGAGGACGACGACCTGGACGACATGGACGAGCGCAAGTACCACATGCAGCACGCCTACCACCACCCGCTGCAGGGCATGCCGCACGGGCTGATGCTCAAGGACGAGCCCGGCGTGCCGCTGCCCGCCACCAAGCCCAAGATCTGGTCGCTGGCGGACACGGCGGCCTGCAAGACGCCGCCCCCGCCGCCCCCGGGCCAGCCCTGGCCCAGCTCGTGCGCCGGCCCCGGCGGCGACCCTGGCGGTGGCATGGGCATGGGCATGAACGGGTTCGCGCTGCCGACCGCCTCTATGTCGCCGTCCGCGGCTGCCCCCGCGCCCTACTCACGGTACGGCGGTGGCGGCGCCGGCGGCTTCTTCGGAGGCGGCTCCTACAGTGGCGGCCACCCCGGCGGCGGCGCGCTCGGCGGCGGAGCGTGCGCGGGACAAGGCTTCCCCGACGTGCAGACGGACACCCCGCCGCAGACGCCGCCCAACATGAAGCTGCCCAGCGTCGCCGGCAGTCTCAACTGCTTCAACCAGAACCCCAACCTGCAGGCTCAGCAAGGCCAGCAAGGCCAGCAAGGCCAGCAAGGCCCCCAGGGCGCGCCCTACCAGCAGCAGCACTACATGCAGACGACGAGCCCCAACAACTACAGCAGGTTGCAGCACCCGCAGCAACAACACCCCCACCAAATGCAGCAGCAGCAGCAGCACCCGCACATGCAGCAGATGCAGCAGCAGCAGCCCCCGCAGATGCAGGAGATGTCCCCCGTGAAGGAGAGGTCGCCGATGCACTCGGGGGACGAGGGCACGGTGTCGCCGTACCTGCAGCACCCCCAGCAGCAGCACATGCAGCAGCAGCAGCAGCAGCAGCACCTGATGATGAACGGCAACGCCGGAGCCACGCCTAGTCCCAACGAGAGCACCGCGTTCAAGCCCTTCTACAAAAGGTGAGTCGAGTTTTACCGTCCTTCCCGACTCGCTCCGCGCTAATGAATGGCCGTTCCCGTTGATTTCAGCCCGTTTTGTCACAAGGCCTCGTCGCTCTGTGTCCCTCGCACCCGTCCGCGACGGGCCATGAGTGCGAGAGAGACGGGCCCGCACGTGCCGGCCGGGACCGCTCGCCTCGTTTATTAGGCTCATTTCGTCCGGCGAGCGGGCCACGTCCCCAAGTCGGGTCCCCAAGTCCCCACAGGTCCTGCAGGTGCGACGCGCGGGGCGGGGAGGGGAGGGACGGGGCGTGGTTGCCCCCCGGAGATTTCTCCGCGATACAAATAAATTTATTAGTAGAACACGGCGGAGGAATGCCCCCGAGTTGGCCGCAGTGTACCCCGTCACAATACGCTCGGCACTACGAATCCATTCATTTATCCGTTGGTTCATTCATTCATTCATTCATTCCTTGTTCCGAGAGGCCCTCGGTGAGGCTTGCAGTATGTGAAAGGATAACATCTAATTGTTGCATTGATATTGTTCCAGTTCCCCAACAATGGGCGGCGGCTTCGTGTCGCCCGTCTAGCGGCATGGCAGTGCCGGCAGTGCTGGCCAGTGCCAGCCATGCATCCTGGCTGTGAGCCTCCGGGGCGGGCCCAGCGCCCCGTAGGGCCCCGTAGGGCCTGGTGGAGGAGGAACCCTCTAGTCGCCTCGGAGGCGCCCGCAGGCGTCCACGCCGCAGGCCGCAGCCGCCCCGCGCCCCGCGCGACGCCGTCTCCGCCGACGGCGCCGACGACCTGGACAACCGCCAGGACGGCGCCGGCCCGGCACAGCGGCGCTCGACGGTCTTACTGGTGAGTAGACGGCACCGCGGTCCCGGTTGCCGCAGGCACACCCTTGCTGGGCGCGTCCGACTATACCCCGCCGCCGTGGGGACGGAACGCGACAGTGCAAGGTCGGCTCGGTGCGGCGGTCCGTCCGCGCCTGGCCGCTGGATATATAGTCGGACGCATCTAACACCACGGCTGCAGGGGAGGCAAAATTAGCGTCACATTAATTAGAGGCAATCGGAGATTTGAGACGTCGACACGGAGGATTCTCTGCCACCTGGCTAGCTGAGTACTGCCTGGCCGCGGCGCTCGAAGCAGCCGAGCGCCAAATCGCCGGAATCGCGAGGAGGGGGGCCGCCCCGCCCCGCCCCGCCCCGCCCCGCCCCGCCCCGCGGCAGGCAGCAGCTGGAGCAGGCAGCCGGGACCCATTTTGCTCCGATAGGAATCTCCAATAAACGTGAATCCAACAGCCTCCCAAAGCGCGTTTTAATCCCCGGCTCGCGTGTAAGCACAGTCACAAATTCCCTGATTTTCATTATTTTTTATTTTTTTTCTGAGCCGTGCTTTTGGCGGGGAGCACAAGGAGGACGTCTGGGAGTGTGAATTTGTGGGATTTGCCTGGCGGCGTGGCTGCGGCTCGGCCTGCGGCGCGGGCGCCGCTGCGGACCGCGCTGGCCTCGCAGGCCTTGCGGGGAAGGGGTGCCATGCATCATGCTCGCTCTTGATCCCGCTTTCATTTTTGCCATAAATAAGGGCCACTCTGCGCGCGTGCGGCGGGCGGGGCGGCGGGCGGGACTGTGGGGTGCGTGGAGGAGGCGGCGGCGGCCGCGGTGACGCTCGCATTGTGCGCCCAGTGTTTTGCTCCGCCAGCACCTCGACAAGGCCGTCGCGCTGCCAATTAGAGCTGGCCCGCGGCCCTGCGCGCTGCGAGTCTACAAAGCGAAGCGGGAGAGAGGAGCAGTCCCGGTACAGTCTCGCCGCCCGAGTGTCGTTCAGAGTGGTCACCTGAAAGTGAAGATGTTATCAGCCCAGCATCCGCTTGGGCCCGTCCCGTCGTCCACCCGGGTCAGGGCGGGGCGCGGCGGGGCGCGGCGGGGCGCGGCGGGGCCCCCATCTCAAGAACAAAAGGACGAAAGGCTCCGACCGGCCGGCCAACGAAACCTGATTTGCGTCCGAGATTCACGTCGGCCCGTCGCCGTCCCGATGCCCCATTCATTCCTCCATTCATTTTGTGCCCCCTCCCTCCACCGGCCGGGCTGCCGAGAGGCCCATCGCGTGCAAGTATCGCCGTCCTCCCGATCAACTAGTGGACGCCGTGCGCGCCGGGAAACTCGGCCTTTTCGGCGCATAAATCGTGGCGGTGTGTGCGACAACGCCCCCGGGGGGCCGCGCGGCCACGCCAGGGGCACGTCGGGTCGGGGGCCGCAAGGCACCGGCCAAATAACGCATGAGCCAGGCCGCAGCCCAAGGGCCGGGCGGCGGGCATTCGGCCGGCCTCGGTGCATACCTCGGCCCGCCCCGACCGCTGGCTGTCCGGCCGCCGCATTCCCCTCACCCTGCTGCCCACACCCCGCCATAAAATGGCACATTACGTGGCGCAAAAAGAGGGATTCGAAAACGCGCCTACTTCATTCACACAATCCCCTCCTTTGGGCGTGCCGCCGCCGAGAAGGGGTTTATTAACAGCAATGGCCACAGGATTATGACTGTTTACTTTGGCCGAAATAAGCAGCGCTTAAAAAAAGCGGGTGCGGGCCGTGTGGGCGGCAACAGGTGTGGCTTGCCCTCTGCGGAGGGCGTGAACAGTGTGCGGTGCCCGGGCTGTGCCCCTCTGCCCCGCTCGGTGACCAACGTAAAGAACCACTTCCGCTGGCCGGCCGGGCCCCCGCTGCCCCCGCTGCCCCCGCTGCCCGCCTGCCCGGCCGGTTGGGTTCTAACGAGGCAACCTAACGTCCCATCCCGACCTGCCTGCCCGGCTCGCGGCCCGTGGTGTCCGGCCGACCCTCTCTTTTAACACCACTTTTATCTTGGCCTTTCATTTGTTTTTATTCCTTTCTTTGTCTCTCCGTTTTATCGTCTGGCCCGCCGTCTCGCTGTCTCCCTCGCACTTCTCCGCCTCGCTAACGCGGGCCGCAGTGCCGCACCGATGTTTGTATATTTTTAATTCGCTTTATTTACATTGTTTCTGCCCGGACTGCCGGTCGGTCCCCGCCGGCCCGGACGGTGGGTGCCCCTTCTCTTATCATCCTCCTCTTTCCTCTTTCCTCTCTCCCTCTCTCCCTCTCTCCCTCTCTCTCTCTCTCTCTCTCTCTCTCTCTCTCTCTCTCTCTCTCTCTCTCTCTCTCTCTCTCTCCCACTCTCTCTCTCTCTCTCCCTCTCTCCCTCTCTCCCTCTCTCTCTCCCTCTCTCCCTCTCCCTCTCCCTCTCCCTCCCTCTCCCTCTCCCTCCCTCTCTCTCTGTATTTCCCTTTTCGTTCCTTTTCCTCCCTGCTCGCGCGACACTGACAAATGGTGCGAGATTTCAATCGGTGAATGAGCGAGTAACCTCCAGCTTGTCTTTTGGACCCGTTCCTCCAGTGTGCGTGTGTGTGTGTGTGAGAGAGTGAGAGAGAGAGAGAGAGAGAGAGAGAGAGAGAGAGAGAGAGAGAGAGAGAGAGAGAGAGAGAGAGAGAGAGCGGCGTCACGGCGACGGCTAGGCCACGGCGTGCGCTACCGCGTCCGCCTGGTTGCCTGCCACACAGGCGCCCTCCGCCTGGCCGTCCGCGGCCCCCTCTGCACTGCACTGCATTCACTTGCAGCCGTGCACTTGGCAATTGCCTGGAGTGGATAATTGAATTTCACACCGAGTGCAGCAGCAGGCTGTCTTGGTCCGTGGAGTCGGGAAATGCCCCCCCCCCTTACCCCCCTCTCCCCGCTGGGATACAATAATGCACTCGGTCTGCACACTCTTGCTCGTTTTGCGTCCCCACGACCGGCGCGACGCGGCCCGGCGCGGAGGGGACGTACTTGGCTCGTATTGTTCTCGGAGAGTTTAATTTTTGCTCAATCGCCTGTTTGGTTTGTGTTGCAGACTGGTCGGGGGCCGCCTCGGAGACGCGAACCGCGACGCGCGGACGCAGCCCCAGTCGCGGACGGCTCCTGCCTGTGGAGGAAGACGACCCTAGTGCGTTTTAGCTGTTTGTGCAATAAGAAGCTGTTCGGACATTCTATGTGAACGTGCGTACAGACCCACCAAGCTGCCCCCAGGAAGAGGATGCCACAGCGGCCCCCACTCTCTGCGGACCTGAAGGCCAAGGGGGGATGTTAGATCAGTTTAGAAGACTGATGTGATATATTTTGATACTTGCTAGCAGTGTCGGAGCTACGTCTGGCATAATGTGTCCTATCTCACTTACAATGATTAATAATCATCCTCTCTTATGTGAACGTGTTCCTTTAGTCATTCGTTAATTGTTGCATTTTTGTTGATTTGTTTTGTAAAGTCTCACTGAGTTTCCGAAGGTTGTCGCAAAGGCCCCCGTTTCGTGAGATGGAATGCTTAAATTCATCCGATTCCTTGGCCTCGCGACTCTTATCTTCCTGAGTGCGCTAATAACCATTACACGCCACACTCGGCGATGGTAGCGTAGTTTGGTGTTCGGTGAAAATGCAGGTTGCAGTTTTGATAGACATTTAAAACTGCATTATACAGATCTTAACTTCTGAACGCTTATGATGTATACTATTGTAAAAGTGTGTACATTGTTGTGTATAAAGGTGCCGCATTTATTTATATCTGTGATAAAACAAAAGAATAAATTGTATCTTTCGTTGTAATATTTAGATATTTTAAGGGGCAGTTTACCATTGTCCGTGACCTCAGGACATGCCCTATGCACTCTAACCAGGCAGAAATTGCTTGTGTTACGTTGCCACATTTATGATTTGTTGACTTTTTTTGTTGTGAGACGCACACCTCTGTTTAGCTCTATGTAGCGATGTCAAAATTAAAACTAACATTTTCTGTTTTAGGCCATTCAACTTTTGACCTAATTTTGTTTCAGTGGATCAATCCTTGTTATTGTTGTTGTTGTGTTTTCCTTCAGCAAATCCGATGAAAAGTAAAGCAGGACACGGGAACACTTGAAAGAAAATTGTTTTAGTGTTTCGACGGTGGTAAACGCCACATTAAATTTCCCATGTTTTGTTTGAAATTGGTTAAAGTCAGACTGTGCCAATGAAATAAGATTTCCTCGCTACCAGTGCAAATCTTTCCAGCAATTTCTAATGTAATCCTCTTGTTTCGTGTTCTAATTGTTTGAATGGTAACTGCAGTTCATGCTGCCATTGTTTTTGTTAATTGAATATCAAGGCAATCAAAGACATATATGTTAAGTTGCAAAGACAACCTACGCCGTAACAGTGCTGTTTTTACGTGTACATTGAATGAGATTCCTGTGTAAATAATAGGTTTATGTGTGAATATAGACTTAATTATTGTCCTATTATTGTCTTTATGATCGTCCACTTTATTAAAATTCAAATTAAATTGAAATATATTTAAATCAAATGAAAGCTGCCGGTGTCTTCTTGAACTCTCAACCCCTCCTCACCAATGGAACAATCGCCGTGCATTACAAACTGAAGACATTGCTTATTCATTGCCCGAAGTAAATCGGGGCGAACATACGGCGCAGGGCGCTCCAATTTGATTCGCAAGTTCAAGTGACGCCGGGGAGGCGAAAGACATCAGCGCCACTACACTCATTGTACGTAAATTAGCCACGCCAACACGAGTCTCACGGCGAGTCGCTTTGGGGGTCGTCACCATATTTGAGACTCTGAATGGAATCGTGTTCTGCCCTACGAGTCCTGGCGCGGGAGTGGCCTCAGGGTTCAAAAGCAGAGAGGTCAAAACGACGTCAAAAGAGAAAACACTTCCACCTCGCCACCTTTGAGTTGAGCCACAATTAAACAGTTCAGTGAAATTTACCAGTAAAATTAACTAGGTCTGGTACAATCCAGATGAGTCAACGGGTCACGGCCAAGGAATCCAGGGCTTTATGGGTAACACGGAGTGGTATTAATTCTACATGCGTTCCCGTGATTCTTTTTATGGTCTCCATTCCGAGCCGTGAGTCATCGGGCGGGATAGACCGTGGCTCTAGGCGCCGGGCCGGGCCCTTCGATTCGACTGCCTTTCCACACAGCACCCAGCCGGGGTACATCTTTTGTACGACCTCATTTTGTACGACCTGTCCGATTCTCCCCCGACGGTGCTCATCGTTTGTCCGACCTTCTTTTGTTCGACCTCGCCAAATTTCACCTGTCCGTTAATCGGTCGTACAAAATGGGGTCGGGCCGGTCGGGCAAAGAAATTGTCTCAGAAAAATTCGGTCGGATACAAAAAAAAGGTCGTACAACCTATGTTGACCCCAGCCTGCGAATTGCAAGCGGCTCGTTGATTCCTCGATCAGGACTGACTTCCGGAGAGTGAGTGGGAGGCGGCCGGCCGGCGTCAGGCGGGGCAACCCGTTCTATTGAATAACATTAGCGGTGACTGAAATACTGCCGGCTGCTGCTTTGAATTCACGCTCATTGTATCAGGAAGCTGGACCGGGCGCGCCAAATACTGGAATTTGACCTCGGTCGATTCGATTAGATTCCCGGTGGAGCACCGGTGCCCGCGTGCGCCGATTTGGAGGCCCTGGCAGGCGGTGGTCTGGCAGGCGGCTGGCTGGCAAGCATTCTTCGCGGAGAACGTCGTTGCTCTCCAGGAACGGCGAAACGCGCTTCCGTGATGGATCGGGACGCGGGGCGCGCTGACGGCCAATTAGGAGAGCTTCCTCCGCCACTGGGCCTCGGCCTCGGACACCGCGACGCCACCTGGACGAGGACGAGGACCAGCGGGCCGGCCCACGACACTGCCTCCCGGCAGCAGGCAGCATGGCGGCCACCACGCGAAATGTGAAATACGACGCAGCCTTGCGCCCGGACTTGTGCCACCGCCGCGCCGCCGTGCCGGGAAAAAGGAGAGGGGGGGGGGGAGCAGATATGAGGTGTATGGGAATATATCATTTGCATATACGGTGGAGGGCCCGCAAACGGCGCCGTAAAACGCTCCGCGAACTCTGCTTTGCTGCACTCACACAAACACACACACAAGTGTACACAGACGCAATGCATCCGAGTAGTAATGACAACTTGGTTCTGCGACACACGGCCATGCGACCCACGCGGACAGAACAGGTAGGCCTGCACTGCACCGATAGGATGGTCACCTCAAGGCTGGCTGCCTGGCTGAGTCGCGTTCGTTTTCGCCTCTTCTTCAAAAAGCGAAGGGACGTCATCCAGCGAGCTCGCGCGCGTGTGTGTGTGTGTGTGTGTGTGTGTGTGTGTGCGTGCGTGCGTGCGTGCGTGCGTGCGTGCGCGCGCGCCCGTCGGGACGGGGTGGCACTCCATCGCACGACATCGCGGAGAGCGCGCGGCCTCCCTCATAGAGTGGCCTATATGCGGGAGTGAAGGGAAAAAAACCTACACGCGGACAGACACACACACACACACACACATTCATACGGACAGAGGTAGGCACACACACACAGCGCGACCGATACGTGCCTAAAACCACGCTGGGACACGCGAGGAGAAGCGACCCGGCCGCTCGCACGATACAAACACGACAAACATGCGTGACAAAATTTGATAGCGCTCCAAAACGCGCGTCAATCAATCCGACCAATACTCCCAGCATTCCGCGGCACACGCGTGCGTACAAACCAGCGTCACGCACGGCACGGCGCTGCACGGCACAGCACGGCGGCGCGGGCTAGATAATGATAATGTACTCGGTGCTGACCCGCGAGTCCGACTCGGGGATTCGGACCGATTATTTCTGATCGGATCGACTTTCGCGTGACGTTACATCCGTGACAACACGATCTGGGAGGAGCGGCAAACAACGCATCCCCGTGAGCTCAGGAAAGAGGAGCCAAAGAGACAGCTAAGCAACGCGGGGCAGGTTGCGAAGGGCTCTAACGCCAAAGAGCGTTCGAACACATATCTGCGGGCCACAACGGGCGGCCCTGCCGCCATTCTCCACACACACTTGGAATCGAAGGGCGAGGCGGGCTTTGGTGCCGGCCTAAGTGGCGTGAGACTGCACGCAGCCTCGCCCCCCCCCCCTCTCTCTCCCCGGACACGCCCCCGTGGAGTTCCGCCAGAGCAGCATAGCAGCAGTGCGCGAGGGTGGCGGTGGCGGCGTCATGTGGGGTTCCACGACCCAAATGACCGTGCTCGCGGTTTTAGCGTCTTTTATTTTTTGCAGAGGCTTTGCTTTTTTTAAAACGCTCATTACCCGGCGCACATGCAACGTCGCTGTGCTGCCTGAGGCGGCGGGTGGCCAGGCCCACGCGGCCAGGCCCAGGGCCACACAGTGACGCCGACCAAGTGGCGACAAAGGCCAATGTCGGTTTATGGCATCCGCAAAAGCCCGCCGACATGGGCACGGACAATAGAACTAATCCTGGCCAGAAAAATTTTCAGGCCAGAAAAAAATGACCTCTTTGGGGACTATCTCATTATGCGTTTTTCGACCCCAGGAAGAACATATGCAATTATGGCGGGACCTAATTCACTCTCGTACACTGGAAAAGTGAAAATGTGAGTGAAAATTAGGTCCCACCATAAGTTGATACGTTGTTCTTGGAGCCGAGAAAAGCATTTCAAGACGGTTCAAAAAATACACTTTTTGGGGCTCTGACGCTGATTGAAACGCGACAATGAGGAGAAAAAAAGTTGAGCAAGAAATAAGAATTGATCCGCCGACCCTCACACCGGGAAACTGCCGCGTCTACATCCTGAGCCACGACGGCACATGACGGTGGGATGAGTTCGATTCCTCTACATCGATGTCTGGCTAACAAACCAGATGATGCAGGCCGTGGTCCACGGTCCCAGGTTCAAATACCAACATTTTATGTACTTTATTTTTCGCTACCTCTCCCAGTGTGCTCCAAGCCCATGGCACCGCGCGGAATTTGTCATCCGCCGTGGTGGCTCAGAGAGTAGACGCGTCGATCTCACGGTAAGAGGGTCGGCGGTTCAAATCTTCTACCATCAAAACTTTTTTTTTCTCTGGCCGCTGCTCATTGCCGCGTCAAGAACCCGCTTCAATCGGCGGCAGACATGAGCCGTGGTGGCTGAGGGCGTTAGGGCGTCCGACCCCGACAGTCGTAGGGTCCCATTTTTTATTTACTATGTTTACCAAATTTTAAAGAGAGTGGCGTATATGATTCCGTTGCGTAGAAGAAGATCCGATGAGTAATTTTTAAAGGTTAACTGCCGTAGGGGTACATTCTCGCCCACTCGGATTGAGAGATGTTTCTAGTGGAGGAGCCGGACCGCCCTTTCCAGTAGAGTTACATGAGGCGTTGAGGGGCGTTGCATTTCGGTGCCGGGGTGGGTGGGGGAGTGGCTCGGAGTGGCGTGGCCTGGACCAATTACCGGCCGAATTTAATTAATGGAAAGACGCGGCTTGGCCCCGCCCGTAATGGAAGCGGTGTAGTGTAGGGCTGGGCCTTGGACTGGGCCGGGCCGAGGTGCCCAGTAGTCTGACAGAAGCCGATACTGTCAAGAAAAAAACAAAACAATTAGAGCAGTTAGGTTGACTGGCGTCGGCAAGTCAGTCGGCAGAGGAAGAGGCCCTTCAGCGACCGACAGCGGCAAGGCGAGGACCGGGCCGTCGGTATCCCGCCATGAGGGTCGGCGGATCAATTCTTATCACTTCAAAACATTTTTCTCTGACCGCTGCTCATTGCTGCGTCAAGAACCCGCTTCAATCGGCTGCAGACATGAGCCGAGGTGGCTGAAATTGCAAAGGCGTCGGACCCTGACAGTAAGGTTCGGGGATCGAATCCCAACATTGCCTTTCATTTTTCGACTGGCTCTCCCCCCCTGCGACTCAAACCCGTCGTCCAACACTCGGCAGACGTGCAAGTCAGGGTGGTGTAGTGGTCTAGGTCGTCTATGCCAGGCCATTACACCCGGGTGTCTAAAAAGCAGTCCGCTTCGGCGGATTGGCCTCGGCACTGGTTCGATCCCCGATCGAGCCAGCCACTCGAAATTGGTCGCGAGTGGGTCCATTCCGATTCGTCGGATGGAGTTGATAAGTCCTTTGAAGCTGGCCCACTGACTGCATGTTCGGGTCTGGGAGCGCCGGACAGCGGGGGTACATTTGGTACCGACCACCCTGCGCAAACAAAAGCTCCCAAAACTACTCTCTCTCTCTTTCTTTCTTTCTCTGTCTCTCTATCGTCTCTGCCTTACTCTACTCTGCCCATGTTTGAGCCGTGTCGGCGGCTCGGGTCCTACTGGGTCCCCCGGCGTACGATATCGAAGTCGCTGGATCGGATTAACCCCAGTTACCTGATAGCACCGGTTCCCATCCCGCACACCGAAGTAAAGCAGGAGGCCTCCCCATTAAGACTGGGGAGGGGGTGTAGAGTTCCATTTTTTAAATTTATTTTTATTAGTTAGTGTGGAAGGCAATAGCGGTCCTACAGAAGCTGAACTATGCGGTAGCAGTTAAAGCCTGGATACACCGGTTCCCATCCGAACACCGAAGTTAAGCAGGCGGATCGAACCCCATTGCGGGGGGAGAGGGTCGTAGGGTTCCATTTTTTATTTATTGTTTTTACCAAATTTTAAATGACCGATCAACTTACCGGAGTAGCGCGGCCTCGAGAGCGACTGGTGCCTTTCGCAGCGTGCCAACCACGCGATGAAGGGTAGGTTAGGTCAGTGCGAGCACAGTTAAAAGCCTTGTGATATTCTGAGAGCATAGTTATTTGAGCATGGTCCTTATGATTGCGCGCGTGCGGGTAAGGCCATAGTCACGGAGGTTCGGGACCTTGGCGCAGCTTGCGCTGATTAAGGAAGGTGGAGGTGTGGAGGAAAGGCCCTTGTCCCCTGAATATGCAAGGGTTCGCGGAACAGGACGGGCCCTCGGCGGGGCCCTCTGCGGGGCCCTCGGTAGGCGTCGCAGGGCCCTGCTGCCTTTCCTGCAGCCCCGGGGAAGGGCGAAGGGCCCCGGCAGGCCTGGTGGATGCTGGGGGATGCTGGTGGATGCTATGCGGGACCGCACCCGCCGAACCTCATCGTGCGCAGCGAACGGCAGCAAATCCATCCGCGGAAAATGAAAGCAACGGCCCGTTGTCTGGTGAGTTTCTGCGAGCCCCTCACTGTGCCGCGCATCCTCCACTGCACCTTAACCCAGTGGCAAATTCACCTTTAAAACATCCAATCCAATAAAACATCTTTGCGCGCTAGAGGTAACCAGCTGGGTCCACCCGCTGCTAGTGCTGCGGACGGTGTCTGCCGGGGCTCATAACATGCAAATGCGGCGTCCAGTGTTGGCATCGTTCGTCAGGGGGGATGGGGGGGGGGGGGGGGATGTTGCTGGACTCGCTGGACTCCATGCCAGCCGCGCCCTACTCGAAGCGGACTGCCAGAGTGATGGGCACTCTCCGCACCGCACTGGACTCCCGGGTTCAAAACCTCGCACGGTGCCTCGTCATATTTTCGATGCGTCCAGGATCTTTGCGAACCACAAAAAGTAAAAATATTCACGGAAGCGCATTGCTGGATGTGTGTGACCTGCACTCGCCCTTTCCGCGCGCCACTTAGCCGGCCGGCGAGAGTGTGTGAGTGTGGGCGGAGCAGCGCAAACACGCGTGCAGTGACAAAACGGCGACACGACACTGGCGACACGCGGTCCTAATATGTCATCCGGGCTGACACGTCGCCGACACGTTGACGCGCGCTGACGTGTCGGCTGACAGTGGTGCTGACGCGCTGGAGCAGGGCGACAGGACAGGCCAGGACAGGCAGGCACTCGGGCGGAAAGCGAGCGACGCTGCTTTGGCGGAAAATCGGCTGGTCTGCGGTGGCGTCACCCCAACGGCACACTGCGCGACACGGCATTCGCTCTGGTTTCCGTGAATTGGTTGGTGTCTGCGCCCCCTCGTGTGTGTGTGTGAGAGAGAGAGAGAGAGAGAGAGAGAGAGAGAGAGAGAGAGAGAGAGAGAGAGAGAGAGAGAGAGAGAGAGAGAGAGAGAGAGAGAGAGAGAGAGAGAGAGAGAGACAGAGACAGACAGAGAGAGAGAGAGAGAGAGAGAGAGAGAGAGAGAGAGAGAGAGAGAGAGAGAGAGAGAGAGAGAGAGAGAGAGAGAGAGAGTGAGAGAGAGACAGAGACAGAGACAGAGAGAGAGAGAGACAGAGAGAGTGAGAGAGAGAGAGAGAGAGAGAGAGAGAGAGAGAGAGAGAGAGAGAGAGAGAGAGAGAGAGAGAAAGAGAGACAGACAGACAGAGAGACAGAGACTGCCAAGTCCGGCGAGGGTGCTGGCCAAACTAACAGCGCGAGCTCTTTGCGGAACGGGGAGAGCCGGAAAGAAAAGAAAGGGACAAATGAATGACAGGAGCCACCCCGGCCGGCGTTCTCGCCGCCAAGATGTTCCTCGGCCGCGTCGGAGATTGGCGAAGGCTGTTGCGGTGATGTGGGGCACCGAGAGGCCTGCCCGCCCCCGCCCCGCATCAGCGGACACCAGACACAACGAACGGCGTCCGTGAAGAGTTTTCTTCGTAATTTCGGCCACTAGTTGGACGTCCCATAAGAGATTTAACGGTGATCGAGTCCTTGCGATGAATGTCGCGGCACTGATCCTATTCAGACATATTATCTATTTCCAAAAAAAGACTTACTCAAGTGGCAGGCTACACTGATACCGCGAGGGAACGGCAGCGCGGCGCACGCAGCGCCGTCTCTCGGCGTGGTGAGGAACTAACAGTGGTCTCTTTCGGGCAGTGACAGTGCATATTCAGTCGCAGTTGTTGTTGTAGTCGTCCCGGAGTCGAAATGAAAGCACGGGTCTGCGAATAATCGCTTTGAAGCCGTTTTCGGCCCGAAGTGCTGGGAATGGCTTGAAGTGGCGGCCGGCGAAGCGAGGGGGTCCGTCTGCTCAGCGGCGCGGCGAGAGCGGCGAGCGGGAGGCGGCCAGTGGAGCGCGAAACAAGCGAGCAGGCCAAGCAGCACCCCGTCTGGTCCACCCTGCCACTCTGCGCCGAGGAGGAGGCCGCGCGCGTCGTGCTCGTGATTGACGGCACACCACTGCGAATAACAAAAGCGACTCGCTGCAAATCGCGTCGCAGCTTAATTTGCTTTTGTTTTAGCAAACAGTTCGTAATGTTTAAAAAAAATAAAAAAATAAAAAAATAAATTGTCTTTGTGCAGACGCGGTGCCTGCCAGTCCGCTTGCTCCCGCCTTGCTCCTTTCCAGGACGATGACTGCTGGATGTTGGTTTCAATGCAGCCGGTTTGCAGCGACGCGATGTGGCACGAAGTGGGCATGCACGAAGTGGGTGCTGCCGGCTCAAAAAGCTAACGGCCGCTGCTTGTGGCGGTGTCGTACAAAGCAGCTCATTAAAGGTCCGGATTACGGCCGTAATGAAGGAGGGCGCTGCCTGCTCCGCCTTTCTCTCTTCATTGACGGTCACCCCGCCCTGCCGCGCCCCACCCCGCCTCGCCAAAAGGACACACTACGCATCAAGCGCGGGGCCAACAAATTCTCTTTACGGCGCCCGAAACCAGCTTTTACGCGCAAAGGACGGACTCGACGGAGTAGAACTGCTCCCGGAGCCGCGGACGCGCAGCGCGCCACCAGTGACACCTGGCCGGAAGCTCAGACCACCTGGGTGAGCCCAGCGCCGCACATAAATCGTCAGCCGAGTGGTTAGAGGTGCCGCCACACAGGCTGCAGTTCCCGGGTTCGACCGACGGCAGGGGCGCTACCCTTTTGGTTCTCGTTTTCTTTACTTCCCGCTGCCTGCGAGGGCGCGAGGACCGCGGTTCGACCCCCGGCGAGGCCGCTGGAGCCTTGTCCCGCTGTCGCAATGAGGCCTATCTGGCTGGCCGCGCTGTGGCGGTGACACGCTGGCGTGGTGGGACGGTTACACGGAGCGGCGACGTTAATTCGCCATTCGGCCAGCCGCGTCGTCCGGTAACGGTGCTTGTGTGTGCGTGTGTGTGTGTGTGTCTACACGCAGTGCTTGACACGCGCGTGCAATCCCGGATGCGTGTGTCCGTCGTGTCCATTCAGGACCTCTTCGGCCGGCGTCCTCGTCTGCGTCGTCGATCATATTGCAGTGGAGGGCGGCGGCAGGGCGCGGGCCATTTTTACGGCGGACGCCTCGAAGGGCTGAAGGGCTCTAGTACCCTCGCAGGCCGAGGCGGCGCCCGGCCCACTTCAATCGAGGACCTTATTTGGCGACACCTGTTGCCGCGGCCCGGCCAGGGTGGGCACGGTCTGGAGGGGCATGGAGGGGCCCGCGCAGCGCAGGGACCACATTTCATCCAGCGCCCCTGGTCCTTTCCGCCGTCGGGCAGAGCGGCGATATTCCGAACAGCCAGTCCCTGCCGCGCTCGTGGGGCGTCGGGAGCAAGAGGGACAGAGCGACCCGCTTGACTTACGGCGGGCCAAAGCCATCGGCCAATGCCATTACGATCCGTCCCACTGTGATTCGGCCGGAAGGGTGCAGTGCGTGCAGTGCTGGCGTTGCAACAGGGCCGCCGGGGGTGCGGCGCGCCGAGGCCGCTGTATGAATTTCAAGAGGCCTCGGCCGCAATCTGGCTGCCCTGGCCGGCAGCACGCTCGGTCGCCCTGCCCTGATGCACCAGCCTGCATTGTCCGGCAGCGCGCTGCAGCTGCAGCAGAGTCGCGTGGCTGCGCGCCGAGCGGATGCTCCTTCTCTCTCGCACCCCCGACGCTCCACGAGTGCGAGAGAGCAGTGTGCTGCGGGTGGTGTCCCTCAGCGTCGTCCTGTCACTCACGCGCGCGTCCCCGATGCAACCATCTGGACAACCCAATGCAGTGCTCGCACTCACTCGCACCTATCGCCATAAATTGGCCCAATATCTCCGGGCCTCGATCTGCTTGACTTTCGGAGGGGCGAGCGGGCCGACCGCAGGGGGTGTCACTGCACTGTCTCGGCCCCTTAGCTGTCCCCCATATGTCGCCTGTGTGTGTGTGTTGTTTACGCCGATTACGTCGAACAGCTGGCGGACTAGGCTTTTCGCTGCTAGTCTGATCAGATGGCGCGTTTACTCCGTCATAGTAATAATCCGCCAACAGAAAGAGTCGCCAAGAGTCCTCTCCTGCGGGAGTGAGTTACAGAGAGAGAAGTCGCTGAGGGGGTAAGTCTCTCTGTCTCTCTCTGAATACTTTGCACTCCAATAATGATTGTTGTAAGTGTGTGTGTCGGTGTCACGCTGTGATTGGTCGTCCGTCCGCCACCCACGCTCGGCGCTGCGCTGCACCGGGGATACAGACCTCACAATGCCCGCCATGCACCGCGCGGCGCAGCGGGGACGCATCCAGGTAACTGCCGGCCCATTCGCACGCAACTTGTGCCTGTCTGCGCGTGTCTGTGTGCGTCCGTGTGCGTGGGTGTGATCACCGCAGCACCGCCCCCCCCCCCCCCCCGGGGCCCGGGCCGCACTTGTATTGTGATGTTCGCTGCCTCGCCGTTCCATCACGTCATGATGAGCCGCAGTGAACCCCAAAGCAAAGCCAAAGGTGAAGCGGTCAAACTGAAGCCGAGCCCCGGGCAAGCCGCCATGCAGCAAGCAAGGCGGCCGTCGGCTGCCGCGGACGCGGCGCCACGCGCGCTGCGGAGACAGAGCTCGATAGGGCAAACAAACAAAAATAGGTTGGAACATCGGCCGCTACAAGGTCACCCACCGTTTTTGGTCTTTTATTTTTCGGCGACACCCGATGCTCTAATGGATAGATTAGAGGCTGCACGCTCGCTGGCATTGATCGCCCGCGAAAGGATGGCTCACGAAAACGGGGCCAACTGAGGAGGAAAAGTGTCGGTCCGCATCAGGGCGGCGGGGCTAGGCTTTTGTTGAGCGCAGCGAGCACACAATGTAGGTACATCGGCAGGACACGGCCAGATACACCTGTCCCTTCACCGGGCCCCAGCGGGGAGCGCCCGTTGGCACCACTGGCACAGGGCCCCACGGGGCTGCGAGGGTTCCCACCGATTGACCATTTCGCCGGGTTGATATTCTCATAGCACCGTCAGCAGGCCCGACCGAGGGAGGGACCAGAGGAGGTTAGGGAGAGGTTGATGACGCTGTTAAGGGTGGCGTGAAGAGAGTTTTATATTTCGACTCATTTCGTGCTGATTGGTGAGCGAATGGGACATCCACAGAGCGCCCCCTGACACCGACCCTGCAACAGAAAGAAATATAATATTAGGTACTATCAGTCTCTAAAGTTTGGTCTGAGCGATACCCTATACGCGAGAGACTGCTCATAAGGAGACCGTTGAGAATCTCTCGTGCATGGGGTATCGCCCAGACAAAACTTTAGAGACTGATAGTACACAGTTCGTGTGTGTTGTGAAGTGTCACACGTGGAGTAGCTCCACACCCAACGTAACTCCTAACACACTGTACACTAGGGCCGCGAGCGGCTGTCAGTTGGCTTGCCGCAACGCCCTCTATCGGCAGATCTCTCAACGAACGGGCACAGCGCGGCGCCTGCATCGGTGACTCTCTGCTGTGACTGCCGACGTGATTTGACTGGCCAATATGTACGCGCGAGACGGCTGGCCCAAACAAAGCGTTGGCAAGCCCGCTGAATGCCGCGCGGCTAGCTCGCACCGCGCGTCTCTATCGCACCTACACGTGTACCAATTACCAGAGCGAACAAAATGAATGAAATGAATGGCACCCGTGTAAAGCAACACGCGTTAGCAGGGGTATCTATACATCACGGCGCGCTGCCGTCAGTCCGCCGCCAGGTGGCAGCACTGCGGCAGCATTGAAACATCATGACGGGCCCGGTGCGGGTACGTCACCCGGAGGCCAGCGGGCCACACGGCAGGCCCGGAGCAGGCCGAGGAGGGCGCCCCGGAGATACGCATCTCGACAATGAAAACAAACTAGCTTCACGGCGTGGTGCATGCAGACCACAATCGAAGGGGAATCAATCGTACAAGTGCGGTGTGTGTGTGTGTGTGTGTGTGTGTGTGTGTGTGTGTGTGTGTGTATAAAAAGATGATAGGTAGGAATGTGCCATGGCACTCTCCGGGGGGGTCAGGTTGTGTGACTTGCCTGCTGGTCAGGACCTACCCCCCTCCGAGCGCGCCCCCGGCCCGGCCCTGCGCCGGTGCCATGAGCGAAGGCAGGCAGAAGAGCGCGCGCATGACAAAGCTTCATGGAATGCCAATGCCAATGAAGATCATCTGGAAAGCTGCGGAAAACATGCGTTTTAAAGGTATCGTTGGAAACGGGACTCTGAAATTTACCCAACAACATCAGAACAAATCCGGTTTTAATTCTGTTGTTGATAGGTGCGAAAGCCATCAACCTCCCCAGCGCCCGGTCTGGCCATTCGTCCAGCAATTCGTGGTCGATACGTCGGCGACCTGTCATATTCACGAGCCGATGAGAAACGTCCGGCCGGCGCGGTTTATAAATCGGCCGATGATCGTATCGAGCGTGGACGCGGCGCCATACCCGAGACTAAGTGCTCGACACCACTATCTCCGACAACCTCCAAAATTAGTGCCATTCGTCACCCGACAGGTGGCGCTGCGCGTGGAGATTCACACCTTGCCGTGCGTGCTTAGTGGCGGGTAAAATTGAAAAACGAATAACACTCTTTCTCTCTCTCTTACAGACACACACACACACACACACACACACACACACACTCGCACGCACACACACACACAACGACGTCTCGACCGGTGCCGCAGCCGCCGCGGCAGCGCTGGCGACACGCTACACTGAGGAACAAACAAATGCCAGCATTTACCAACACGTTAATTCTCCCGCTGTGAAATATATGCATCCCAGTCCGGCCAACACCTTCTTACCAAGTGTGAACCGCTGCGGCCTAGGCCCGCCCGCCAGTCGCAGCCAGTGCCCCTCGCTGAGAGAGAACCCGTCACCCTGTTTTGAATGTATCGTGGTCGAGCCGTGGTGCATTTCCTCCATAGTGCTATCTGTCGCAGCTTGTTGCGGGGGCTCATTCGAACCGGCCGCCATTTTTCCGAAAATGGGCGCGCGCGCGTTTAGGTCGCTGTGCATCAAAAATTCAGGGACTGACGACCGCACCTGCAGTACACTCGCGGGAAATCCGATTTGCATACCGAGTCGGACTGAGAAAACAGCCGGAATAATTGTGCGGCTCGCAGTAAGTCAAGAGACGACTGGCAAAGTTTCTCGGTATAAAAAGAGCTTGGACGTGACGCCAGGAAGAAAGCGACCGCCGTCCCGTGTCGCTGCACTGCAGCACAGGCAAGGCCGGACCCAACCGAGGTGGCCGCCGGCCTGCCTTTGGGGAGGACTAGGATGCTAGCGTCTCGACGGCCGCTACCCCAGCGCCGCCACCTCATGGCACCACATCATTACCATGGCGGGCCGGGCGGGGCTGGATTTAGTGGCCCAGCGTGGCGAGGAACGCATGGCCATGGCCGAGCGGGGTATTCATGTGTTTATGACGTCATTGCGCCATAAACGTACGGCTGCCAAGTCGGGGGTCTCGAGACTGGAACAAAGGCACGCTTGCTCTGTAGGTGTGCGAGCGCGCGGCCGGCGCCGTCTCTATGGCCCCTGTGTCGTTCTGCTGACCCTGCTCATGACCGTCTGCTTTTATAAACTCCTTGAGAGCCTGAAGCGGCCGGGAAACACTTTGCGTGTGGCCGTCCATTCGGTGCTGCTTCCCGCCCCGACGGTGGCGTTGTCTCGCTCGGTGTGACCCCAACCAATCTCTTATTCGAATGTCATCGAGCGGCACACACACGCACAGCCGGACAGGAGGACGGAGGAGAATAACTGGATACTCCAGGCTGGCAGTTCATTCAGAATCACGAGGCTGGGTCCTGCCACAGGCCCTGCCCGGGTTGGCGACGGCGCGAACCGTCCTGCCCCCGAGTATGCTACCCGTTCATTAGGGCCGGGCGGGGCGCCGCGCAGCCAGCCTACCGGACAGCCCGGCTGGCAGCCAAGCCAGGGGCCCAAGCCGCCTTTGTGGGCCCACCGCGTGGAGCCCAACCTGGCCCGGCGCGGCCCGGGTGACCCATCTTCGTTTTGCTCAGATACAAACATGCTTCGGCCATTAAACGGTCCCCCTCCCCGTTGCCACCTTTTTCCATATCTGAAAAAAGTCGAGCGGGGAAGGGGACGATACATATCGAGGCTGGGGATCTGGGATGCTGTCCATACCAAGATAAACGACGCGCCGCGCCTCCGCGACGCAGGCAGGCCGAGGCAGGCCGAGACAAATGATGCTCCGCTCGGACGGGAAGGAAGGGGTGCAGCCACCTCCACCAGCCACCTCAGCTCGGGGGTGGGGGGCACGCAGCTACCATGTCGCCTTCATTTCAGGTGGGTGATAGACGCTGCGTTGAAAGGCACTTTACTGGGGCAGATTCCATTCAGCCTAAAACGCATGAGCGTCGCAAAGCAAACCATGGTCGTAAGTCCCACGCACGGGAGTACTGACCGCACCCAACGCTGCTTTACTTCGGTGTGCGGAAGGGAACCGGTGGACCCAGCGTGGTATGGTCGTTGGCAAGAGTAGCTGCCGCGCGCGCCGCTCTAGAGTGGCGTGACGCGGCCCAGGTGACGTGCGTTGGGTTGCCTGCGTCGCAGGCGGCGTCATCGAGGTCTCCGTCCATCACTCGTACGGTTGAGGAAGAGGGGGGGGGGGGGAGGTCCAGCTGTCTCATTCAGAAGGGGAGGAATGGGCCGAGGTCCACGCCGCCACGCCCCACCGGACCGTCGCCACTCGCCGTGTCACTGCGCGGGTGACATCGGTCTTCCAGGACCTCGTCCAGGACCTCGTCCAGGACCTCGTCCAGGACCTCGTCCAGGACCTCGTCCAGGACCTCGTCCAGGACTTCGCCGTCCAGAACGCGGCCCTCCCCTCCCTCGGCGTTCACGTGACCTCTGACCCTTACGTGGCGTCTCCGGCCCAAGTGTTATGTTGTGCAGTTGGAATGCCGGGGAACGGCGGTTGGCCCGTCGACGGCGTCCCCCGCGCCGGCCCCACCACGCCCCACCACGCCCCGCCACACCCCACCGCGCCCCACCACGCCCCGGCCGGTACCTCCTGTTGCGACCGGAGCGGACCGGAGATATCGGGAATGGCCATTACGCTATCTGGCGGATCGCGCGACAAGCAGCCTTCATTGTTGGCGATATCGTTGGCCCATTGTTGCGCGCCACGCCAGCGCCGCCAGCGCCAACAATGACAATTCTCAGCCGGACGCCCCTTGCCCCCTTCCCCCTTGCTAATTCGGACTCTCTTTTTTTTTTCGGAGGGCTGCGCCCCCCTCTCGGCGACCTGCGCGTGGCCGGGTCGGCGGGTTGGCTGGTTTGGCCGAGGACGCGACGGAGGACCCGGAGCGAGTGTCCACACCGGTCCCCCGACGACTCCGGGTCGAGTCCGAGTCCTCCGGGGCGCCGGTGCCGGAAATACTTTTTCAACGTGTCACGCACAAACACACACTCACACACATACACACACACACACTGAAACAAAAGGGAAGGAATAAACTAATAAGTCGGGCCGGAGAGATAGCGTCACGCGGGGCCAGCAAGCCAAGTCCGGCGTCGTCATCCCGTCTCGCTCGCACCCACGGGGCGTTTCGGCGGCGCGCGAGACAGACAGAGCGCCGATAGAGAGACAGCCCGCACTGTGGCTCTCCCGGACGTCCTCGGAGAGAAAGAGGAATAAGTTGACTCGGTATGGACTCTGGAGCAGCGCACACAACGGTCTCGCCGACACACGACATGCGCGGAAATCGTGAAGGCGTCGGCTGCTCCATCCACAACGTCTGACTTTTCTCGAAAAGTGAATTTTTTCGTGTTGAGAAATGAGTCTGTCCTTAGACGCGCGTTAGACGCAAGGCCACCCCCGGCCGTCGGACGGCCTGAGAGCAGCGCGGCGTGGGCCCAATAGGAGGGACTCTACAAGTAGGACTACAACTTGTAAGTAGAGTTATAAAGGAGGAAGGAAGAAGTTATGATGGAGCGACGCCCTGTTGCAAGAGATCAAAAACATTAACAAGAGCCATCAACTCCCCGGAGTCAAGCCGGCCTGCTTCCGCGCCTCACCTTCAACCCCCTTAACCCCTTCACTTATCTTTCTTCCCCCTTTCTCTTGTCGGCTTCTTCCGTCCGGGCGGGGGAGGGGGAGGGGAGGGGGGAGTCGCTGTGATTAAGAGCGGGAGAGTTTCCCGGCAGGGCGTGGCGTGGCGCTACCATTAGGGGATGAGGGGGCTCTTGTGCGCAGCTTTGCTCAAATCTCGGCTGCTGCCCTGCTGCGCGTCGCCGTCGCCCCGGCGGAGGCCGCCAGGTTGAAAGGAGCGTCCTTGCTTCCCGCCTCCACCGCCGTCACCGTCAGGCTCGATCGCCGCCGTCCCTCGCGCTTGGGCCGCTTGGGCGCTGTCCACCCAGCAGCAGCCCCGGCCCGCAGCCCCGCTCCCCCACCCCCGTCCGCGAAGGCAGCGAAAGCCAGCCTACCTCCTCGGCGTAATTTGGAGTTGTGAGCCTCGCCGGGGCCGTAGCCGTAGCGCCGCTACCGTATTACCATCGCAAGTAATTGATTTAATGGCTGCGGCGTACTTAGCAGCCCTCCGGCCCTCCGACCCTCCGGTTCCAGCTTCCAGCGGGCGAGAAGAAAAGCGCGCCGCCGACGCCGGGATTCGTCCCCGGGCCGTGGTGGGTGCTGCCACGGCTGTCAACAGGCGTGGGATGTGACGGGGCAGCCGGTCGAATCTCGTCACGGCGATGATGAGCACGACGATCAAAGCATGGAGGCGGCGACAGGGCGGCGGAAGCCACCGGACCGAAAATATAGGGATTACTTTGCCGCCTGTCTGCAGACTGTCTGCAGCAGGTGGATCGGTCTGCCGGCGCCGACCCATCATCGATCCTCGGATTACCACCCGGAGCAGCTCCAGATCCCCCAGATGACGGCATCATCGGGGTGCGACAGAGACAGGCTCTGAGCGGCCGGCCGCGCGGGTCGCGCCCTCTGCTTCGCACGCCTTGCAACTCGCTGGCGGTAATAATTGGCCGACGGCCGCGTTGCCGCATTCAAGAGGACGCTGTCGCACTTTGTCGTCGCCGCGTCGAATATTCATTGCGCGTGCAGCGGGTTGACCTGCACCGAGGGTGATCGGCCGGCCGGCCGACCCGAGGGTCACCTTCAACCAACAATTTGCGGAGGCCGCGAGGCGGGCCGGCGGGGCAGGCCGGTGGGGCAGGCCGGCGGGGCAGGCACGGCTTCCATTTCCAAGTCAAAGCGGACGACGGCCGCCGGCAACAGCACTCGGTGAAGCGAAGCCAGACCGTCACCGCTCTGCGCGTCGTCTGCTGCGTGTCTGCTGGCCGCTGCCGAGTGCCGCATCCACACTATCGACACGCGCTAACGCCATGACCCTGATGCGAAACACACGAGGGAGGAGAAGGGATGGGAGGAGGACGGACAGAGAGGGGGGCCGAGGGGGGGAGGGGGGCGTGCGACACACCTGATGATGAAATTCGGAGTTAACAATATTGCGTCGGCCGTGGAGAGGGGAGAGAGCGACGTGAAAGAGAAAGAGAGAGAGAGAGAGAGAGAGAGAGAGAGAGAGAGAGAGAGAGAGAGAGAGAGGGAGAGGGAGAGACAGGGACAGAGAGAGACAGAGTAGGTCGAGACGGCCAACTTTACACCAAGTTTGTGTTAAGTCCCACCCCCCACCCTTCCCGTGTTGAGGGTCGGTGAGGGGTTGGAACAATACTCATCTTCCACATGCATAAACAGCCCAGGGGCCCAGGGGGGAGGCGGCAGTGAGCCACAAATTGTGGCCAGCGTGAAATCAATATGCGAGGGAGGGCGGGCTGAGGGGGGACCGGGGTGGCACGAGTACAGGAGACACGAGCGTCCCAATTCCATCCAAATCCACACAGCCAAAGGCCGAAGTATAAAACGCATCAGTGGAGGGCCGCCAGTGAAACCTGGATTCGTACCACCTCGGCTTGTGGCGGACCGCGGTAAATCCGCGAGGTGAAATTACCGACCAGGTACACAATAGCCTGCCCCCCGCCCCCGACGACGAATAACTCTGCGAGAACGACGACACACGTCGTCACCGCCGCACGTCACACAACAAGTGTCCCATGCTGGAGGAGAGCAGCGCGGACGGGCATAGCGCAACCACTGTGGCATCATCCTCTTGCCGCCATTTTGTGTGCACTGCGCGGCGACGCCCGGCCGAGGCGAGGCGCGGGGCTGCGCGTGCTTCCACGTCCCACCCTCGCAGACCTCAGCGTGCTCCACAATAACCGTAATGTGTGCGAACACAGCCGGCGCAAGCTTCGCGAGCTAACCGCCCCTGCTCCGCCAGGACACTTACAGCCGTTCCGGCGCGCCAAACTCGCGGTTCCAAAGCGCGGCTCAGGACGCCGCGACAAAAAGGCCACTATTTCCAAACATATTTTTCCCGCTCTGTTCCTCATCTGACAGACGAGCGCGGCTTCGTGCAATAAGTGCTGCTGCGCGCGGCGCGGCGGGCTGTCTGGCTCGCGCCGTGTTCCCCGGTTGTTTTTAGTGTTGTTGTTGCTGCTGTTGTTGTTGCTGCCGCTGCGGCCCTGGGAATGGCGTTGAGAGCTCCACCGCCGCCCCTCTCACTACTACTATATCTAAGCGGATTTGCACATTTGCGCGTGTACCGCGAGCTGGATGGCTGCTGGCGCTGGGGGCAGTTTCCGCCGGTATCCACCCCAGGCCCCCTTTTTTGCACTGGTGGCGGTGGAGCACGACGGTAGAGCGGCGAGGCCGCGGCCAGGCTGCCAGCCCTGCCAGTCCTGCCCGGCGGGCCGCGCGCGCCTGCGGACTGCGGGGTAGGCAACCCATTCGACGCCTTGCCCTCCGCCTGTCCGCCGGTCGAGTCTGTCAGAGTGACTTGGAAAAGAACAACAACAACAACAACAACAACAACAAAATACGGAATGGAGAGAATAAGGCGGCCAGCACCCCGGCGGCAGCGCGCCCCTTTGTAAAGCGCCGCTCTGCGGGAACGAGAGCACATGAGCAAATACAACACGTGCAGCGAGCAAAACGCGCCCTTCGGACGCGCAGAGAGCCGCGCACACCGCGAGCATGCACCTAGCCCAGCGGCACTGCACTCAGCACGACCATATTAAATGGGAAATTCATTGCGGAAGAGAGGGGAGGGGTGGGGAAGGGGCGGGGGAGGGGCGTCAGCTGCGTTTGTCAGCCGTGGGAGGGGAGGCAATATAAGGACCGGCGCGACAAGTGCAGCGGACGCCTCAACACTATCATCGCCGCTCTGGAATTATCGCACCCCGCCCCCCCTCTAGTTCTTCGGCGGGCACGTCAGGGCCAAAGGCGAGTTTAATCTCGGCCATGTGTAGACTGTCAGAGATGCTGCAGCAGCAGAAACGCGCGTCCACGACAGAATACGGAATATTTTTTTTTTGCAGCGTAATCGGCACGTGCATATACTCCGTGTGTGTGTGTGTGTGTGTGTGTGTGTGTGTGTGTGTGTGTGAGAGAGTGTGTCTGTGTGTGCCAGCATCCGAATAAGCAGCATCACGGGAATGGCTCACTCGAAACAGGGACAACGCGACCGAGTTTCATAAACACGAGGAGAAATTTATCGCGCGGCGGCAAAGTGGCGGTACAGCCGCAGCACTGCCGCAGCCAGCCGACGGCGGGGCGCGGGCCCCATCCACAAAGGGGTCCTTGTCGAACACGCGGTTCGGACGCGGCGCGGAGGCCCTCAAAGGGATCATGCGGGACACACTGAGCAAGGCGCGCCTGGCTCGGCCTGGCTACGGCCCGGCTATCGGCCTCGTTTGGCGGCACGCGGACCCCGCCTCACCACCACGCACACCGCGAGGAGGAGCAGCACGACCAGCACCCGGACTGCACTGCAGCGCAATCACCGGGGTCGTTTGATTTGTGTTATATTCTATCATGGCGAAACGGCAACGGTCATCATCATCATCATAGCGGCGGTGCGCGCGTCTGTGAGGAGGACCATCACGGCGCGGACTGATGGGCACCACGCGCACGTCTATACGGAGACACAAACAACAACAACACACATGCACACAGGGCCGTGCGAATCATATCGGGGCGACGACGCCATAAATCGGCACCCATATTAACGTTGTGCTCGGCGGGTCGGTTCGCTATCTCAAAGCCAAAGCCGAAGCCGAGCGGGGCGGCCGGCCAGGCGGGCGGACAGCCGGGCGGACAGCCGGGCGGACATGGATGTAGACACGGCGTATAAACCTGGGCCGTGGCGGCGATGCTGGCTGGGCCGCCAATCGCACCGATGCATCCCGCCGGCCGCCGCCGCGCTGCACGCGCGTCCTCCGAAAATAACAGCCCCGCGAGGCTGTTCATCATACGCCCCGCCGCTAGGGTGTTTCATCATATCGAATTTTGGGTCCGTCAGTGGTTTTTCTGAAAGGCCTTGATCTAAAACGAAGCTGTGCCAAGTTTGAGCCCGATCCGATAACGCAAAGTGGAGGCGCATCGAGCCTAAAGTTTTTGGTGTCAACGGCGGATTCGCGCGCACCGTCACACTAAATCGCGCCCTGTGCACGCCTGGCGCGGTGCATACACACGGGAACCGTGGAGGTACGTTCACAAAGGTCCATGGTAAGCGTTTATCAACTCGGCAGATCGGCCGCCACCACCGCGCCGAAGGGTAGGTGAAGCAAAGTCGAATTTTCAGTCGCCTCACCGTACGGCCGAACGGCGTGGGGCAGCAGCCTCTTATTTCACGTGTGTTGACTGGACCGGACCAGAAACCGATTTGATAACTAGCGGTCACGGTAGCGCACCGCGTTCTTTGCGAAAATGCGACGCGAATGTTGCGACGCGCCAGCGTGCACCGGCCGAGCGTTTGAACCCGGCCCGGCAGCGACCGTGCCGTGCCGTGCCGCTCCGCTGGCCAAATCAGCGCGCTGCCAGTACAGGGACCGGCTTGGCACGGCACGGCACGGTCGCTGCCGGGCCGGGTTCAAACGCTCGGCCGGTGCACGCTGGCGCGTCGCAACATTCGCGTCGCATTTTCGCAAAGAACGCGGTGCGCTACCGTGACCGCTAGTTATCAAATCGGTTTCTGGTCCGGTCCAGTCAACACACGTGAAATAAGAGGCTGCTGCCCCACGCCGTTCGGCCGTACGGTGAGGCGACTGAAAATTCGACTTTGCTTCACCTACCCTTCGGCGCGGTGGTGGCGGCCGATCTGCCGAGTTGATAAACGCTTACCATGGACCTTTGTGAACGTACCTCCACGGTTCCCGTGTGTATGCACCGCGCCAGGCGTGCACAGGGCGCGATTTAGTGTGACGGTGCGCGCGAATCCGCCGTTGACACCAAAAACTTTAGGCTCGATGCGCCTCCACTTTGCGTTATCGGATCGGGCTCAAACTTGGCACAGCTTCGTTTTAGATCAAGGCCTTTCAGAAAAACCACTGACGGACCCAAAATTCGATATGACGAAACACCCTACCCGCCGCCCCCGACGGCCTCCTCGTCCTCGGCGCGATATGCAGAAGGGCCTTCGCGTCACCCGGCGGCCTGGACGAGCACCGCGCCGTGCATGGGACACCGGCGGCGGTGGCGTGGCTCCTTGCCTATCCGGCGCGCCTGGCGGGTAGGCCGCCCAACAGGCGGCCGGCCAGGTATTTATACGGCCGGCCAGGTTGATATGCAAGCAGGCGCCGGTGCGACGGCGGCGCGGCCGCCACATCAAGACCCTCCTCTCGGCGGCCGCTTCATTGGTCCGAACGGCCCAGGCGCTGTTAAAGCGGCTTATAAAACTGAAATTCCTCCAAGGCCCATGGGCCATGGCCAGGTTGGCGCCGGCCGGGTGTGTTACGACGGCCGCGTCTGAGGGTGTCCACAGCCAGTCCACGGCCAGTCCACGCCGCCACAGGCTGTCTCATTAGGGAAGGTCGCCTCGGTTCGGTGACAGTAAATGACGGTGGGTCTGCCGCCGAACGCCGTCCTCACATCCTCACTCCGCCGGGACGCACGGGGAAACATACCTAGGTCCTAGTTGTGTTTTTCGTTTTGTCAGTTATCTCGAGTTGCATGGGTTCGAATACTGGCAAGGGCAGGGATTTTTCCTGTCGTTGTTCGGTTTGATTCCCTTCGGGAACACGTGGCCCGATTCGTGTCCGGCGCAAGGGCGGGGTGGGGCGAGGCGGGGTGGGGCGGCGCGTCCGAGGAGAACATCCATAAAGTTGATAACGAAGCGTGTTTCAATTTACGGACATGAAACTGCACGTCGCGGCGCCGTAAACAAAGTATGACATTAGTCCTGCGAGACGACGCGACGCCGCGCGGACAACCGCCGCCTTTTCCTCCGTCATACGTCTCTCGCCATTTTTTTTCCACGTGACCGTGAGTTAGAACGTCGCAGGATGCACTGAACACTCTTCCACGCCCCGCCGCGCCCCGCGGGCGACACTTGTTCCGGGCTGGAGTGGCTCCCACGGTGCTGTGTTGCTTTGCAACCCGGGCTGGCGGCTGCACACTGCGGAGGCAGTTCGTCGCTCTGTCCCCGTCGCACCGACGGGGCGTCCCGCAGGGGTGCGATGGAGACAGGGCGACGAAGCGGCTGCTCTCCCCCTGCCCCCGCGGGGGTCCCAAACAGTCGCAAAAACGGGCGCGGATTGCGGCACTGCACTGCGCCCCGCCGGCCGGCCCACCCTGACGCCGCCAACGAGGAGGGCGCCGCGACCACGGCATGGCGGCTGCACTGCGGCGACAACAACGAGGGCTGCGGCGGACCGCCACTGCTCGACGGACTCGGCCCGCCGTCATGAGGCTGTAAACGGACCCACGATAAATTGCTGTGGGCTTCTTAACACACACACACACACACACACACACACACACACACACACACACACACACACACACATGCACGCACACATCTGCCTCCTGCTTGGCAGGGAAGGTGGTTGCCAAGTCGACTGCGATTGGCCGATGGAGCATTCGGCACGGCCCCAAAGAAGGCCCCGAACCGGTATACAGTATGCCGCGCGCAATGACTCCAGAATCAGCCGCCGGACTTTGCAAAGGGGTATAGGGAGGTCAGCCAGGCCGTCGTTCGACTCCTCATTTTGATATTTTGCGAGGCTCCGCCCGGAGCTTGCCTGGAGCCGCAGCCACAGACTGCCATCCGAGCCGCACCGCGGTGACGTCATGGTGACGGGGAGAGGGGCGGCGGGCGCCGCCGGGACGCCGCCGGGACGGCTCTCATAAAACGTGGGGGATAATTAAAAGGACTTTGGAGGGTCCGATTGTTTCGACCGGGATGGCGGCGCCTTGCCTCGCCCGTCCTCCAGGATGTGTGAGGGGAGACGCCGGTTATAAACACTCGACGTGTGTGTTTACATGCGCGCGTGTGTGTGTGCGTGTGTGTGTGCGCGTGTGTGTGCGCGCGTGAGTGTGTAGGCGCACGGACGCATGTCTAGATATTGAGAGTTGTCGGATCACGTCTTTGTGGCGTTCGCATTAGGCTTTGACGGCCCCCCGATAAGAAGGCAGGAACGTGGTTGCCGGTTTGTCCCCGCCGTCTTCGCCAACTGGGCGCTGAATGTGCGGCAAGTCGACCTTGTTCTACCGTGGGGCTGGACTGGCTGGGCCTCCTCGCCTCGTCCGCATCGCGCAGTTCGGGTTAGGCGTGTGAGTGTGTGTGACCGTGTGCCGGAGTTTGAGAAATGACGCCACTCGAAAAGGAAAACTCCTTGACGGGGTAGAATAGTAGTGCCGTGATTTGAAACGACATGTTTCGGGGCCCAGGCCTTGTCCACGCCGTGAGGGCTGCAGGGCTGTACGGCCGCCGGAAGTGGACGAGCGGCCCTACGCTGCTAAACGGCGTACTAATAGTGTCCCTGCGTTCTAATGAAGGTGTATGGGACGTCATTTGTCCGGACCGAGTCGCCGCCATTCGCTTTACAACGCTCTCGGTTTTTTATTTTATTTTATTCTATTTTTTTTTTTTTTTTTATGGCGCGAGGTAAGACAGGGTCGTGCGCAGCCATTACCAGAGGGACGAAAGGGGAGAGAAGAGGGTCGGAAAAAATAAAAAGGTCGTCAGTCGCGGCAGTGCAATTAGACGTGGCGTGTTTGACAGCGAGTGGATTTGTACCGAGGTTCATCATTAATTTGTCGCGCCGGAATGAAATGCAGGCCGGCGGGCTGCTGTCTGCCCGGCACGGTTGATGGAGGCGGCGGCGCGCGGTGGGACGCGCGGCCCCGCGAGCGAGGCAGCGGCGCGGCGGCCGCGCGATCTGCAGCTCGCAGCGTCGCCGCAAAAATTGCCGGGCGCTACGCTGCGGTTCAGGGCCTTGAGGGCCTCGAGGGCGTGCGACGCGCCGCCGCCGTCACGCGACTGGCGTGGCGTGGCGTGGCCGGCGCGGTGCCCCGCCGTGCGTGTCGCCAGGTAAGGCCGCCGAGCCAGTTCCGCGCCGCGCCGCCAGGGAGCGCCACCTACCCGGCACCGTGGAGACATCTACTGGATTTTTCCCCATTTTAATTGTGGCGACCGCAGCTGCAGGGAGGGCCGGCGGGAGGGGTGCGCGGTGTGGAGGGAACGGGGTTGGGAGGGGCGGTGGTGGGGCGGCGCGGCCGGGTGGAGGGGGCGGTGAGGCGGAGGCGGCGAGGACGCCGCGCGAGGGGAGGGAGGCGGCGGCCCAGCGGCCCAGCCCAGTCGCACCACTACAAAGGCAAGGCGCGAAGAGGAAGAGGATAAACCGCGAGGACAGAGCGTCGTAACGGAGAGGGTGGCGCGGTGTGCGATTGCGCGTCAGGGTAGTTAGCCTGCAGGCCGCGGGGCGCTGGCGTCGCCCACTCTCAGAGACGGCGTCACACACACACACACACACACACACACACACACACACACACACACACACACACACACACACACACAAGGGTGGCTGTCGGTCGACCGGTGCTGCCCGCAGAGCAAAGTGGTCTGTGGTCTTAGTGTGTCCGTTGCGAGATGGCTGGACAGTAGCCTTCACAGCAGATTGTGCGAACCAGACTGACGTGTTGTCCGTTTCTTCCCGTTTTCTGTTTTATCGACCCTTTGTTTGTGTTGGGAATCTTTCCGGCAGCGTGAGTGGGTTCTGAGGGCTGAAGCATGCTGGGGCTGCAAGGGCCGGTGGGGGAGCAGAGGGACAGGGCAGCCGTATATCATCCCATTAGGAGGCCCTCTCCGAGGGGGAACCAAGCCGGGCCGCCCCTTCGCGGCGCAGGGCCCGATAAGACGAATCAAAGTCACCTAATCGCCGTGTAAAAGGCGATTCAAACAGGGGTGGAGTCGCTAGATTTATTTATTTTGTTTGTGTTTGGTTTGTTTGAGGTGTTTTTTTTGTTTTTTTTTTTTGTTTGTTTTTTTTGTTTAAAAAGAAAAGAATGCTTGCCACACTTTTACATTTTATAAAAACGAGACGTCACGTTCGATGGAACGCAAATTTTAACTCGTTCAATTGAATTACTATGTCACATTCTTTTCAATGGTGGTCAGCTTCACTACACACTGGACTGGTCGGGACAAAAATAACGTCTCGATTCACATTTAAACAAATGTGACATAGCGCTAAAACAAACGAGGCACGGTCACTCATAAAAATGGACATGTTTTTATTGACTGCATTTCAGCTCAATTTTCTCATTTTAATTTTGACTCATTAAGAATGTATTATTATCATGCTCGGGAAACTATTTTACTTCTCCGTATAGCAACATTAAAAGATATAAAAACAAAGACTATCGCCATTAACAGCAGAGCGGTAACGGTAGAACAAAACGATACGGAAAAGATGAATACAGTTATTAAGAGATCACACAGCATCACGAGTAATATAATCACAAAACCTGTTAAGAGTGGGGCTTTTCTCCAGAAACACGTAAACAGTTTACATATATATTCTTAATATTATTTGGTAGCCTGTTTCACGCGTTACTTCGAAATCATCACACCAGTAGCCGCCGGTATTCTCCAACGCCAGTGAGTGGAAACCAGGGGTATACAGACGCGACATGAGAGAAACAAACCAGAGGAACTACTACCGACCACCATCAACGCGGCAGGCGAATCACAGCAGTGGCGAGCGCTCCCAGTGCAGACAGGGAAGCACCGGCGCCGCGACGCCGCCGCGACGCCGCCGCGACGCCGCCGCGACGCCACCGCGCCTCTCCAGGTCGTCCCGGCACCGCGAAGCGCGATCAAATCAATCGGAGAGCCCGTCTGCCGTCGCCGCGCCTCGCCGCTGCGCCACGCCGCCCCTCCCGCCGCGCCGGGCTGCGCGCTCATTGGCCATGCGGCGGCGGCGGCCCACCAGCGCAGGCGGGGCCGCGGCCGCAGCCAATGGCAGCCTCGCCTCGCGCTGCCCGCGCCTGCGCGCTGGAGGGGAAGCAGCGCGGACGGCCGCGCGCGCGCCGGCTAGCGCAGGCGTGGTGGGGGGAGCGGCCGGCACGCCGCAACCGCCCGCCGACAGAGAGCGCTAGTTCCGCGCGCCGGCCAGCGCGCTGCCGGCCGGACGAGTTGGCCGACTGGTGGTGGGGGCGGAGTGGGGGGCCTGAGCACAGTACCGGTACTGCCCCCTCCCCGGACTCCCCGCCGGCGCGCGCGCCGTGCGCTCTGGGCGGGGCACGCTCTACTACTTCCCCTGCGGCCCCACTCGCGGCGCGCGGAGAGGGGACGCCAAAGGGGCCCGTCGGAGGAAGCGGACGGTGCGGTTTGAGGACAGGAAGGAGGACGAAGAGGCACGGAGAGAACAAGCAAGTAAGCGGTGAGCAGAATCGAGTGTGAAACGAACGAGTCACGGAAAGATACACGCCGGGGATCGCTGTGTTGCCGGTAGCTTGTCCTCCAGCCCCTTTCTCCAGGCCTTCTTTTACCCGCATTCTTCCGCAGGCGCCGCGCCGAGTCGCGGAGAATGGCACAAAACAACACACGAAAAACAGCGGCCTTTCTGGTAAGACTTGTGCAATATCGTGGCTTGACCCCGCTTCCCCTTCCTTTTACTGCCGCTACATTCTGCGACACGCGAGCGACACCAGGGCCTTTTCTCTCCGCGAAATCTCGTCGAAAACCTTTTCCCATGCACACACATGGCTCTCGCCGGATTTGAGTCCAGATTTCACCGGACGCCTTTTTCGACTCGCCCGTCGCACACAACTCGCAGAGATGTCCGACCTTTTTTTTTTTTTTCAATGCTGATGTGTGTGACGCAGCAATAAAATTGTCAATTTACATGGACGGCACGAACTCCTACATTTGGATACAAACGCGGCGTGACCGATGGCAGGAATAAAGATCCACTGTGTTGGGCTCCGCGTGTTGTACGTGCCAAAACCGTCGCTGTTCGTCGTGACACGCACGCACACACACTCACACACTCGTGCACTCAGCTCGTTCCATTCACACATTCATTCATTGCCGGAGTGGGCGTGGAACGGCGTGGCGCAGCGTGGCGCCTGCTCTGTTGGGCCCCGTGTATCCTTCTGACCGTCTGACCGTCTGTCTGTCTGTCTGTCTGTCTGTCTGACCGGCTGGCTCGCAGCGAGGAGAGGTGTTGAGTCTCCATTCAACCTCTTCTTTATTTAAGGCCAATAAGGCCGGACAGGGCGGCCGGCCGAGAGAGCGCGCATCATCTTCTGTCTCCGTCACTCTCATTAGCGGCCCGGTGGCGCGGCGGCGTCACGCGGAGAGGGAAACAACGGGAAGGAAGTAAAATAAGAAGTGATGACGGTGCGTGCGTGCGTGTGTGCGTGCGTGTCGGTGTGTGCGAGTGTTGATCATAAATAATGATAATGGTGCACCGGAGTGTGTTCAGAGTAACGAAATTAATTTATTCTTGCGCGGCCCGTCGGGTGATTTGTGTCTGGTGGCGTCTGCGTGGCCGAGTTTCGGCTCGTATTTCTCGACCGCCTCCCCGCACAGTCCCCGTCGCACTGTCTTCAAGTTACACGGTCCGTGAGAGCGGCCGGCGAGGTGGCTGTGCGCGTGAGCCAACGCAGGCCTCCAATCAAAACGCGACGCCGCGTCGTGACACGACATGGCCGAGGAGGTAGGCAACCCGACACACATCCGGCGTGCACTGCCGGCCGGCTGGCCGCGCGCTGCACAACATCGCTGACTGACAAGCACGCGGGTCAGCCCGACCCGTGTTCAACTCAACAGTTTACAACTCTGGCACTGCGCTCCAACCGCGCCGGCCCGACCGTAGTAGTGGACCTCAAGTACACAGCTGAGAGGAGCGTTTCGGCGGTCTGGACCAGCCACCACGCCGCGCCACGCCGCGCCACGCCGCGCGCCCCGGCCACCACCCGGACCGACCGCAAAAGGCCATGGTCCCACCCGCCTCGGAGTTAGCTCATGTTTCTGAAATTTGCGCTCACTCACACTCATGCATAACACAGCCGGCGTTGCGGGCTGGTGCTGCCCAGCCCAGACTGCTGGCAGACTGCGGGCAGCGTCCGTGCGGCCGGACTGGCTGGACCTGGCCACCGTGTCTCAATCTCCTCGAAGCAAGCCCTCGGCTCTGGCAGCGACCCCCCTCCCCCTCCTCTCTCTCTCTCGTCCCTGCTTATTATCTCTGTCCGCGTTTTCTTTCCCCCTTTTTTCCAGCCCGCGTGGTGGTGGGGGTGCACGCCATTCCGTGCGTGCGCAGCGTGCGCTGTGCACTCGGCCGGCCGGCGCGCTCGCCGGCGCCTCACTCAGCGGCCGACGTACCCGTCCAGCAAGCCTGTCCGGCCGGCACTTCCCTGCCCCCCCCACCCCTCCCCTCCTCTTCCGGGATTCCCAGTGCGGCGAGTAGGTACCCCCTGCGGTTAGTCCTAGCCTCCCCTCCCCTCCCGCGGCCCTCCCGCAGCCGTCGCCCCACCACCACCCTCCGCTCTCCCCCGCGCCGGCGAGCCGGCTTCCCCCACCCGGCCGGCTTCCCCCACCACCAGCACTGCCTCCACCACCACCACCGCCGCCGCCGCCGCCTTCTTGGTTTAATCTACATCATTCACTATTCTTTTCCTCCTCCTCCTTCTCCTCTTTTTTCGTCGTCGGACGAATGAGTGTTGACTAGCGAGGGGGGGTCGGGGCCCGTGCTGCCCGTGCTGCCCCGCGCGACGCCGAGCCGAAGCAGGCGGAGGCGAGGCAGGCGAGGCGAGCAGTAGCAGTCAGGCATCGAGGCCGTCCCAGGCCGTCCCCGACCCGTCCGTGCGCGCCGAGCAGCGCAGCAGCGCCGAGCCGGGCCGCGCCGCATCTGACAACCTAACCTCAACGCGCGTTGCCGCGAGTGTGCGTGTGTGTGTGTGTGAGTGTGAGTGAGTGCGGCCGCAGCAACAAGGACTACTTGTCGTGTGTGACAGTGTGCAGCAAGACGTGGTGACAGTGCGTGCAAGTGTTTGTGAAGTGCAGTTTAAGTGCATAAGCGAAAGGCCAGTGCAGTGGTTGTGATTTCTGTGGATACCTCTCCCTCCGTGCTGGATGTACTGGATACCCTTGGGCCGCAGTGACCCGGCCTCACGCTTGAGGTGAGTCAATGGAGAGTGTTCGGTGTTGGACTCGGTGACACGTGTACCGGCGCCAGCGCGGCGTGTCAGGCGCTCCATTCGCCCCTTAATTGAACATGGATGGACGGTCGGCGAGTCCAAGCGTTGCTACAGCATTGCGTGTTGCCCACCACAGCGTCCGTCACCCAGTGTCTGGCACACTCTATGGAAAAGTTACCAGCTAGGGCCAGTGTTGTGCATTAGCAAATCTGCTGACAAAATTGTAGCCGGTTGACAAATGTGTGACTGGCTACTTACGATTTTGTCACTTGATTTAATGCACAAAATTTTTCCAGTTGGTAACAGGAATTGTCCATAGACGGAGGGCAATCCGGATGACAGGCGGCTTTTCCATTGGGACAACGAATGGAGCGAGACAGGGACGCGAGGCTGGTTGTCCATGCCACTGCCGGCGGCGGCAAAGCATTTCTGCGTCCAGCTGACAACTTGGTGGTAGGCCGCGCAAAACACGCGGCGCCTTGTCGAAACCGGACGCTGTCTTAAGGTGTGCTTAACAACCAGACGCCTGTTTCTCATGACAACCGTGTCACTTATTGAAAACATTGCTTGTTCGGTTTCAAAATAAAATAAGGACGAAACTCCTGAAAGTCCGAGGTGACAGCTGGGTTTACACGCTCGTTCGCCGGTTCACTATCTCCTCAATGTTGCGTCAAGCTTACCGATTCAGTGGCCTGTCAATTGACAACCCCCGATTCGCTGTCCCCATTTGCGTTGGAGTAACGTGAGGGCATGTCTGGTCCTGGCGGCGCTTCTTGCGGCCAACTTGTTGGTGCGTGCTGCATCACTCCGACGTGTGCGAGGCGACGGCCGTCCCGGGGGATCAAGATGCCCGACGCTCGGCAGCCCCACGGCCCTGGCCACGGCCCCGGCGACAGGCTGAGCGATAATTATATTCCGTAGAAGAAAACGGACGATGACAGCCACGGGACAAATCGTGGCGATGGTATCGCGCGTCCGAAACAAGGTGTACCCGTCTATCGCCGTCCCCATCTCCGGTTTAAAGTTCAAACCGTGTCCTCCTCTCGTTTTCGCGCGCCTCGTTTTATTTGATCATTCCGAGCAGAGGAACTGCTGCCCCTTTTCGGGCAATATTATTCCGGGATAGCGGCGCCGGACGCTATCGGGTACAAACACGCCGGGTACTCGACAGGTTCTCCCTCTCTCTCTCCATTAGTCCTGTTTCGCGGTTGTGTTAAGGCGCCGCCATCCGCCAGCTTATCGGCCGCCTTGTGTACACGACACAAAAATTTACTCCTCACTCCTGTGGGCCCCCCACCTTGTCTGTTCCAGATAGGTGCGATAGGAGCTTCGAGTGGACAAACATGACGCGGAGCAATTAACTAAGTGCTCGCCATGGGCAAGAGGGCCCGGTGGTGAACCCCCGGTGGTGACCCCCGGCCTGGCCGTCGCCGCCCTGGCCGCCGCCATGACCGTCCACGCCGAGCCGCGCTGAGAACAAGTCCAATCATATGTGGGCCGCCCCCACACCATGTCCCAGCTGGCCTTCCGAGGATCTCCACATAGCCAGGTGAGTGTCTGCATGCTCTGTTGTTAGCGACTCGCGGTGTAGTTGGCGCGCCGTGAAACGCGCTCACACTCTCACACACAGCGGCCCCGGCGGCAGATGGGCCTCGTTTCGTTGGCGCACTAATCTGGAAAGTTAAGCCCTGCGGCACGCCACCGCTGTATTTGCCGATTGTGTGGTGCCCGCACAATGTGTGCACATAGCGGCGGTGGTGTGTGTGTGAGCGCGTGTGTGTGTATGTGTGAGTGTATGGCACGCGCTGTGTGCGAAAGTGCGCAGTGAGCCGGAAACCGACAAATAAGATTTGCGAAAAGCGCATCCTCGGGTGTTGTGAGGGTCCGCGCCGGGCCTGCCGCCCTCAGGCACACCTGACGGGCCCCGCGCGCGCTTGGTCGCCGTGCTGCCTGTGCCGGCTGCGGGGCCGGCGGCGGCTGCACGGGATCTGGCGGGACCCCCCGCAAAGGACGCCACATCGTTCTCATGAATGTCGCACGGCCCGCCGGGGACACACGCGCTCACAGACTCACACACACACACACACACACACACACACACACACACACACACACACACACACACACACCACACACACACACAACACACACACACACACGGTCCGCTTATGAAAGTGGCCCGAAGCGACCGTCGGGGGGCTCTTTGCTCTAAGGTGGCGCCCGCATAAGGGAACGTTTGTTTCCTTGTCGCAAACTTTTGGTCTCAGACCGGCCCGAATTTAGTCACTCGAGCGCAGCGGAGCGCGCGTTGATTCTTTTCTCCTTGTTTCGGCTTATCTGAATTATTATTCCCTCGAACCACGACCTAGATGAAGCTCGCCGCGCCGCTGCGCCGTCTCAGTGGAGTGAGCAGCCAGCTGTTTTGGGTCGCGGGGGGCCATGCCGGCCGGGCCTGTCGGCTGGCTGTACTGGCGCGGCCAGTTCGCGGCCGTCGGATGCGCTGCTCCAACTCTGGAGGCATAATAAAAATGTCGGCCCGCGCCGCGTCCAGCTCGCCGCCCTCCCTTCATTCTCACACACGCACACACAAACTTTGCCATTTTTTTTTTCGCTCGCGATTTTGTAACACACAATATTGCTGTTGGTCATGCACGCCCTCCCTGCTCGCGGCTGCCCGCCCTGCGCGCGCGGCCCGCCGGGAATCCACCAGGAATGAGGGCCGGCCCGACACGCAGCCGAACGCCAGCCGAACGTGGCCGAAGGAGCCGAGGCGAGGCTCGAACGGCACGGCCGGCACGCGCGCCAAGGTGAAAAAGAATTGCGCCGTTTCCGCAGGCCACACGCAAATTCGCGGATACGCACACAGTGTGCCACACACCCACAGCCACTCACACCGGCGGGCGGACGCGAACACACCCCGCCTGTCGCGGTACAAGCGCGGTCACTTTCTCGGCCTCGCCGCTCCACTGCGGCCGGCCGCGCGGGGTCAGCCTAAACGACGAAAGCAATAAACGCCGCGGGAAATTTGGGCGTGATTTGTCGTGAGCAGACGACGACGCCGACAACACTGCCTATCGGGGGCGGATCTAACAAATAGTCGGGCGTGGCGGGGCGTGGCGGGGCGTGGCGGGGGCACACGTGTCGGCGTGTTTCGAGTCGAAAATATTCGAGCTGAAACGGGCCGATAAAGAGTTATTTACTGGCGCCGCGCTGCGGTACGAAGTAAAGCAGGTAGCGCTCGCTGGTAGCCTCGCGCCGGGGGCCGCGCTCGTATTTTCCCGCAAGTTACGAGGTGCGCACGGCGGTGCGTTCGAGCCACTGGCCGTCTCGCTCACACCCGCGACCCGAGCCGTCGACACGCCGCCGCCCAGCGCGGCCCGCTGGCCAGCCCCGAATTTTGCATGCCATGTCCATCGCGCGCTGACGGCAGTCCGTGTAGTGCCGACCGCTTCCCACTTCGGGGCCGCCAGAGAAATTCACAACTTCGAAATGTTTTTCAGCACGCGGCTGACTCCTACGAGTTTTTTTTTTTTTTGTTTTGTTCGTGTGTGTGTGTGTGTGTGAGTGTGTTGTTTCTGGCTTGTGCGAGGAATCACAGAATTAGAATCCGCGGCGGCACATCGGCAGCAGCGGGGCTTTTGTTTGACGAAACCGGTTTTCCGCCGTAGTAGTGTCGGTCGAGTCTCGTCCATTCGTCGCCCACTCCGCAGCGCTGCACACCGTGTGCCGCGCACACGCACGCTCCGCTGCTAAACCCCACGCCGTATTTGGCCCGGCCTCGTAAAGGCAGCACGCCTGCTTTTATCACGTGAGAAAGGCCCAATAGCGTGGTGGCGTAATGAATCGTTTCATGTCTGCATTATGGCGAAAAAGCGAAGAAGTTGGGCGGAGAAGAGCCGGGGTCGGGCCGCGGCACGGCGCTGCGCTTGGCTGCGAGGCGGCCCCGGGCCCCCCCGGCCGCTTGGCGCCGTGGCCGCGCTCCTCCCAAACGGGCAGTAAAACTCGAGCAATTAGCAATGGCACACCGCGCTGGCCCGCCTTGATTCCCAGACGCGAATCAAACTCCACTTCTTTACGACCCGTGCGTGCGCGTGCGTGCGCGTGCGCGGCCAAACCCTTTGCGTTCATTATGGCCTCCCGATCAGTGACCGCCGAATCTCTCATACCGGCCGCCGCACGGCTGGCGTGAAGGGGGCTTCGCCGCGTGGGTGGATTAGCATGTTCACCTAAAAGGGGAAAATACCCTTGTTATTAATTAGGAGCGCTGCAGCAGCGGCGGCAGGGCTGAGGGCAGGGCAGGTGCCTCGAGCCAGGACCCTAATTACGCCAGGGTTACAAGACCTGGGTATATAATTTTAGGCCGAGGCAACAGTGGCACTCTCCGTGCGCGCGCGCGCGCGTGTATGTGTGTTTGTCCACCAACAACAGGGATTAATCGGTTTGAAAATAACGCCAGAAAACAAGGTTTTAATGCGCATTGGCGGCGCGCGCGGCGTACATGTGTAGCCTGCCTTATTATGCAAAGACTAGTTTCACAACTTTTTCCGGATACGAGGGTGGCGGGGGGGGGGGCGCTCTCGTTTCCTGTTTCATGGCATTTTTCTGAACCTGCGACGCGGCGGCAGCCAGGAGTAGCAAGGTAGCACGTGTGTGTGTGTGTGAGTGTGTTGGTGTGCGTGCGTGTGTGTGAGACTGTTGGCAGCGCTGTTCGCAGCCTTGTCGGGGAATAAAAAAGCACAGTAGTGCTATCAAGGCAAAACATTGGCGCGCGAGAGAGCTGGGTGGTGGGGACCTTGGACCATCATCGTCACAGACACACAAACACACACTAGCGCATTTTTGACTTGTGTTCTTCCTCTTCTTTTTCTTCTCATACCCGTCATCACCCAGAGCGTTTTTTGAACGTCCTCGTCGTCGCGCGACGCGATTAAACGCGCTAGAACAACGGTGCGTACACTAGCGAGTGAGTGGAGTGTGTCATGAACAAGCATTGTTCACCAGGCGTCGCCATGCAAATTCGACCCGACTTTGTGTGTGTGTGTGTGTGTGTGTGTGTGTTGGTGTCATTTGTTTACGCTAGCTGCTCATCGGGTTGCGCATTACATTATCGCGCTGTAGTCACCTTCACAGCTCTAAGCTCCAGGTGACGCGTCGCTCCGATAAGCCTTGCGCGGACTAAGTGACGGCAGCCGCGTAGATTTAACAGCGTTTTACTTTTTGTGCGATATGGCGCACCTACAAGGCGTGTGTGTGTGTGTGTGTGTGTGTGTGTGTGTGTGTGTGTGTGTGTGTGTGTGTGTGTGTGTGTGTGAGTGTTGCCCGGTACTCAGCCACCCTGGGCCGCTGACCGTTCCCATGCGGACGTACACGGACAGCATACTACCACGTCCTAATGTTAGGTGCGGTGCAACACGCAATCCGAAAACCAACACAAACACTTTCAGGGTTGCTAGGCCACTCACACGTACACACACACACGGACACTCACACATGCGGACGGGTTGGCTACACGGCCTGCCCCCCGCGCTCGTTTGGTTACGGGCTGTGAGCAGGTGAGTGTGTGTGTGTGAGTGCGTGTATTCTAATGGGGTTTCCAGTTGCCACTTTTTGGCGTGAAATGGTGGCCTGCTGGCTCCCCCCTCCACGCTGCGATGCAACCCTACCTGGAGATGCTAAAGGTCAAGCAGCACAGCCATCGACTGCGAGGTTCCTGCAGCCGCCACCAGGGAGCGCAGCGGGGCCGTTCGCGCAACACGTGTTGTGTGTTTAGTGTTTTTAACGGCTTGATCAGTCTGACGCAAATTGAAAAAGGGAATGGGATAAAGCCGGCAAAGCACTGCCGAGGCGAAATTCGATAATTAATCTGCCTTCCACTTTAATCGTGTAATGGAGGTCGCTCTGCCCACTTCTCTGCGGCTTTACGGTTGGTGGCCGCGGAGGCTGCAGGAGGCTGCGGGTTGGAGCTGGGGGTGGAGTGAAGGGAGGACGGGAGGGAGGAAAAAATTGATGAGACGAAAATGGAAATGAGAGGGCTCCGGCGTTATTGTCATTGGCTTTATTTCGCCTCATCCTCTTAGCCGTTTGATGAAAATGGCTGCAATGTACTGCATCGCCGCGTTTCGCTTATTGCGTTACGCGACCCTGGCTGTGTGTGTGAGAGAGTGCGTGTGCGTGAGTGTGTAAATGGGGGCAACGTGACAAGCTGCTATTCTCGCGACGGCTCTATGACTAAATTACACACTTGGTCCCCAAAATTAACAACGCGCGCGAGGGGGGGCCTCCGGGGCGGCACGGCAGGGCCTTGTTAGCAAACTACCGCCGCACATTCAAATTGAAACAAGTTATCAAAAAGCGGGTAAGTTTGCCTTCCCGGCGGCCATCGCTGTCGCTCTGGCGGCTGGGGAGGACGACGACGACGCGCTGCTCTCGGACCAAGCGGACAGCAGGGCGACAGACCGGCGGGGCGGTTCACCCTGATTCCTAAGTATTCGTTGGCCGGGGGATGAAATGATGAAATGGGCGGCGCACCGCGCTCCTCATCGATTTCTTCTTTTCTTTTCTACCTCGGTGGCCGTCTCCTCCTCTCCGCCTTGCTTGACGTTTCCTGCTACCCGCGTGCGGGCCGAGCTATTGTTCCATCGCGCTACACACGACGTCATTTCCATACGTATGTATTCTAATTGCTTCGCCTTTTACGCGCGGTGGGACCTTACAGGCCTCGCCGGGCCCCGCCGGGCCTCGCCACTATGCAGTGCAGGTGGTCTCTTTCCCTTGGCCAGGATTGCAGCAGCGCATCCGTTTGGACCACCTTGTGCATCTGCCGGCGGTGCGCCGGTGTCTCGGTGCGTGGGATGCGAGACCTGCTGTACGCGGTGCCGTCGCGACCATTTGCGCGGCGTTGGCATTCATTCATTCAAGCGCTGGCCGCGTTGAATAAATGAAACATCGATAGTGCCGACGAGGCTCGTCAGTGTGTGTGTGTGTGTGTGTGTGTGAGCCGAAATTGTACAAGATGTAAAACACATCGGCTTTATTAGCGGAGGTGTGGACCTTGCTGACAAGTTAGGACCCACCAATCATTTTAATTTACTATTTGTTGAAGTTTTTTATTTTTTAACTACTGCGCCTCTGGCCCACGCGCGCGTGCGCAGCTGTGGCCGTCCGGCCGGCCAGGTCGGTCGGTTTACGCTAAATGCCATTAAGGTTGGCGTGGCGGCGTGGCGGCGCGTAGCGCAGCGTCTGTTTTGGGGGAGTTGCCTCGGCGTCGTACACGAAAGATCGCTATCTCCTCGTCAGCCTTCCAGGCACCTTCCAGGCTTCCACTCTTCCAGGTTTCGGTTGCTCCGAATTAAACGCTTCCTTCCCACAGCCGCCGCCGCGCCGAGGGAGGTTCGAGGCCGGAGGACGGGCGCCGTGTCGCCACACTGATTCTGTCACGAGGCTCGGGCAGGCCGGGTTCACCCTCGGCGCAGCTGCTGCTTCTTCTTATTCATCGCTGGGCTGCCGGCTCTTTGCGGTGCGAGGCACGGACACTGACTTCCGGCAGGCCGGCACGGCAGCGCGCCGTGCGGGACGCATCGAAAAGTTAATCAGTTAATGATGTGCGCTGCGCACTGCCGTGCGGCTCGCCATGTCGCCCCGCATTCAAGCATTTAACGGTGACTGGCAGGCCGGTCACTTTATCGTGCTGTTCCCGAGCCATTAGAACACGGACCAGCGCCACCAATAATTACAGCTAATACTGTTCGAGGCGGTTCTCCCTCTGCTGGCTTTGCTTGCTGTGCTCCTTGGTGGTAGTAATGACCACTGTTGCATACTTGCCCACTTCTGCTGCTGGAGGGGCCCTCCCCTCTTTGACTTTCAGCGCGCCGAGAATTTGAATGCACCCTTTCCCTGGCCTGCAAGCCCTGCCCCAGACAATGTGACACCTTGTCGCCTTGATTACCGCCACGGAATAAATTTGCGTCCTTTTCAAGTATTTCGGAATTCCACGGCCGCGTTGCCCTTGGGGGCTCCCCGAAGGGCCCGAAGGGCCCGCAGGGGCGGGCAGGTGCCAGGGCCAGAGGGGGGTGCGCGGGGTCGTTGTAACCACGTGCAAACGTAGCTTATATGCAAATGGCTGCGGTGGCCCCCCGCGCGAGCGGTAAAAATGCCGTCACTTGGACATTCATTTGAAATGTAAGTTCCGCGCGTTGCCGCGCCGTGCACGCCAAGCGTCCCGCCACACTTTTGCCCAGCAAGGGCTGGCTGGCTGGCTGGCTGCTCGGGCTGGCCGCCAGCCGGCGCGCGAGATTTAAGAGTGTCCATGTCAGATTACAAGCCCGCCCGCCTCCCCTGTTGGTCCAAACAAGACGTGACGCCCTGAATGGCCGGCCGCGTTATAGAGACCTCAAATGAAGACGTATTATGTGGCCCGTGAGCCCGCGAGCCCCGGGGCCCCAGCAGCGAGGCCCCCGACAGGCGCACTGGGGCATTAATGTGGCTTATTGTGTCGCCCTACACAAGGAACGCGTTGAGTTTTAAGGCGCAGTCATCCCCTTTTTCCGTTCAGAGGGGATAATAGAAAGCCCCGTGCATGTGTGTGTGTGTGTGCTCGCGTCCGACGCCCCGCCAAGTAGTAGTAGTCGCCGCGTCTCCGAGCAGTCCAAGTATCTATCCATCTTGCTAGCACTTCGCTTGTCGCCCCACCGGCCAGTCAGTATGATTTATCACGGAATTATGTATGCCGAGCAGTGTTCGGTGTGTGTCTCTGTGTGTGTGCGTGTAGCAACGGGAGCCTCTGTGCCCGCTAAGTTTCACCTCCTCCTTATCCCATTCTGATTACTTCCCGTTGCGCTATGTCGCGCCGGGCGATGGAGGGACAGCGGGCCCGCGTGCACGGAGAGCCAGTGGCGTACGCCGCCAGGTCTGGCTGCCCGCGTGCACCATTCAGGTTCGGTTTCCCCGTGCACACTCACAGCCTAGTTCCATACCATTATCTCCGGTGGATCATGCCTAGGTGACTCAAAGCGAGCCTCTAATTAATTGAATTCAAGCAGGCCGTGTTCCAGTTTGCGGAGTAACGCCTAGTATTATTAAATACAAATCAGCACAGATCCTCCTCTTTTTTTTTTTTTTTGTGCGTTTGACACACGCAAACACACACACACGCACACACACACACTGAATCAATTCCGTCCGAATGAGCGCGTCTTTTCAAAGCAGCAACAAAGAGGAAAAGGGGCGCCTAGAAGACAAATTGGCTCACGCACTCCGACACACACACGCACACACACATGCGCGTATCGGTGGGTGCTTATAAATACCAGTCCCGATGGCGCGCGACGCACACACGTTTAGGCCCTTCAAAGGGGAGATGAAGCGCGCGATCGCCACTGTGTGAAATTCGGTCGCGCGGCGCCGCGACCGTCGCAGCCAGATATAAAAGACCTAAAGAGGTTATGATAGAGATATATTACCATAAGCGAGTGCATATGTCACATTGTGTGCGCTCGCGCCGAATCTGTGTTTGGAGGGGAGGCGGCTTGGCGGCCCACTGGGCGGCCCGGCGCTGCTCTGGATGGGACGGGTGTAAATAAAAGTCACTGAAGCAGCAGTAATGCCTCGCGCCACCCCGCGCCGCCCACCCCAGCCCGCGCACCCGCAGGCCTTGCCCGCCTCGCGGTGCGGCCTCCACCACGCAATCGGGTCGCGCCGAGCCGAGCCGCCGGCTCCAGTGCCGGCCATGGCGCCGGGCATGGCAGCCAGGGCCTAAGGCAGCAGCCATCTCGCTGCGAGCGGAGCCAATCGGCGCGCGCCAAGCCGGGCCAGCGGCCGAGCCGAGCCGGGAGCCGAGCCGAGCCGGCGCCGCACGCCAATTATTCTGTCATGCGAGCTCACCTGCACACCGGGGCAGTGGCGGAGGGGGCCGCGCAGTGCCACGCACGACCGCCAGATTTAGAGAGGACGGCACGACAAGTGTTTCGTTCTTCCCGCCAAAAGTTTTCCCGCGCTATCATAAGGGGAGGCGGAGTAGAATCAAGGCGACTTAACGACATCTGGCAATAACAACCGTGGCGTGGCGGGGCGGGGTGTTGGTGTTTGATGGCGCGGAGGGACGCCGGAATCGCTATTATCATTCACGTTGGTCACGGCCACTCGCCGCGCCCCGCCGCTTTTTAGCGGTAATTGGCAACGCAGCAACGCGACGCGGTTTGAGTTCGGGCTGCAGCAGCAACAGCAGCAACAGCAGCAACAGCAGCCGGGCGACGGTCGCGATGATGCTGTGAGAAGCGCGGCGGAGCGTGCCCCGCGCGTCCCTCCCCCCGGCCGGCTGCATGGTGACGCCCGGTCAAGGCAATATTTATATCTGGTTTTGTTCCCGGCGTTGCCCGCGCAGTCACACAACGGCAAACACTATTATTTAGCGGGATGAGCTATGGACGACACGATTTTGCGGTCGTTTAAGTGGTGATCACACGACGCACACACGGGGCTGTTGTTTAGTTAATGGCGGTCGTGTGTGTCTGTGTGTGTGTGTGTGTGTGTGTGTGTGTGAGTGGAGGTACTGGAACGGTCTCTCCCTCGCGGCGCAGATTACATTGTGCGACGCTCAGTGTGTGACACTTCTCGCGCATAACCTGAGCGCGCCAAGATTTATGCCAGAAAAGTTAGCAAACATTGAGTTTGTGTGGACGTTGCCGTTTCATGTCCCGCGTGTGTGCGTGTTTGTACGGCTGTAAGTGTGTGTGTGTGTGTGTGTGTGTGTGTGTGTGTGGCAGCGACACCACCACGGCGCGGCCGCAACTCGGCTTTCCTTCCTTCCTCCGCAGCGGCGGCGCGCTCCATGGGAAAACTATGATGTACGCCGGCCCAGTCCATTCCGCTTCTTTCCAGTGACTGGGCAGGACGCGAGGGGACGCCACAATCAAAGTGCCATCCATCGCGGAGGCGGGGGTGCGGCGCGGCGTCCGGGCCGGGGGTGGGTGGAGGAGTCAAGTACGCTAGCGACGCTGGCGAGGCCCGCCCGCCAAAACCCACACGGTCGCAATCAAACCCCGATTCGTCTCGGCTGGGGGAGGGCTCGCGACGCGCGGCTCCCACACGAAGGGCGGCGGCGTGGCGGCGCCGCTGACCGGCGACTCTATAAATTGCCTACCCAACAAGGCGTAATAATTGGCACCGGGGCGGGACGGTGGTGGGAATGGCGCCGCGTGATGCATCTGCACCGCCGCGGAGGCGCGCGAGCAGTGACCTCCTTGGCGACTGCGAGCCGCGCAAGGAGCCGCGCCAACCCCTTGCTTTATGATGCTGATGACGGAGCGCGCCGCCACGCCACCACCTCCACAATAATAATGATAATAATACCTCGGCGTACACGTGCAAGCGGTCGGCCGACACGTTTTATAGCTCGGCGCGTTGTGTATTTAACCTGCAATGTTAGTAACGAGGTCTAACAGAACACAGTCTTTTCATTAACAACAGCCGAGCTGGGCGCGGCGGACGCTGCCCGGAAACGCACCTATCGCCGCGTAACGCCGCCGCGCTGACCGTCTCCGTCTCTGTGGTGTTGCAGCCTCCCGGACCAGTGACCCCGCCGCCCTCAAGTGTGCTGTCTGGCGCCCGCTCCCCCCTGCCGTCGCCGCCGACGCCCCAGGAGCGCGCCGTCCAGCCGCCGCTGCACCCGCACGCCCAGCACCCCCTGCTCGGCTTGAGCGCGGGCCTCAGCATGGCCGTCACCACCATCACGGGGCCGCCGCCAGCGCGCTCTGCCGCCTCCCCGCCGGACTCGGCGCACTCCGCGTCGTCGCGGTGCTACGACTCGGGCGCCGCGAGTCCCCCCGAGTCCGCGGGTCGGACGCCGGAGGGGCTCGCCGGCCTGCCCGGCAGCCTGCCCGGCGCCCCGGGACTCAGGCCGCCCCCGCCCGGCGGCCCTGGCGGACGGTGTTGTGACACCGGCCGGCCCATCTTCACGGACCCCATCACCGGGCAGACCGTGTGCTCCTGCCAGTACGACCTCCTGAGCTACCAGAGGCTGGCCTCGGCGGGGGCCGGGCTGCCGCTCTCCATGTACTCCTCGCCCTACCCCGAGGGCATGGCGGCGTACTTCCCGGCGCTCGGCGCGGACCAACCGCCCTTCTACTCGTCGCCGGTGAGTGCCGCCTAATTTCTCATCCGTGTTGGCCGCGCCGGCCCGCCAGTGCAGTGGACTAGTGCGGCCGCCCATTCGTCATGTGTTTGAACACTCAACAAGTTGCCGCCGGGCCCTCATGCAGCGCGGCACAGCACACACTACACGTACTGTTTGTCCCTCTAAGTCTGAGTAATGCCGCTTTTGAGCTGCTGCGTGCCCTCCTTCTCCTCCCCCGCGTCGGCCTCCACAAAGGCAAGGCCCGGCCGGCTCTCGCGAGAAACGGTATAATTCTGAGTTAGTGCGCTACTTCCATAATTAAATCTTAACTGTCATCACTGCGCGTGCACATGGCGCCAAATCTCCGGCGCCTGTCCCGCGGCCCCGCGCCGCCCGGCCGCTTGTAGTTACGACGGGAGTTAAGCAGCTCGAGTTACGCCCCGCCTGCCCCGTGGGCCTGGCCCGTGGGCCCGCAGCCGGGTGCAAAGTGGGGCGTGGGACTCCATGTTGGTGGCCTTTGACCAGTCAATCGCCACACCTTGCTTCCTCCAAGTGAGAGTCACTCCTTGCCATCCCCTGCTGCGCGTGGAGTCGCACTGCTCGGATGCCTCCGAGCGTCACCGCCGGGGTGCCGTGCTCCTCTACCTGGCCGCGGCCGTCGTTAGAGCGCCTCGTCGCTGTCACTCCGCGCCACTACTTATGTCACTCACACACACGCGGGCTGCGTTTTTTTGTTTTCGTTATTTTCCGTTCCCTTTTCGGCGCTCTTTTTATTTGGTGGCGCTGCGACGCGCCGCGCCGGCTCCGTTTTCGCGGAGAACACTAAACCAGGTGAAGATGACGCAGCTGTCACGGCCCGCCCGCCCGTTTGACATTCCCCGTCCGTGTTTCCTTCCAATTCTTTTTCTTTCGGCGGGATGGAAGGTCAGCCCACTAATTGGGAGCGCCGCAAGTCGGGCCACAGGGTAAAATAAAAATCTCGAGGCGCTAGCAGGACGACCCCGCGAGCTGCCGTCTTAGTGCGACTAGCCGTGCTATGCGCGGCCAGCTCGGCCGAGTTCATAAATAAGCCGGCCAAAGTGGCGAGGCAAGTGTTGATGTGTCGATGGATTTTTGCGTCCTGATTAGGCGAGCCAGGCGGCCGGTGCGCGCCTCCCGAGGAAGAGGAAGGCAGCGCACAGCGCACCTGCTCCGGGGCGGAACAGCGGGGCAGCGTGGGGGGAGGGGGGGGCACCGGACACACACGATGTTCCGACGTCGTTAATTCCACGTCCCAGTCGTCGCTGCCAGACACTTTATCGCGCGTTGTGTGTGTGTGTGTGTGTGTGTGTGTGTGTGTGTGTCTATCTGTGTGTGTATGTGTGTTATGTGTGTTCTTCCCTCGCACCGGACAATTTTTCTTCGGTGGGACCGTGAAAGTGGTTTCCGTAGAGTTTCCGCCCGTCCCCGTGTGTTCGTCCGTTTGGTCCCGCGCGGTCCGCCACGCGGCCTTCTTGCCCTCCTCGCCGGGCGTTTAGGTCCCTGTGTGGCACACTGCGACTGTGCGCGCCCCCAGGGGAAGGACATGCCTGGAGCCCTTGTCGTGGTGAGTGTAGTATGCTGCCAGTTGTTAAGTCGATCTCATTGTCTCGCAGCGTGTGATTATCGTAGGAAATTTCTGCCGCGTTTTGGTCCGTTCCTGTCCGTTCCTGGCTGCGCTCACGCCACGCGGCGTCACCGTTCCCAAGTCGGAGCAGTCGGGAGTCGGTTGGCCACCGCGTCGTCCTTCGCGAGCTGTCAAACACGATGAGGATATGAAAAATCGCGCGGCGCCAGTGTGTTCGAGTTTGTCGTTTGTTTGCGGCGACCTTTCCGTGCTGCAGCGCAAAACTTGTTCCTTTTTCGTCACGTTGTTGGTTTTTTTGTGGTTTTTTTCCGCTCGTGGATGTGAGGCGGCCGCCATACTGCACGCCGACCAGCCCTTTGCAACCAGGGCGGGGTGGGGCAGAATGGGGCGGGGCGGCCGCCGTCCCTTCAAGGCCCTCAGGGCCTCGGCTAGGCCCCTCGGCGAGGCGGGGTGGGGTGGGGCGGGGTGGGGCGTACCGCGTCACGCGAATATTCCCTCCTTCACGGGCTGTCACGTCCCGCCTGCGTCATTACCGCTACAGCTGCTGGACTACAAAATTGTAGACTGTGCGATGATGCGCCGGTGTCGTGGATGCGAGATGCCTTCCTCTCTTTATTCTTCCTCTACTTGTTCTTCCGCATCGCGTGAGTCTGTCTGTCTGTGTGTGTGTGAGTGAGTGTGTGTGGTTTGTGTTTAATTTGCTCGCCTCGGTAAATAAATAGAATCGCAATTAAAGCAGACGCGCAGGCGTACGACACATGCACGCATCCTTGTCCAGGCTCACGCAAGCGCCCGTTCTATTCGTGTTCGCTTTTTTTTTTTTTTTTTTTTTTTTTTTTCATATTTTCCGCCTCCCCCGTTTGCCTTCTGTATCTCCTATCAGCTGGGTGTCACCCTGTGATTATATTTATACAACACACACACAGACACGCAGACACACCGACGGCACGGCCGGACGGCCGGAGTGACGGCCAGAGGGAAAAAGGAATATGCACGCAACGGGTGTGCTGGCCTGGGCCTGCGGACGGACTGGCTCTGTCTGCGTCGCACTCACGGGGCGCGCTGGGCCTGGGCCTGCGGACGGACTGGCTCTGTCTGCGTCGCACTCACGGGGCGCGCTGGGCCTGCCGGCCTGCCACGTCAGGCGGACGTGTTTTCGACGGCAAGACGAGTCCGCGTGTGACACGACGCCGGGCCGCGGCGGGGCGGGCACATGACTCCTTGTGTCGTGATACAAGCGGCAGATAGCGGACGGACAGACAGACAGACAGACGCGCCGCCCCCGCACGCCTTTCTCCCTTTCTTTTGCTTGGAGGAGATCGATCCCGCGGGGATGTCGGCGTGGCGACGCGACGGCGGCGGGGGCAGCGGGGGCGGCACGGTGGGGGCGGCAGACATGATGGTGTCGACAGGCGGAGAGGATTCTGAATAGAAATAAAGGGGTGGCGCGAGGCACGGCGAGGCGCTACAGACAGTCTCCGTGTTCGGGGGACGCGTTCGGAACGCGTTCGGAACGCGTTCGGCTCATTTCCCGAAGGCGGGGCGGGGCGGGGCGGCAGTGACATCGCCGTTAGCGGAAGCGAACAAGCGGGCCGTGGCGCGGCGTGGCGCAGGCCCTGCGGGGCGAGGACCTGGCGGTGGCGCTCCAAACTCGAGAGACCTCGAGAGGCTGGTGCGGCTGCACGACCACCGCAGTACACAGCGAACGGCGAGACGGGGCTTGTGGGCTTAGCTTGATGGTCTACTCCGCACCGACTACAACTAGGGTCACTACTATCACCCCCACCCCACCCCCAGAGATGGCCGAAGCGCTTACACGACAGGGACATGTGTGGTTTGGTTTGGTTCGACACGGCTCGCGCCCCGCCCCGCCCGCCGCACCCACCCCGCCCCGCCGGACCCGAATTGAATCCGGAATTAAATCGCCCCTCGGCTTGCGCTGCAAATCAAATGATTTGCCCGATTGCTTCGTTCGGCGCCACTTTGAGTTTGCCTTACTTTGCATGCTGTGGGGGCGGCGGGGGCCGTGGGGGCCGTGGGGGCGACCGGGCGTGACGCGCCGCGATTAGAAGTTGGAGCGACATTACCTTTCACCCCTTGAGATGGCGGGGCGGCGGGGGCGGACGACAGCCTCTCCTTTCCACAGAACGACTAAGTGAGCCTTGTATTGCTCCGGGCAGCAAGCTGTAGAGCAGGCGTCGCCGCCCCCACCCTTCTTGCCCCCTGCAGAGTCGGGCTGCTCGGGGTCGTTGGAAGCAAAGCAAGCGAGCAAGGCCGGTAGTAGTCGTGGTAGTTGTCGTAGCGGCCGAGCCAGCCAGGGCCGCCAGCCGGGGCCGCCAGCCAGGGCCTCCGGGACTAAGGGGCTGCGACTTTCAGTAAGCCCCCGGCATAAGCCCCAAGGCCCTGCCTCGAACGAGGAACATCCCCAAACAGTCTTGGCAACTCAAGACTTTCTGGCCGTGTACGCACACGCCGTGCCGTGGCCGTGAGGGATGGCGCGCCGCGGCTGGCCAATGACTTTACACTGGAAAAGCGGGCCGCCGGATCAAAAGCGCAAGTCGGCCGAATTTTTCATCTTTGACGGGGTCCTCCACGCCGCGCGGGGGGTGGCTGGGCAAGCCAAGCCAAGCGTAACGCCAGATATATGGCCGGGGCAAGCGAGCTAACGGACGGGGGCCGCCAGGCCTTCACCCAGGCCTTCGCCGAGGCCGCGGCCGGGGTCGGTGGAGTAGAGGCCCGACGCCCCGAAATCCCGCGAGTGCTGCCCAGGCCTCGGCCCCGGCCGGGACTAATGCTGGGGCCTTGTCCGACATCGATTTCGCCATTTCAGAGGCGAAGGCCCGGCGGCCCCGCGGCAAGTGGCTCAGCCCGGCCGGCCAGACCGGCGACGTGTGCTACACTGCTACACGGCCCGGCCGGCCGCTATGAGGAATCAATGCGGCCACACAGCTGCCTGGCTGCGCGCTGCGCTGCGCCCGTCGGACCCCAACTCCCTGCCTTCCCGTTTGCCAGCCCAGCAGTTCGCCAGGAGGGGGCGGCAGGCTGGCCGCAGTCGCCGGCAAAAATCGCAGAAACTGCGACCGAGTCGGAATATGATTGCCTCCGCGAATGGTCGGCCAGGAGTGGCGCTCTATGTCGGGGCGGGGCGGGGCGGGGCGGCCGCGAGGGCCTCCAGGGGGCCCGGCCTCTTCGTATCGCGGCGCACCATCGCCGTCCTTCCGTCTGCGGCGAGCCCTCCGACTCCTCCCCTCCACCGTCACGCTTCGCCCGCCGTGTTTTATGCCAGAGATATTCCCCATAATTCTGCAGTTTGTGTGTTTTTCGGGAGGACGACGGCGAGGTGGTGCCGCTACATTGTGTCTCCCCACCCCACTCGTTGGTTCGCATCGAACATGTCAAGGTTCTAAACGAAAGTGTTTCTGTGTTGCAGGCCGGGCTCGACCTCAAGGACAACCTGCCACCCGGCGCCGGGGCCTGGCCCTACCCCTCCGTGTACCACCCCTACGACGCCGCCTTCGCCGGCTACCCTTTTAATGGGTGAGTACGAGTGACGCTTGCGCGCTTGGGATTGTTTTAATGTCGGAAAGCTGTTACCGACACCCCGCGCAGTGCGACGCCAACCCCTACAAATCCATACACTGGCTAATCCCCCGGGCCACCCCTCCCCCTCCCCTTTAATAGTTGTGTCAGCGTCGTTCTCGACTCATGCATATATTGAATACAGTAACGGAGAGGCCGTGGCGTACTCACCGCAGGGTCCGACTGATTCCGCCATGGTCGCGCCGCCGTCCTCCTCGCACTCGCGGCTCGCTCCGCGGACGCGAGAGGGAGGCGGGGGCGGCTCGCACGCACCCCGCAGGGTGCCGCCTGATAAAAGGGACGAAAAGGGCATTAATAGCAGCCAGAGATGCGGGGGAGGATAATGTTGACGGCACGCCCCTGGGGGCACGGCGACGCACGGCGACGCACGGCGACGCGCGGCGGGGTGCGGGGGAAGCGCGCCGGGGTTGTCGAGGTGTTTGGGGGTCCCTCTGGGATTTTTTCCTCCCGGGAAGGCAGACGCGGTGCAGCGCGGTGCGGCCGGCGGAGGGCGGCTGGTGTTCAGGGGAGGAGGCCGCCGGGAGAGCCAAGGTGTGATGATTTGACATAAAGTCTACGGGGAGATATCTCATCTAATAGCCGAGCGCGGGGCGCGCTGTGTGTGTGTGTGTGTGTGTGTGTGTGTGTGTGTGTGTGTGTGTGTGTGTGTGTCTCCGACGCGGGGGAGGTCACACTAAGTAAGAGCGAGACAGGCTTCGGGGAAGTCCCCGCAGAGGACTAAGTGCGTTCCGGCCGGCGCCGCCTGTTACGCGGCCACTCCGTCAATCTCAGTCACAATTAAAACAACGAGCGTGGCGTGTTTTGTTGTTGCTGTTGGAGAAGGCGCTGCCAATGTCCTTTGTTGTTGTTGTTCCGCGCGCGGTGATGTGAGTGGGTGGGGAGGAGTGTGAGTGTGCCCGTGTATTTACATGTGTCCCGGGTGGGGCTGCTGCTATCGCGCGTATCGCGTTCAGGGGCTGCGGGGCCCCAGCCAGCGCAGCCAGCCCCCGTCAATTTGTCCAAGTCGCGCTGGGGGCGGCGCGGGGCCGCGGGGCGCTAGGGGGTGGAAGGGAGATGGATGAACGCGGCGCGGCAACGGATTGGCTCAAATTAAAACAAGGGAGGTGTTGAAAGATTATCCGCGGCGCCGTGGGCTGCCTCGACGAGCAGCGCGCCGACGCGACGCGACGCCCCTCGCGGCGATAACGGAGGTTCAATCCCATTCTATTCCGGGCGACATACGGGCATACGGGCCGCAGGCTCCCGCTCCGTCTGCCTCCCGCTCGCAGGGCGTCCCGCGGCGGCGTGAGAGAGACGGCGCCGAGGTGCTGTTCGAAGGCGGACTGCGCCTCGAGTTTCGCGCGCGCCGCCCTGCTTACCCCCTTCCCCGCCCCACGTCGTCGAGCCGACACCATTTTTCTCCAGATGGCGCCACCTTTCACGTCGCCGTGCGTGCGCGTGCGTGCGTGCGTGCGTGTGCGGCTGGGAGTGTGCGTCCTGGTCGTCGCCAAGCCTCGCGCCGCGCTGCACTGCACGGCCAGGCTAGGCTGGCCGCGCAGTGTGTGTCGCGCTGTAGAAATACGCACCGCCAAGACAACATATATTTAAGCTGCGAACGCTTTTCATCAAATGCAAACACGGCCGAGTCTCATTAAATTAAAGCGCACCTCCGTCTCTCTCTGCGGTGCTCGCTCGTAGACCAGCAGCGCACACCGGGCGTCTCTCTCCTTTCTTGATTCCGGTCGCTCTCGCTCACTCACACACTCACACACACATGTACCGGTGCGGAACCCGCGTGCCGACTAGCGGACTGGAGATGCATAATTATGTAAAAGTGTATACGCGCGTGGATACGATACCTCACACACACAGAGGCAGAGACACACACACACACACACACACACACACACACACACACACACTCACAGAGCAGTGCAACTGCCCTTGTCCAAATCAGCGGTTAATATTTATAGTGCGACGCTGTCCCCCCTTCGCCTCCTTCCGCCTCCTTGTTTCACGTTTTGGGGAGAAAAATGAGAGCGGTTCGATGCGGCGGCTGATACGAGGCGTGTTGGAGGGGAGCGGCATTTGTTTTTGGCGGTTCGACGTGTCGACACCGCAGGGCATCCGCCCCACGGCCGAGGAAGGCCCCACATCCGCTATAAAGGTTCGCCGCTACCCTCGCACAACAAACCGAATAGAAATTAATAAAATCGAGAAAATTGATAGAACATTGTATCAAAATGGGCGCATCAAATAATTGTGCAGGTTTCGAAAGGTGGCTCATCGCTCTGCCACTGGTACACGAGGGCCCTGTGTACAGGCAGACAATGAGGGAGGGGGGGGGAGGGGCACTTCCTCCCAGGAGCGCGCTTCGGGCCGCATACTGATGGTGGCGCCGGCTGGTAGCTACAGTCGGCATACTTTCGAACGCTTCGACGCTTTCACAGTGTCACTGCTTCATTGCCGCGGCCTGCCGGCCGGCCCGCCGTGTCGGCATTCGTCTCGCTGATTAACGGGGGGCGTTGACGCGCAGCTCAATCTCGCGCCGCGCGTCTCATCGCCGCCCTGCTCGCGGCGCCTTAACTGTGGCAGTCACCGCAAACGTTTTCATACTCTCGACGGTGTCCTCTGCCGCCTTGATGGATCGCCGGGCGCCCGGGTGGCGCGGGGCCCCGCCGGGGGCTCGGGCCGACCGGTAGCACACGCGGCTAATTTCGGTTGTCTCGTGGAATTCTCCCGGAATGGAAACTTTTTTCGGGGCGTTTTCTTTTTTTCGGGGTCCGTTTTTTTTTTTTTTTTTTTTTAAGGACTCTGCGCGCCAGCGTGTGGCGCACGACGCGGCATGCTCGCTTCCCCGTGTTCCGAAGAAAACACGATGTGTGATGAACGCGTCGGTGTAAAATCCTAATGACCAGGCGTCATCTGTCACCGGGCCAGCCAGCCGGGCCAGCCAGCCGGGCCAGCCAGCCGGGCCAGCCAGCCGGGCCAGCCCGCGCACCGTGCCGTACTTTCCCCCTTTTTTTCCCGCCCCTCTGGCGACGAGGCGCGCGGCGCCCCCAGGGACTCGCACGTCGCCGTCGTCGAGGGGCCAGGACACCGCCAGGACACCGCCAGGACACCGCCAGGACGACGAGGAGGAAAGGAGAGTCTTGAGGGACGGAGCAAAGTGTCGCTTTTTTCTCCGTACGGCCGGGCCGTGTGTGAGAGCGCGCGCGCGTGTATGTGTGGAGGTGAGGAGGCCCTGCACGGCCATGGCCAGGTCGATGAGTCGTCGGCACGTCGGCCGATTCCGTCCGTTGTAAATGCAGCAATGTTGCAGTGGCGGCCCGGCGGCCCGGCGCGGTGCGGGGGGTCGCACCGGGATCCCAGCACGCGGCACTGTTGCTGCTTGTAAGACCTGGAAACGGCGAATGCGAAACGAGTTGCTGATAAGCGCGCGTCGGCCGTGGCGGTGGCAGCCAGGGCCCCTTCCTCGCGGTGCCGCGGGTCAGGAGGACGTCCAGGCGGCGGCAGTCCGTCGTGCATTTGGCATTTGGTGCGCAAGGCTTGGAGCGACTCGCCTTGAGCGCCGCACCGCGCGGACAACGAGCGCGCATTTTGCTTCTGCTTTTATTTTTTCTTGTTTCCCTGTCATTTTACGGCCGATCGGCGCCGTAATCGCTCTGTTTCCTTTTACCGCCGGACGGACACGCTGCACCGCGGCACTCACGCCGGGCTTTCAAGACGGACACATAGTTGCGCAAGATGGCGGCGCTGCGTCTCTCTCGCTCCGCCGCGGCTCGCCAGGCTCGCCAGGCTCGCCCCACGAGAGAGACGGAGCATCGGCGCCTCGTCGCGCGTTGCGCCACCGCTCGTCATAAACCGTGTCCTCTGCCTCACCTCGCGCGGGCGGGCGGCGTCCCGTGTGTTTATCGCGAATTTCTTGCTGGTTCTGTTTTTTTTTTTTGTTTTTTGTTTTGGTTTTACGGGGATCATCATGCCGGTTCAGGCAGTGCGCTAGGGCCCCACTAAAAGAGCGCTCTATTGCCGTTGGAGTAGCCATGGTGGCCATTGACAGGCCATTGCAGGCGACACGCGCGCGTGCATCTGTGCAGCGGGCAGACAGACGGGTCAACAGACAGACGGACAGACGGGCGGAAAGGCGATGACCCGCGCATGGGTGATGCGGTCAGCATGTAAGACCCCCGCCTTGCGCCCCGAAGGCGGCTCGCTTAAAAGCTAATGTAGATTTTACAGCTGGCGCACGTTTTACAGTCAACCGTCATGAATTTGTTGCCCACTTTCCTTGACCTCCGTCCCTCTGGCGAGCCGCTTCCCCGCTTCACCGCTCCACCGCTTCACCACCGCTTCACTCGCTTCCCCGGACCCGCTTTAAATTGGGTCGCCCATTCATTCGGTCGGCCGGGCCCACCACCTGGCCGCGCTGATGAACAGGTTTTGGCAAAGACTCCGCAAAAAAAAATCAAACAAAAAAAAAACAAAGGCCGTTTTTACCTGTTTTTGGAATTCAGTTGATTTTCCTCGCGTTTATGCAGTCTAGAGTCTCCCACGTAAACATCGTGTCAGTGTAAAGATCGTAAAAAGTGTAACTATGGCGTGGTCGCCCGGCTTGACGGCGACTAGAGGCTTGTCCCGATGGCTATCTGGGCCGCTTATTCGCAGTCAGAGGGCTGACGCGGCGCACGCTTATTCGCAGTCAGAGGGCTGGCGTGGCGCACGCTTATTCGCAGTAAGAGGGCCAGCGCGGCGCAGGCTTATTCGCAGTCCGAGGGCCGGCGCGGCGCTTATTCGCAGCCAGAAGACCGCTTATTCGCAGGGCGCAGTGTTTTGCCCGTCATTAGCGCGCCGAGGTGTCGGCCCGACGGCCCAGAGGAGTCGCGGCGCGGCCGAGCCTTGATTAACTGATCTGGAGAAGGAACGGCCACAATGCGGAAAGATTGGCATCAAAACGGGTTGCCGCACGCGGCCTGCACGGCCAGCGCCGAGTACGTATGTATGTTTGTATGCATACACTTACACGCGTATAAACAACACACACGTTTTTAACAAGATTCTCGTTCGCACACCACACCGCGCGGCGGGCTGGCCCGCACACACACACACACACACACACACACACACACACACACACACACACACACACACACACACACACACACAGAGGGCAGTTTGCAAGCTCGTACGCATGGCTAATAATGTGGAATAGTTTTGCGGTGCCGCCTCCACGTCGTCGACGTCGTGGTCGTGGTGGTGCGGTGCTGCGGACCTTTGAGCCTTTTGTGTGCGACGTGTTGACGCCACGCTGACACGCCGTGTGCGTCCCCGACAGTTTCATCAACTGTCATACTGTCACAGTGTTGCGTGCGCGCGTGTGTGTGTGTGTGTGTGTGTGTGTGCGCGCGCGCGTGGTTTTTGTTTCCAGTCCAACCGTGTTATTTCGCTGCACTGTGTACGGCGGACACACATCTATCGATGCATGGCTCTGTCTCGTCTGATTCCGAACTCGCCGCTCCGTCTCCCTCGCACCCCGCTGCCCCGGGACGCGCCGCGAGAGAGAGAGAGAGAGAGAGAGAGAGAGAGAGAGAGAGAGAGAGAGAGAGAGAGAGAGAGAGAGAGAGAGAGAGAGAGAGAGAGACGGAGCGACGAGAGCGCGCACCGTTCGCAAGCAGCCCGCCGCCGGCTATGGCCTTTTGTTCGGGAATTAATGACGTAGCGGGACACATCGACTGGCCGATTCAGTTTTACACACTCTGTCGCCCCCCTGCCCCCGCGCTTGCTGCTCGCTTGATCCGGCAGGAAGGGCCATATCGCTGTGTGTGTGTGTGAGCTGAGTGTGTGTGCTTCCGCACCCCACCCTGCCTTGCGGCGAGCCAGGAGGGCTCCACGAGGTATCGAAAAGAAATCAATGTACTTTTGGCAGGGGAGCTTGGAGAGGTGCGCGGCCCAGCCCGCGTTGTGCGTGTGTGTGTGTGTGTGTGTGTGTGTGTGGCGAGGGTTATTCTGACCCAAGGGTGGACGACGGCGGCAGCGCGGCCCCACCTCCATAATAAAACGACAATAGAAAAGTCACTGAATGGAGCTTACGCTGGGATCACAGCGACCGGGAGCCCACCAAGGCCCTGATCGTGCAGGGAGTGGACACACACACACACACACACACACACAGTAAGGCCAGGGCCACATGCGTAAACATATGAGGACACACACTCCTCGGCCGCGGCAGCTGAGTCCTCCTGGATAGCAGCCGGACGGCCGAGCCAACGGCAAATGGAGGTGGCCGCCGCCGCCGCGACGCCGCGACGCCTGGACGAAGCCGCCAAACGGCTCGGCTGCTGGACACGCTCCGCGATGGAATCGTAATTAAGGGCACCGCTGGTCGGCCTGGCCTGCGCCGAGGCCTGCGCGCATGCCAATGAGCGACGCGGGGCCCGGCCCAGTGGGCCCGGCCGGCGACACGACGCCGCGACGCGCCGCGACGCCCGATTCGACGCGCTCCCTCCGCGGAAGGGGTGAGCGAGCCGCGAGGCCGGGCCGGCGCACCGCCACACAAAGCGGCCAAAGTCGAAATTGAATGGGGCGCGTTTTTTAAAAAGGGCGAAACGAGAAAAGGGCGCGTCGCGGCGCGTCGCGGATGGCGAGGCATGACGAAGTGTGAGTCGAGGTGTCGCGGCCGGCGGACAGAGCGACGCCGCTTTTAAAGCGTCATTATAAAGCCATACATCACGTTCGAAGGAGCGTGACAACGCTCAGCTGGCGACTGGTCCGGGCCGGCCGGCCAGCCGCTCCGCGGTCGTGTACCCACACCGCCGTCCTTGTCCGTGCCGCGGACCCAGATAGCAGCTCCGAATAGTACACACAATGTAATGCGGCCTCAGGTTTATGGCGAAAGGGAGTAACGCTCGCAGTTAAAAACGCTTTGCTTTCTTTGTGTCCGCTCTAATGTAACACTTGCTCGCCTTTTCTATCTGCCGGTGTGATCGCTATAAACGGCGTGACAAACACACACACACACTGACCTTCGCAACAGCAATGATTGGCCATTAGCCTTTATCACGGCTCACAAGTGGAGACCAGTCAAAAGACATTTGGCGAAAACGAGACTATTGATTCTCCCCTTCCTCCTTGATTACCCCATCTCGCTGCCCTCGCGATGCGTGGCGATAGCGGCCGTGTAACCCCAGCGAGACTGATTGATTCCGCCGCCCACGGCTGACCCCAGCCCGCCTCGCCCTTCTTCGAGTGGGAGTGCCACGCCACGTCTGCCTGTAGTCTCGCTGCTCTCTCTCTCTCTCTCTCTCTCTCTCTCTCTCTCTCTCTCTCTCTCTCTCTCTCTCTCTCTCTCTCTCTCTCTCTCTCTATCGCACCGCGACGGGTCGTGCCGCGAGGGCGAGAGAGACGGCTCGGCCCAAAGGGGTGAGTCTCGCGTCACCTTCCTTGGCGACACATGCAGGCGATGGCGCGCCTCGCGTGGGGCAGCCGGGCAGGCAGCCAGCCAGGCAGCCAGCCAGGCAGCCAGGCAGGCAGCCAGGCAGGCAGCCAGGCAGGCCGTGGGGCTGTCGGGCTGCCAGCCTTGAGGTACATGCATGCATTCGGAAGGGGAGATAACACATTGTCAGCCAATCGCAGTGCGGCCAGATACCGTGACGCACGCGCTGCTTGTCAATCGCCCCCTCCCCCCGGCGCGCCGCTGCCTGTCGGCGATCGTCGTGTGTTTTAATCAATTTTCTGAGCGGCACCGCCGTGGAAAGGCAAAATGCTGCTGCTGGAAACACATTTCATTAGAATGACCATATACAGTGCGCCTTCGGTTTACGGCCTATAAACCGGAGCGCTTATTTCCAGTCTAATTGGGATCAGCGCACGGACTGCCCCAGACCCGCCAGGCGGCCGCCGCCCGACTTCAATACGCCGCTGCTTGTTTCCGCCTTTCTTTTAAAATTTCGAGCCACGTATTTTTTTTTTTTTTTATCTCTTCCGTTTCAATTTCGTTTCGACGTGCTCAACCCCTTCCTTGTCGCCGCGATGTATGGCAGCAATAGGACGCACGCGCGTCGCCCCGCGCCGCTCCTTGGCGACGACAATCTTATCAAAAACATCTCTAAAATAAATGTCCGTGAAATCGGCGCGCCAGCCTGCGCGACTTTACAATTGCAGTGATACTGCTTCGCCGCTGCAGCTCTCCCCGGCCGGGGCTGCATCTGGTGCATTCGGGTCGCGTAGTCGCATCGCCGCCTTCGGCCGCAACCCCTTCTTCGCCCACCTCTCTGTAGCCAGTCGGGAGCCAGTCGGCAGCCAGTCGGCAGCCAGTCGGCAGCCAGTCGGCAGCCAGTCGGCAGCCAGTCGGCAGCCAGTCGGCAGCCAGTCGGCAGCCAGTCGGCAGCCAGTCGGCAGCCAGTCGGCAGCCAGTCGGCAGCCAGTCGGCAGCCAGTCGGCAGCCAGTCGGCAGCCAGTCGGCAGCCAGTCGGCAGCCAGTCGGCAGCCAGTCGGCAGCCAGTCGGCAGCCAGTCGGCAGCCAGTCGGCAGCCAGTCGGCAGCCAGTCGGCAGCCAGTCGGCAGCCAGTCGGCAGCCAGTCGGCAGCCAGTCGGCAGCCAGTCGGCAGCCAGTCGGCAGCCAGTTAGCCCCAGCCTGCACAATGGATGAGCCCCGCACCTTTTTTATGGCACATGCAAAATTGATGGTGGCGGAACAGCGCGCCCGGCCCAGCGGCCCGGCCCAGCCCGCGCAGCGCCTGCTGCAGGTGATGCTGCCCCCGATTCGACACGAAAAGTCACTGCTGTACCAAACTTTGGCGCAGGCGAATGAGAGGACCGGAAAAAAAATAAAACAAAAAAAATTGAAAACGTGTCACACACACATACACTCACACTGAGTGTTTCGAATCGTGTTATTTCGGATGCAATGTTAATGTGCTTCCTGGCGCTGTCAGTGCACTTTGCGGTGGTCTGAGTGCGCCAAAGTTTTTACTGCTGTTGGTTGGCGCTTTTTTTCCCTCTCTTTTATCCTGTTTTCCTCTTTGCGGCCTCCAACCAGCACCAACCCCTGCAATGGCCGCTCGCTTTTTCGGCCCACCAGGCGCTACAGCGCAGGGCGTGGCACAGCGCGGCCACTAGTAGCGACCACCTGGCCTGGTGATCAGCTTAGCGGCGCCGACTGCTCCCGCGGCAGGTACAGTCCGCGCCGAAAGCACCCAAAGCCGCCTTTTCGCCTAGTTTTTTTGGGCCGCCTGCGTCGCCAAGCGTCGCCACGGCCTGCGCGGCGCGCTACAGGTGGCGCGGTTTGCGGCCGCCGTTGTAAATAAAGATTTATGTAAAGCGTCCTTTGCGCCACATTCCCACGTACAACAATAACAATGACAATCAATGCCGGCAATGCCGCGATTGGAACAATCCCACGCGGCCGCCTTTTGTTTCCGAGGTCATTATTTTGCGCCACCGCCACTGCCGTATTTATTACTTTATTCTGTAAACACCGTCGCTGGGCCGCCTGCCTGCCTGGCCGCCGCCTGGAGACACCTGGGGAGCGGCGCGGCGAAGCAACAGGAGCAAGAGAGACGGCGCGGTACTTGTAGTCTCGTTTTCAATGAACTGGCGCCACGGCCGCGTCTCGCCTCGTCTCGCCGCCCGGCAGCAGCAGCTCTCTTCTTTTTCTCCTGTCTCTTTCCCTTTTCTTTCGCTGCCTCTCTCTCTCTCTCTCTCTCTCTCTCTCTCTCTCTCTCTCTCTCTCTCTCTCTCTCTCTCTCTCTCTGTTGATTGGCCAGCGCGGCGGCGGTTGCCTGGACGCGGTCGCCCCGCCCAGTGGGCCCAACGGCAGGCAGCGCGTCTGGCCTCGGGGATCGCGATGGGGCATGGCGGGGCGTGGCGTGGCGTGGCGGGGCGTGGCGGGGCGTGGCGGGGCGAGAGTTCGGCGGTTTGCAAGCCGCGCTTTCACTGGCACTGCTGCTCGGCTGCTCGGCCCACTCACTCCGGCCCACAGGGGCCCGAGTGGTGACGTGCGATGACACGGAGCTGGAATGCCGCCATCGGGCAACACTGGAAGCCCCGCACCGCGCCGCGCCACGCCCCGCCACGCAGATAAGGTTGCAGGCTGCGAGGACGTCGTCCTGCCCGTCCGGACACGAGCATCACACGCCAGCTTCAGCACGGCAGCAGCCTGTCCCCGTCATGGCGCGCCAGCGAGGCCTCCTTGTTGTGCCGTGTCTATCGGCAAAAGAACAAACTAAGCTAAACTTTGGCTTGTTTGCCGCCCTCGCTGCGCGTCTGCTTTTCGCGTATTCTTCCTCCTCCTCCTCCTCCTCGTCTTCGAGTTGGAGAGTCCTGTACAGGGAGGGGAGACGCGGCGGGCAGCAAGTAGTAAAGGCCGTCATATTTGAATTCCGTCGCAAAGAAAGTTATAACGCGCTGCAGCGCTGCAACGGCTCCTCAAAGGCCGGGCCCTGCTTCATATTGGATTCCGGACCCGGGGGGGCCGGCCGCCTGGTCGGCAGCACGGCAACCCTGCTCGCGGCAGTGCACTGGCGGCGCCTCTACAGGGTGAGCGCCGCGGCGATATGCAGTCCCGGCGGACGCGCCCGCATCCGGCCGCCTCGGTGGCCTACCCGGCAGGCGCCGTGCAGGCCGGCCCGCCGGTGGGTGTCGGGGCAGTGGGCGAGACACCACCGACCGGCAGCTGCGGTTGCCTATAGCCCACCGCGCCGAGCAGGCGCTGCAGGCGGCGGGGTGATTCGCAGCGAGCCGACAGGGCTGCATGCTTGTCCCGACAGTTCCGACAGCGGTCTGCTCTCGTCGCTCCGTCTCCCTCGCACCGTGCGGCGCGCCCCGCGAGTGTGAGAGAGACAGAGCCACGTTCGGAATCAGCCTGCAGTGCGCGGTAAACAGCCCATTACAGTCCGGGGCGCGCTCAGACCGCCACCCCCTCTCCCTCCCTCCCCGCCGTGCCGTCGAGGACTTTATTAGTTTGTCGACGATTATTCGGGCGAGCGAGTGCGTGGCGTGGCGGGGCGGGGCGGGGCGGGGTGGGGCGGGGTGGGGCGGGGTGGGGCGTCAAGTCGTGGCGCACAGATGGCGCTTTCAGCGACACATAATAAACTCATTAAATGTTAACCTACGCGTCAAGCCGCGCAGCGAGCGCTGCAAAGGCACTCTGAAAGAGCACGTCTCCGGCGTCGCTGGGGAGGTCACAGACACAGCAGCGCTGTTCTCTTTGCTGCTTATCGGCCACGAACCCTCTCTCTTTTTTGTGCACTCGTTTTGTCCGCTGCGATTTGCGTCACTGCCGCCAAGGGCGAGCACGCAGCGGGCCGCGGCCGGCCTCGCGCCACACCGCGCGCCTTGACGGCGTCGCAGGCCGTCGCGCCGCGCGCTGCGTGCGGAGCGTAGCGGGCCGCGAGGACCGCGAGGAGGGTCGGGCTGATGTCGCCCCCTTACTTTACAAACTAATTATTCTCTCCGCTAAGCAGCGGAATCGTCATCTCCCGTCACCCCCCCCCCCCTTCCCTCTTACTGCGTGCTCGCTCCGCTGGAAGCGCCGCGCCCCGCCCCCGCCCCGCCCCCGGCCCGTGATGAGTGAGTGCGGGATGGCGCTGGTGGGCGGGGCCGACCGGGGGCCGTGGCTGCCGCCGTGGCTGCTGCCGCCGCGGCGACACCGTCAGCGCTCGTTTACTTACGCCACAGCGAGCACTGGACGGCGCGCCGACGCCGCCGCCATGTTGGTCGGAGAGAGAACCGAGGCGGAGTTGATCAGACCCGTGTTCCAAAGTAATGGCAGAGTCGACAAAACGACGGCGGAGGGGCGGGGTGGTATCGCTCGCTGGCTGGGGCGAGGCCGATTGTGGCCGAGGGGATGGAAAATAGATGTTAATGCGGACTTAAAGGAATCGGGCACATTAATTGAAACAAACTTGTAGACACAGCGGCGGCCGGGGCGGCTGGAGGCGCGGCTCCTCGAGGCGGCGCGGCCGAACTGCCTCGCCGGAAGTGAGGCGACCATGCGCGGGGAATCGCTGCGCCGCGGCGGTGTCGCCATGGTGACGGATGAGCGGGGTCTTCTTTCCGCGTGTTGCAATACGCCGAGGCCTTCTTGAGGTGTCAATGAGAGGACTCTCCATCCATCATGGAGCCGAGGACGGCCGCCTCCAGCGCCTCCAGCTCGCAGGCAGGCCGGTACCCTCACAAATAGGCGATGACCGATGCTCCAGAAAATTCGAGATGTCCGTCTCGGGTTTCAACGGGCCGACGAGAGCACGCCTCATTACGCCCTGGTCGGTGCGCCGGGCTGGCAGGGCTGGCGGGCAGCCGGGTGGGCCACCCCGCCCCGCCCCGCCTTGGCCGGCCGGCAGGGCTGGCGGGCAGCCGGGTGGGCCACCCCGCCCCGCCCCGCCTTGGCCGGCCGGCAGGGCTGGCGGGCAGCCGGGTGGGCCACCCAGCCCCGCCCCGCCTTGGCCAGGCCGGCAAGGGCTGTTACGGCTCAGGTAGACCCTTCAGCATCTCATCGTGTGACACGCCGCCGCCAGCGCACAGCGCAGCACAGCGCAGCGTACTATACATTGTCGTATGGAAATGATTGGCGCGCACTGCCGCGACGT